>JARBWK010000006.1:21472877-22001976 GCA_030556195.1 Anolis apletophallus
ATAGGATACGGAAGGGTTAACACCCCTGTGGTGTTTATTTTGCTGTCTGTGCCCCTATTCAGATAATTTCACCCCATTCTTTGTCCCTGTGATAATTGTATTTTGAAAAAGTTGGTTTGTTGTGAAAACAAGGATTGCTGAGAAAGCTTCAGTGGAGATACCTTTTCCCCATGATAACTCTTTCAGGAGTGAATTTCCCTTCTGAGGGGCAGATTTCTCTCACTTCCTATTGTCTCACCCCATTCTGTAACTCAGATGTTTGTAACTCAGGAACTGCCTGAACCGCTTAATAAGAAACTGATATTATTTCTGTAATAGCAAAAATGTACAAACAGCACTCTTACTTTGTGTCTTTTAGGTTCCTGTTCTGTCCCTGAAGTTTTCAGGTAAGAGAGTTTGAAAAAATCTCTCCCTTGGCTCTAGAGCAGGCATGGGTTAACTTCGGCCCTCCAGATGTTTTGAACTTCAACTCCCACTATTCCTAACAGCCTACCAGCAGTTAGGAATTATGGGATTTGAAGTCCAAAATACCCAGAGAGCCACAGTTTACCCATGCTGCCTGCTCTAGAGAAAACTCCCCATACAGCAATATTAGATTCAGTATCTAAATAATATAAATTCCTATATATTCTTAAAGGTGTGATACAAGTCAAACAGCTTAGTAACTCATTAGTAAATAGTCTTGTCCAATGAAGCCCTCACCACATGTTTTAGATTCCAACTCCTATCAACCCCAGCTACTACGGTGAATGTAAGGCACTGTCACCCAAAACATCTGGAGGGCACCAGATTGGGAAAGGCTGTTCTATACAGTTGTTCAAGTTACATAACCATCCAGTGGGATTGTCTATTACAGGGCTGCTCAAGTAGTCGATTACGATCGACTAGTCGATCTTCAGGCCTCACCCAGTCGATCTTCGGGCCTCAGCTGGATGGGGCGCTCCTGCCATGCACGCGCACGTGTTCCTGCCACCGCCTTTTGCTTGTGCGGTGCTTCTTCTGCCCGCGGGGCATTGCAGAAAGGAGGAAGTGCAAGGCCGGGCTTCCAGAGGGAGCACTCTGCCCTGCCTCTCTCTCATCCAAAAGCAGCCGTGCAGCCTCTACTGCCAGTGAGAGAGGCAGGGTGGAGAACTCCCTCCGGAGGCCCTGCCTCACGCTTCCTCCTTCTTGCAATGCCCAGCGGGTGGAAGAAGCACCGCACAGGCAAAAGGCAGCAGCAGGAGCGTGCGCGTGCTCCTGCCGCCGCCTTTTGTTCGCGCTGTGCTTCTTCCACCCGCGGGCATTGGAGGAAGGAGGTAGCGCAAGGCGGGGCCTCCAGAGGGAGCGCTCCACCCTGTCTCTCTCTCGTCCAGAAGCAGCCGTGCAGGGCAGAGCGCTGCCGGCGAGAGAGGCAAGGTGGAGCGCTCCCTCCGGAGGTCCCACCTCGCGCTACCTCCTTCCTGCAATGCCCCCGGGCAGAAGAAGCGCTGCGCAGGTGCAAGGCAGCAGCAGGAGTGTGCGCGCTGGCAGGAGCGCTCGCCGGCAGGGTAGATCTTTTAGACTTGGTTGCTTAAAAGTAGCTTGCATGCTGAAAAAATGTGGGCACCCCTGGTCTACTAGAGCCATACCTCCTACTCAGGACCATGCCCGGAACTTAGGCCAGAATGCTTTGGGAGGTCTGGACTAGCATAAAAAAATTACATAAGTGCTTGAACATTTTTAGGTTGCACAAGTGTGGTTCATGGTCTAAACAATGGTTTTACAAGTAGTCAATTGTGCAGTTTTGGTTGGGAGGTTAGGAAGTTAATCAAATGTTGTGCAGAGATGAAAGATATGAATACACCTTATTTAGAATTCCAAAATACTCCAAAATTGTCCACATTGGTGGCTGAGAAAGTGATACCACTATATTCTGATTTTTCAATATGCACAAACTCTGTATCATTCACCATATTATTAAAAACACTGTGTATGGAATTATCTTCAGCCTATATGTATACTTCTGCTCAAATACGTTTTGGCTAAGATATACTTAAATTGTAATAAAAATTAATGGATTACAACATATCATTTTTCAAATAATGAGAAACAGACAACATAATACTTTGGGAAATTAATGAGTAGCACATTACATATAATATCTTCCACACTTTGTTCAGAACCCAATTCAAAATCTACAATATTACCCATAAAGCTTTCACTTTTTCCTTGCAAAATTTCTCATCTAATTTGTCTACATTGCTGACTCTCTATGTGTATATCAGCAATGAGCATTTAAGTTATGAATTAGCCTTCCGAGGTATTAATACAGTCACAGCTCTGCAGCAGAGATTTGTACTGGTGCTCCTTCTCAGGTAACTCCAGTCGGCAGCAACTATCCATACATATATCACCCTCTATTATTTCTCAAGAAAAGTCTCTGATGGTCCAGGGCCCCAAAACTGTAGTACCTTTTAGAAGTCACTAGGGTGTAGTACATATCTCTTTGAATTACAGTCATACCTTCACTGCAAACTCCAGCTTTTAACTTGCTTCTGTCATTTTAAGCACACTCTGGCTGTATTCCAGGAACCAGCATGAACAAAAGTTCATCAGAAGGACAATAGTGCCAGTTCAGATGGGTAAAGAAGAACACAGAAACTTTGGGGTAGATGGACAGTAACAGTGATGAAGAAAATATGACATAGGAGTAGGACAAGGCTGAAAGTCACTAAAATCCAAGAAACGTTTGAGGCTCCAAAAGGTTTATAAACTTCCACCACTTACAGAGGCTGGAGACTTTATTTAAAAAACAAAGGTAGAAGTACCTTCAAACTAGTTGCCTTGTGAATTTCATAGGATTTTCTTAGGCAACGAACACTGAGGTGATGCTGCCAGTTCCTTTCTCTGAAGCATACTTACAGTATTTATTGATAGTATCCTTTCTATGCACTATCTTAGCATTCAATATGAGACAGGATTTTGTGCGTTAGAGCCCCCAGTGGTGCAGTGGGTTAAACCTTTGTGCCAGCAGAACTGAAGACCGACAGGTCATAGGTTCGAATCCGGGGAGTGCACGGATGAGCTCCCTCTGTCAGCTCCAGCTCCCCATGCGGGGACATGGGAGAAACCTCCCACAAAGGATGGTAAAACATCGAAACATTCTGGCATCCCCTGGGCAATGTTCTTGCAAACGGCCAATTCTCTCACACCAGAAGCAACTTGCAGTTTCTCAAGTCACTCCGGGCATGAAAAAAAAATCTTGCACCTTTACATTATTTAGGCTTACCACAAGATACAACACAGATTAGCTAACCTTTCTGAAGGGCTTATCTCTGAAGGGGATGAGTCTGCCTATCAGGATGAGGTGGATCGGCTGCTCTTGTGGTGCAGGGATAATCATCTGGTTCTTAACATCAACAAGGCCAAGGAGCTCACAGTAGATTATAGGAAGAACAGTACCAGAAATTCAGCCCTTGCCCATAAATGGAGACCAAGTGTAGCAGGTGGCCAGTTTTCCTGAATGTCACTGTGAAGGAGGATCTGACCTGGGGCTGCACTCATATGGCAGCATTTGTGAGGAGGGCCCAGCAGAGACCAATTGAAAGAAAAACTGCTACCTCTGTGTTATAGAGAGTGTCCTAACCTATTGCATCTGTGCCTAGTTTGGTAATTGCACAGTGGCAGATAGGAAGGCAATTCAGAGGGCCACCACTTCTGCATAGTGACTCATTGGTTGGCCTCTCTCCTCTTTGGAAGAACTGTATAAATCCCACTGCCTTAAGAAAGCTCAGAGCATTCTTGAGGGGGCATCTATATTCTTTTGTTGAATTATTGCTACCTGGCAGACGGTACAGGGTGACAAAGACAAGGACCAACAGACTGAAATATAATTTTTATCCTAGAGCTGAGGCTATGTTGAACTATGTGGTTTTGCATTGATGTGGCATTGGGGACTGTGTGGTGGTGGGGTGTGTGTGTAGGAATAGAGGTGTCATTTTGTGGTGCGTACAGGGGAAGCCATGTAATTTCATTGTGCAATAGCACAATAACAAATAATGCTATCCTATTCTACCCTTTAGCTAGCAGTTTAACAATCATGTATTAGCAATCATGCTAAATATCAGTAGTTTACAATTAGAGCTACTATGAACCTGTTCAATAGTAAAAGCAAGTAGTTTGAAATGATATTTCCCTTCCCACACAACACAACAAAGTAGATGAAATCTTGTATAGTGATCTAACCAATAGAAGATATATCTTTACCAGTCCATTCTAAATTAGAGTTTGGGGATAATACGATGCTATTAATTTAAAAAGCCAGCTGCTAAAAATAAAAAAAAAAGTTATCTGACAAGAAACAGTTTATTATAAATAAATGTGTTCTGGTGTTTTAATCTCCTAACATAGTACTGTCAAATTTTCATCTGGACGCAACGCAACTACTTTAAGGGATTTTTGCTGAGTGAAGCAAAAACAGTTGTTAAGCTACATTTTGTTGATCCAAAAAGCTGGTATTAATTCAGATTGCTACAAAGCCATGTCCCTGGTTATTCCAAATCAAATTGCTCCAATAGGAGTCGCTACATTCAAGTGCAGCTATGTTACAAGAACTTCTTAATATAAAACTGTGTATTATTCTCATGCCTTACTATTAATTAGTCTACATCTCTATCTATTCATCCACATAAAACATACAGCAGGGTTTCATTTCTGGCAGAGCGATTCTAATTCAACCAATGCAGATAACTGACATGCCTACACTTTCCCCTGAATCTATCCTAGTATCTAATTTGCACCAGGATAAAATTATTGCAGGCTGGGTGTGTAAGCTACTCTTGTGTAAGCCAGACAGGGGAAGATGATAATAATGCAAACTAAAATAATAAAACAAATATTATACAGAACAGAATGACTTTCAAGTGCATATCTAACAACAGCAACAGCAATTTATTAACCGCCTTTCCCTATGGCTCAAGGCAGGATACAATATTACTGAAACAAGAGAAAAACACTACTAAAAGACATACAAAAAGATATGCAGAGCTAAAATACAAGTTAAAATTCACTGATTGTTTGCAGATTAAAATTCACAGTTTAAAATTGACTGGGTAGGCCAGCCAGAAGAGATGGGTCATCTATTGTGTCTTAAATTCCAAAAGCTGATCTACCTGTAGAATCTCTTCCAGCAGGTCATTCCACAGTCTTGGGGAATACACATCTCTTCCCAAAAAGCAAGGATATCTAGATATCTTGAGGTCCTAGAAGGAGGTAAGTAAAGTATTTCCCTTCTACTGGGTCCTGCTATGCTAGATGCGAACTGACTGTATCTTTACATTTCCAATAAATGAGCAAAACTAAATGAGTAAAAATAGAGCAGCTGGATCTGTTTGGAATGCTTACTTAGGGAAAAGGGGAGAGCTATCATTAAACGTATCAGTGGCTGGGACACTGGAAACTGTAAAAGGTAAGTTCTGCACGGTTGTAGGTTTTCTCAGGCTATATGGCCATGTTCTAGAGCAGTGTTTCCCAACCAGTGTGCCGGGGCACACTAGTGTGCCGTGAGCAATCATCAGGTGTGTCGTGGGAAATTGGAACCTCCAGGAAAGGGGGGGGGGTAGAGAGAGTCTAGTGTGTTGAAGTATAAAAACCCTAAGAAACCTACCTCAATAAAGGCACAAAATTACAAACACCCCCCTCCCCACCCGCTGTCTACTTGGTCTCTCCCTCTCCAAGCATTGGGAAGGCCTGCCTCCCTTTCCCCAAGTAGAGACCTCCTCTTGTCTCCTGGGGGTTCTGTGTGGGAAGTTTGGCCCAGTTCTATCATTGGTGGGGTTCAGAATGCTCTTTGATTGTAGGGGAACTATAAATCCCAGCAACTACAACTCCCAAATGTCAAGGTCTATTTCCCCTGAACTCCATCTGTGTTCATATTTGGGCATATTGAGTATTCATGCCAAGTTTGGTCCTGATCCAACATTGTTTAAGTCCACAGTGCTCTCTGGATATAGGTGAACTACAACTCCAAAACTCTAAGGTCAATGCCCACCAAACTCTTATAGCATTTTCTCTTGGTTATGGGAGTTCCATGTGGGAAGTTTGTGTCTTTCTGCCATTCCTGCCAGGATATCTATGTTGAGTTCATCGAAACAGGACCAGGTTTCACACTGAATGTATAAATACATTTTAAAAGCATATTAACTATATGTATTACTGTGTTAGAGTGTCATTTTTGTCATTTTGGTTGGTGGTGTGCCCCAGGATTTTGCAAATGTAAAAAGTGTGCCGCGGCTTAAAAAAGGTTGGGAAACACCAAAAAAGGTTGGGCATTCTCTCCTGACATTTCGCCTGCATCTATGGCAAGCATCCTCAGAGGTGAGGTGTAAGTTCTGGTTGCTTCCATTTTTGTTGCTATTACTTCCTTTATATCTCATCTTTTAAAATATTGTTTAGAAATGCTTACAATGATTTATAGACTGCTTTTTTCCTTCAAAGGAGACTCAGAGTAGAAGGATACAAAAAGTTATTGTTGAAATACAATTTAAAATGTGCACAGAATTAAAAGTATTTTAAAAAAACAAAAGTCAGTAAAATTAAACCCAATTAAAAGTCCCTAAAAGCTTGTTGGGTTAAAAAAAATCACTTGTTGACTGAAGAACAGAAAACATCTTAGCCTCCTTATGGGGTTCCAAACCTGGGAGCCTCCTCAAGGAAGGTCTCCATGTTTTGATTAGACATGGCTATGACGGTAATGGGACTGAAATGCTTCTTTTGAAGATCTTAGAGCACAGACAGGTTCTTCAGACAGCCTGGAGCTCAGTAATATAGGGCATAACGAATGCTTTTAAATTCAGCTTGGAAAAGCACTAGCAGTCAATGGGACTGGCTGCAACAAGTGAGATGTATGTTCCCTATTGTGAGTCCCAGGTAGCAAACTGGTTTGAAACTTAATGGGCTAACTGACATATCTGAGCCGTTTTCAAAGACAGTACCAAGTAGAACACATTACAGTAAAGCACATAACTCCCAATAATTCTCTGCTAAGGATTATTATCTCAAGGCTTTTTTTAAAACATGCATTCAAATATTAAGTGTAGCTTGTGTTTTTACCTCTACCGCAGCCTCATTTTCCCTTCAATCCTTTACCAGTTTTAGCCACCATTTATACTTTGTAAAGCTTTTGAGCAAGGCTTGTCTTATATCTCTGAACTGTATAGGAAATGCTACCAATAGTCAATAATTTTATAGTAATTACATTAATTATTTCCAATATTAAAAGGAATACAAGTTCTATGAAAAGTAAGTCCAAAGTGAATGCAACAGTCTCCACCTGTATCAGAATGTTTCTAATATGTGCTCTTGAGATTCAACAGAATTACCAGTACTTTGCTTCAGAATTTGTTTTGTTTGGGGACATTTAG
This sequence comes from Anolis apletophallus, assembly GCA_030556195.1. Lineage (NCBI taxonomy): Eukaryota > Metazoa > Chordata > Lepidosauria > Squamata > Anolidae > Anolis > Anolis apletophallus. Next base: position 21,480,257 of record JARBWK010000006.1, read on the forward strand.
AACAGAGTTTGCTGCAAGACTTGACCAAAATGAAGTAAAGTAAAATGGACAATAGGAGGAATAGATGCTGTGTTAGGGTCCAAGGTTATGAATCCAGTTGGTGGCATGCTAGCTGCCCACCCTGATTTAATAAATAAAAACATACAAAACACATGCTAGAATAAATATGTAAGTTAAGAAAGGCATGTTCATGGAATATTCTGACTATGTTTTATTTGTAAGCAAGCATACATTAAAACTCACAATCATGAAAACTTTTACATCCTCCAAACTCAAAACTTGGAAGAAATACAAAATACTAACAGTACATCGCAATCTCTTATAAATATAGCTCTTTGAAGTGCTATGTTTATGGAATCACATGCAATGATAAAGTGTAAAGCCCTCAAAATTGGTGAGAAGAAATGATTTATTTCTTACCATGAGAAACAGAACCCCATTTAGACAAAACATAGGAGCACCTTCCACCCTAAATGTTTAGACAGGGTCCAGACCACAGTACAAGAATTGTGATATGGCTCTTAGAAGACATTTATCAGCTTCATTCTGGGAGGAATAACAGTACTACTATACAGAATGTGAAGTAGAGCTATATCCCACCCTCCAAAGTTGATAAAGTAAATCAGGCAAATGGGATATATAGCTCTACTTCACATTATATGAATAGTTTAGCAGCCATAGAAAAAATGTAATTTATTTTAGGGTGCCAAGCACATCTGTAGGATTGAGTTTGTTCTTTGAAAATTCAGAATAATTTAAACAGAAGTACTTGCATTTAAGACACCTAGTTTCCCTTAATTTCTTCATATCGTGCTTGATAAACTCATGGACAGAGGTTCTAGAGTTGGTATAAAAGGACTGCGCTTCAGCGTTGACTGCCAGCCTGCCTCCAGGATCAAAGCAGAAGTTGTCATTCTGCACATCCAAAAATGCCCTTATGGGTTACAAAATGTCACACAAGCCCTTGTTTAATATGGGAAGAAATCTGGGTTATCACTGATCATTTGTACTGCTAGGGAGGCTGAAACATGTCCCAAGAAGGATAACCCAGGTGTTTCAAGGATCTGGAAACCCAGCCCTATGTGGAACAGATACTGTCTGATCATTGATGCTAAGCATTTGAGACCTCGTTTGTACTTGATTGGAGTCTGCTAATGAAGACAAGTTGTCATAAACTATATTTATTTATTTATTTATTCAGCTTAATAAACCGCTCTCTCCGGAGCTCAGAGCGGTTTACAGCAGCAAAATCAGATAAAACCTATAAAACACTATAAAACCAATAAAACCCCCAGTTAAACCCCATTCCCAATAAAACTACAATATAACAGCATAATGGCATGGTGATGACAATGACGCGGCAGAGTGCAAATTATGGCGGGCACTGGCCGGAGCCGAATGCCTGCCTGAAAAGCCAGGTCTTAACAGCTCTGAGAAATGGCATCAGCTCCCGTATGACTCGTATCTCCTCAGGCAAGGAGTTCCACAGAGTCGGCACAGTCACAGTAAACGCCCTCTGCCATGTACTAGATAGCCTGTAGGTCTTGATACCAGGCACCTCCAATAAGTTGAGCCCCTCAGAACGCAGTGATCTCCTGGGCACATAAGGGGTAAGCCGCTCCCTCAGGTACCCTGGCCCCAAACCATATAAGGCCTTGAACGTTAAAACTAACACCTTGAAGGAGACCCGGAATTCAACTGGGAGCCAGTGCAGATCATGCAAGAGTGGAGTCCAATCAGTTCCTGTTTTAAATGATAAAGACAGTCATTCAACCGATAGCGAACTGTGACACTTGTTCTTATTAATCATAACCCAAATGCGATGTTATTAATTTCTTAAATGTTGTATTCTATTGTTCTATTTTCACCTGACTTAGCCGATGGTTTGTTGACCGAAATAAAGGCTACTGACTGACTGACTGGCAAGAGTGGAGTTATGTGAGCAGATCTTGGGGCTCCTAAGAGCAGGCGCGCTGCTGCGTTCTGCACCAACTTGAGTTTCCGGATCGCCAACAAAGGTAGGCCAATGTACAGTGCATTACAGTAGTCGAGCCTCGAGATGACCGTGGCTTGGATCACCGTGGCCAGGTCGCAGCGGGAGAGATAGGGAGCCAGATGTTTTGCCTGTTGCAGGTGGTAAAAAGCTGTCTTGCAGGCGCATGCGATCTGTGCCTCCGAGAACAGCTGGGAATCCAGCCAGACCCCTAAGCTCTTAAACAAAGGCAGCGAGCATAGTGCCATGCCGTCAAACGTCGGCAACTGGGTCTCTCCCCCCCTGGGCAGCCCAGCCACAAGATCTCAGTCTTCACCGGGTTCACCTTCAACTTACTGGCTCGCAGCCATCCAGTTACGGCTTCTAGGCAGAGATGGAAATTATCGGGTACAGATTCCACCCCGGCATCCATCCTCAGAATGAGCTGGGTGTCATCAGCGTACTGATGGCATTCCAGCCCAAAACTCCGCACCAATTGGGCAAGTGGTCGCATGTAGATGTTAAATAACAGCGGGGAGAGAATGGCCCCCTGAGAAACTCCACAATGTAAGGGGGAGCCCTCGGAGACCACCCTTCCCACTTCACTCACTGCAGGTGGTTTTGGAGGAAGGAGGACAGCCAGTTTAAGGCTGTCCCCCTCACCCCCGCCACGCCAGGCGGTGTGTCAAAAGTTGGTAATCGATAGTATCAAACGCTGCCGTGAGGTCCAATAACACGAGCAGCGTCGATCTGCCTCGGTCCAAGTGGCAACGGAGTAGGTCTGTGATGAGACCAGGACGGTCTCTGTCCCATGACCCGAACGGAAGCCGGACTGGAAGGGGTCTAGCCCTTCCTTTAGAGGATGGAACCACATTCTAACCCCTTCCCCCCAACATAATAATAGTTTTATATCTTGCCTGCCTCTCTTCATGGGGGGCTACAGCATTACTAAAACATAAACACAATCATTTTAAAACACTCCGTAAAATACACATATTAAAACAAACCTCCATAAATATGTATCAAAATACACAAAATCTATAATATACAAATATACAAAATAAAATCCATGGGCTTGTGATAGGATGGTAAAATCCATGGGCTTGTGATAACTTGGGAGTGTGTGATAAGATCCACACGCTCCCAACCTCCATTATTATTATTTTTATTATTATTCCTACTACTACTACTACTACTACTACTATTTCCTGCCTTGTTTCATAGAAGTTGGATATGTTTAAATGGAGAAAATAAAACTGAAAGCTGATAAGATGTCCATCTCTCTCCCCCTCCCCTCTCTATATATTAGGGCTGTTTGATCAAAAAAAAGTTTCAAAACCTGTTTCGGATGTAGTCATAGATTGCATTTCGGATTATTTAGACTTCTGAAAAAATTCCGATAAATTTCGGAATTTATTCAGAAGTATTTATGAAATTCGGAAGTCTTTGGAAGTCTTCGGAAGTCTTCAAAAATGGCGTCCACTTTCAAAAATGGGCAAAAAAAAAATCAGCAGAAGGGAGAGTCAGCTGCTAGCCATTAGCCAATGAGCAAGAAAATTCAGAAATTACATCCAAAATTCGGAATTCCGAAATTCAGATTTCGGATTTCCTGTTGGGAGGGCTGCTCTAAAAATTGCTTTAAAAGTCAGAAGTATCCAAAAAACTTCCAAAATCCGGGCATATCCAAAATTGTATAACAGCCCATACAAAACTGATAGAATGCCCTGTCTTGTAATTTATATCTAACTACACTGTTTTATAATCCAGATTATCAACTCAGATAATCCACATTATCTGCTTTGAATTGGATTATATGAGTCTCCATAGCCATATAACCCAGTTCAAAGCAGATAATCTGAATTTTATATGGCAGTGTAGAAAGGGCCTGAATTACAACAATTACCGGGTTTGGTAAAAGTGATGTGCCCATTGCTTTACAACAAAGTGTGTTAAATTGCTTGTGAATACAATTTTAAAAGGTACCATTAATAACGTATATTCAGTGCTTTGTATTTCAGCAAGCCTTTACCCACTACTTTCTAGATCACTGACTATAAAACAAGAATCATCAGGTGCAATTTATAACCACTCAAGCTTTATAAATATATTTATACACAACAAGGGTAGAAAAAGTCTTTGTTAATATAAACTTTTATCCAACATGACATGGAAAGTGGAATATACCACGTTACCACACAAATGGCTATGAACTACTTCACTTAGCATTTTCTAGGTTAATGATGGCAACATTTCCCTTATTCAGTGTAGTGTATCATCTGCAGACAAAAGAATGTTAGAGGCTGCATTTGTCATTTAAGATTAATATATAAAGAAGCTGAGAATGACCACAACTCTGATTCCATTTGAGAGATGCTTTGATATCTTTGCTCCTGATTTTCCATAGAGTTGAAAAAGTTGGCAACTTTCAAATAAAATAAATATTAATGGCTCAAGCTTTTGCTAGAGGGAAACATCATGATTTACACCAGACACCATTCTCTATTTTTACTGCAAAGATACACAACAAGTTACCATACATGCATCCAGATTCAGTGAAATTTCTGTTATTGCTGCCTACTACTACTACTACTACTAGGAGAGGGAGCGTCCCCTTGTTATGGGGGAGAGGCTTGCATACCCTAATGAAGTTGTGAGCTATGCTGGCGGTGGCATAATAGCCACCGGTAGGGCCTCCCATGCCAGACAGGTCACAACCGAAGGGTCTGACAAAGAGCGTCAATGGGCAGGATGGGGTCTCTAGCCTTTTGGTAACCATCCTAGGAAAAGGAAAATTCTGATTTCAACCCTGGGCAGATGGTGCTCGTTTAACCCTGTAAGGTCAACCATTGAAGAGAAGGAAACTCAAACCAAACCTACGACCTGAGGACCTCGTTGCCACCGTCCCAGCTTGCTAGGCCCCGGCAGATGAACCTTTGGTTTAAAGGGTGAGGCCAGTTCTGGACACGCTGCACTCCACCAGAAGAGTCCATTGCACAGGCTCGAAGGACACATCCAAGCTCGGAATCATCAATGTGCTTGTAGAAAGCGTGGGATGAGTCCCTCCTGAATCTTTGTTTGCTAAGAAAAGCCAAGAGAACATGAACTAATAATAATAATATATTTATATCCTGCCCTGTTCCTGTGAGGACTCAGAGCAGTTACAACCATTTTGTGTGTACATACTATATACAGGGGGTTCCAAATATGTATACATACTTTAATAGCTAACAGCAGCTATGGTGATTATTTGAAAGCTAAGTAAATACATTTACTGTACATTGAAGAATAAATGTTATAATAATAATTCAATCAGAGTTACAAATTCCATCTTAAATTATAATTTTATGTAAGATGTTCGAAGGGTCATCTCTGAGCTGCTGGCATTGTCAAAGCAAAATTGCAAATCCCATTTAAAGGTTTCTCATGTAATTTTACCACACTTCTCTACACCAGAATCTTTAATCTTGTGTAGCATGCATACATTTCATTGAGGGGAAATGCAAAGAAAATTTCAGAATTGTTAGATGTTAAGGATTTATAGTTTTTGGGATATCATGCACTTGAATGGTCTCATACATGAAAATTTGTGCAGCACTTCGTTAGTAAAATGAACTGATTTTCCAGATTTAGTAAGCTCAAATAAAGGAACTGCAAAAGCTTGATGATACTGAACAACATTGTTGGCAGAAATGTTAAGAATTGAAAGGGGTGACAACCAGCCAAGCTATAGGTGTTTGCAAAAGCTATTAAGGCAACAACTTGTCTCTTCGTATTGCACCTGTTTTTTATGCTTTATGCATTTCATTCTTTTTTTATTATCACCCTGTCACCTTTCATGAAAACCAAAAGCATACACAAACAACATTAAAATATAATTTATAGTCAAATCTATTTTAAACAAACTGTATTTTTAAAATATTCATTTGCCACTCTCTCCTTTTCCCAGTGCTGCTTATAAAACACAAGAGGAACTTAAATATGGAAGCATATATCCCTCCTAACTCCCCAACAGTGTAAAGAAAGTTAAAGTGGCACTGACATGCAACTTAAAGCCATTGTCTAGTTTTCTGTTGATTGGTAAACAGGCTTTTCACTTTAATATAGAGGTTGATTCATTTACCAACCAAACTGCTTACAATATGCATGTCATCAAATTCAGAGGGGCCTCAAAAATCAACCACGCCAAAATAAATTATGCAATCCTGGAAAATTGAAGTAGAAATAACAAGACCAAACATAAAGTTAATAGAATGCCAATAGATACTGTCCAACGGAATTAGTATTAGATGAGTATTTCTTTGATCAGCAATGCTTATTTTTAGAGTAAATTGCTACAAATGTAGTTCACCAAATATTGCATTTTGGCTGCAGATTTTAAAATTCTCTTTTGATTTCGGCAGGTCTTTTGCTAACCTGAAGATTCCACAAGGTGTCCAAAGTTTGAAAAGCAGACAGGTGGGCACTTTTAAAGCCAGATGTCATATATCTATGGGTCGCACACTGTATTTTTTTCCATGTCAGGAGTGACTTGAGAAACTACAAGTCACTTCTGGTGTGAGAGAATTGGCTGTCTGCAAAGTCGTTGTCCAGGGGACACCCAGATGTTTTGAAGTTTTACCATCCTTTGGGAGGCCTCTTTCATGTCCTCACATGGGGAGGTGGAGCTGACAGAGGGAGCTCATCCATACTCACCCCAGATTCTAACATCTGACCTGTCAGTCTTTAGTTCTGCCGGCACAAGGGTTTAACCTATACTGGGTAATATCTCACTTTATTTATTATCATATAAGATAAATTTAAGCAGTGTGTTAGAACCTATATAGTGCCATCAATAGTAGGCCAAGAAGTAAAAAAGGAGAGAGTTAATCAGACAGGAGAGGCATGAGATTGGATGTGCTTCAACCAGTTTGACAATATAGCTTTCAAATACATCAATTTTTACTTTTTTCGGATATTACTGGGAGTAATATACATACAACTAATGCTAAACCTGTTCCTAGAGAGAGAAAAATCCACTGGCTTCAGTGGAATTTATTTCCACCTAAATGTGTATATGATCACCACCTTAGGTTTGTATGAATATCCCACAATAAGATACGCAAATTGAATGGGATTTTTTTAAAAAAAAAACACCAAGTAAACCTCAAAAGACATATCACTTAATAATAATGGGACAGAGAAGTTTCACTTACAATCAATGCTGCAGACATAACAAAATAATTAAAAAGACACTGCAGTTTGACATATAAATTAGAAAAAGATGATAGCTGTGGCAAATACAATACTGCATGCAATATATATCCTTAATCAGAAAAAAAACTTCATATTGTTTTCACTGTTGAAGTAGTTTGCCAGTTAAACTGTAGAATAGTATTAAGGCCCATGGACTATGAAATAACAGTTGAATTTAGTACAAACATTCAAAAGGGGTGGAACTAGCTTTTGTCTGTCCTAAATTTTGTTGGCCTAGACATCTACATCTCGTGTTTTGCAGATCTGTCTCTTAACAGCATTTAAACATTCTTTTGTGGATTAACTCTTAGGTTTCCCTGCACAGGAGGATAATTACTGGTGAGTATTAAGTAGTCCGTGTTATTCTCTGATTAGAGGAATTTGTCTATAGGGATATTCAGCAATAGTGCCCAGTTTTAATTTCATTTTCATTAATATAAAGTCCAATTTTAAACAATTAAAATTAAAAACTCTCCAGTAAGTCCAAGTAAGATGAAAATGGGAAATGTGTTAAGTCTGTTTTAATTTTCATGGACAAAAATGATTCTGTCTTCAATTTTTATTAGCAGTTTTTACAGTGGATGCTTCACAGAATGTTTTCTCTCTTGCTTATTTATATGTTTCATAGGCTGTGGTCTGCTCACTCTTATGTTAATCTTATATGTAGATGACTACTGCAACAAAAGTCTGTGATTGTTCCAAGTCTATCAGCTAAGTTCATGACTCAGCTATGTTTTGAAGCCAATATTGAATTTCACCGCATTCTTGTTTATATTTAACTTCCTCTTACCTTACTGAGTTGTCTTTATTGTTTTCATCATTCTTTAATTGTTTTTTAACTTTTATACCAGCTGAATCCATGGAGCGGGGTGAGCTCCTGCTGTTAGGCCCAGCTTCTGTCAACTTAGCAGTTCAAAAACATGCAAATATGAGTAGATCAATCGATACTGCTTCGGTGGGAAAGTAATGGTGCTCCATGCAGTCATGCTGGCACATAACCTAGGAAATGTCTACAGACAATGCTGACTCTTCATCTTAGAAATGGAGATGAACGCCATCCCCCAGAGTCAGACTCAACTAGACTTAATGTCAAGGGGAAACCTTTATCTTTGCTACCATCTTTAATTTTAACAGTAGTTACCTGGCTCTCATATTGGGAGAAAGGCAGTTTATAGTTATAATAAATAAATATAAATAAGTAGTCTACTTTTAGGATTGCTATGAGCTACTCACATGTAGGGAAGTCCCACAGACCTTCCAAGAAAACTATTTCTTAATCTATGTATCAGCATAAGTAAACATAAACAACTATTCACAGCCGATGTAAGTTTGCAAATATACTGTTGCTCTGGTCCTTCAAAGACAATGCTAACCAAAGGTATTTGTGTCTTATATTGATTATAATATCTTGACCAAATATCAACATATTACTTTACATCCAGTCCATCAAATGCCCCACATAATTTTTTTAGTACTTCACTGTCAGTCTTGAATCTGACTTGAGTATTGTAAGCATCCTAATGACACCATATTCCAAGTCTCTAGGCAAATGAGGAGGATTTAGTTGTTTACATTGGAACAAACCTTAGATTAGAAATGTAAGACCTTCCAATTTTAACAACTGATCCCTTTATATACATGATACTCAAAATAGAAAATCAACACTTTTATTTTTTGTATTCTTAAGTCCAGTTAATAACCAGTTAAGAATAATGTTGGAAGTACGAGAGAGGGGCTTCTTGGTGGCTGCCCCTTGATTCTTGAACTTTCTTCTCAGGAGGCCAGAATAGCCCACTGCTTGTTGTCCTTTCATGAGCAAGCTAAAACCTTTTATTTCTGAAAGTTTTTTTTAAAAAACCAGAAAGTATTTAAAGAATGAGCTAGGGGGTGCTGTCTTGTTGTAACTGAACTGTTTTCAATAGCAATTTCATCATTTTGAGTTGCATTTTATTCTTGTAACATGAGGTTTGAGTTGTTTTAATCCTTTACATACTTAATTCTACCTTTTGTATGTTTTCAATTGTATTGTTACTTTAAAATGAGAGCTCATTGAGTCCAACTTATGGTGAGAAAGCATAATATGAATTTATAATAACAACAACACAACATTAAAAATGTGCAACAAAAGCAACAAATACTATGATGACTATAAAGGCAACAAATAAAAACAACAACACAACATTAAAAATGTATTTTACAAATTTAAAGCAACAAATACTATGATGACTATAAAGGCAACAAATATAAAACAGCATACTATGTGGAAGGAATCAACATTTTTAAATACCACTTTATTTTACCATTTTGAATTTAAAGCTTCTACTGTACCTTTAGTGAACTATGAGTGAATCTACACTATAGAATTAATACAATTTGACACCACTTTAATTGTCATAGTTCAATGCTTTTGGAATCACGGGGGCTGTAATTTTACAATATCTTTATCCTAATCTGCCAAAGAGTATTGATGTTTCTCCAAACTACAAAGCCCCGGATTCCACAACAATGAACCTTCCACAGTTAAAATGTTGCATTACATCAAAATGCATTACTTCTACATTGGAGATGAACTCTTAGTGCATATGCTGTATTGAACTACACCAGAAGTTTTAAAAGGTATAGAATATTAAATATGACTCCCAAAATCAAAAGCTTTATAAAAGGCCGAGAATGGGGGTGAAAAGCCTTCAATCAAGATTATAATCTCAGTTTCACAAAAATGAAGTGATGCTCAAAGACACACCATATTAGTATGAATCTTTGGGAGAAAAGTATCACTTGAGCCACTACTGCAGAATGAACAGAGACCACCAAGTTATGTTGCCAGACTTGGATATATGATAAAGCTAGATCTTCTTAGTTCCCATAGCATTTCCCCACCTAGTATCTACCCCAGTCAATTTTGCAGGAGAAATAGCACGTTTGCCCTGGATGAGAAGGGAAATGGCTAATGAAACTGAAAGAGTCAATACTGTGCTTGTCATCAATGTAGTATGCCAGTTAACATTTCAGAAACACATCTTAGAATCTACTATATAAAGGGGTTCCCGTCCTGGAACGACTGTCCCAAACAGAGAAACCTTACAACGCAGAAACACCAAACTTGCCAACAGAAATAGGCCTCAAGCAAGAAGCAAAGAAACTCCCCCCCCCCAAAACCCAGAAGGCCCCCAAAACAACGAGTAAAAAAACTACATTTGCCAGCATTCTCCGGGGCTGTCAATGACTCTCCCAGCCTCTACATTCTGACAACATGATTGGCTGCCAATAAGGGCGGATTTGCATAACTCCTGTACTGGCCAGCCAACATGAACATTCCGACCCATAATAAACTGTCAGAGGAGGATAAGGCAAAGGGCTGAGGCACAAACACAAACACCCAATTCACTTCCCACAGAAAATTTACACCCCTACAAATCACAGACCACACCCAAAATTGACAGTAAGGCTTCATTAACTTAATTTCCCTGACTAGGCCTCACTTAATGGAATGTTGTTTACGCTCTGAATTGACAGTAAGGCTTCATTAACTTGATTCTCCCGACTATGCCTCAGCTCATTGGACATTGTGTATGGCCTGAATTGACAATAAGGCTTCATTAACTTGCTGTTCCTGACTAGGCCTCAGCTCATGGGACATTGTGTATGGCCTGAATTTACAGTAACCAACCTTGGCACACAGAGACCCCTATGACCCACGCTACATTCTACTACAGTTTGGAGGAGGGTGGACCATGGATTATGGGACTTGAAGTACCTCCATGGATAATGGGATTTGTACTACTTCAAAACCCATCATTCCCCACAGACCACTGTGTCCCAGAACCAAGACCGAAACTTGGCACACAATGCCCCCATGACCCACACTCCATCCGCAGTTCAGAGGAGGACACACCATGGATAATGGGATATCAAGTACCTCCACTTACTTCCAAAGTACCCCACCCACACAAGCATCAACCTCTACATCAACACAGCAGACGGAAAGACAAAAAACATTGTATATCCACAAGCTATGCAGAACGCCAGCAACACCACACACCAACAACTCCCCAGGACTTCAACATCCCACCCACCAGAACAACCCACAACGACACAGCCATGGCCCCAACAACACCATAACTAACAACAATTCCAACCCTTACATACTCAGACTTTCTCGCATCTCCTAAATAGGGCACAGCAACGCGTGCCGGGTACAGCTAGTTTTATATAAGAATTATGATGAGCAGTTGATGCCAGGGTCTTTATTCTGTTCATTCTCATAACCATCCTTTCGGTTTATTGTTGTTTTCATTTGTATAGATCAGGGGTGCTCATAAAACAACCTTATAAAACGACTTATAAAACAACCAAGTCAAAATGATCTACCTACCCACTACAAAAATGTGAAACATATAACACAATATCTGCTTTGAACTGGGTTTTCTGAGTCCACGCTGCCATATAATCTGATTCAAAGCAGATAACTTGGGATTTTATTCAACTGTGTGGAAAGGACCTCAGATAACCCAGGGTCAGCAGCACTTGGACAGCGTTGGGAGCCTGTGGGGCAGGACTAAGCCTTCCTCCCGCCTTGCCTCCGACCTACCAGGATGCCCTACGCAATCTACCAGTAGATCGCGATCTACCTAATGAGCACCCCTGGTACAGATAGAAGACAATGGTTGAGAAACAAGGCCAATCAAAGTGTCTTTATTGAGGCCATGGCAATTTTATAATCTGGAGTCCATTTGCTCTTTTAACAGATAAGTTTCGTGACTACCACAGGGAAATGCAGAATAAGCAATACTTTACATACCAATAAAAAGCAAGCAGATTCTGCATTATTACACATTGTTTTTCGTGTTCATTCCCTATTAATCTTTGTAAGACAGGTGTGGGAAGTGTGTGGATTTCCAGATCTCGCTAGATTCCAGATCCCCATTGCTGGCTCTATGCTTGCCAGGTGTAGTGAATGTTGCAATCTAGCAGTAGCTACACCTGCAGGGTGGCATGTTCCCCAGCCCAAGTAGAACCGAATGGGATCCGATTATAACATTTCTTTTGAAACTTATATTGGATGTATGAAGAATCTACAAGGAAGCCGAGCTTATTTACATCAAGGCAAGGATACAATACAGACATTGCTTTCTATCAAGGTGCAGTAGACTTTTCTGAAAGCAAATTAATTGTCCATGTAAAGTGGTTGCAAGCAGATGTGATCCAGCCCTGTTTTTAACACCATCCTGCCTTTTATAGGATTTAAATCAGAGATATTTAGCACCACTTTGGAAATGTTTCTACTAGCTACATTTTTGCACTTGGCTTGCCCTTGATTATTTCTTTCAGTTAGCAACTACTAACTGAGATTTGCTCATTGTCTGACCCTAAGTAACACTTCATAACATGCTTTAAGCTCATCAGCAAAATATCCTGTGTCAGATAAAGCTTTGTGAAATACTAACATTTCTGATAGATGGTCCAAAAATGGGTTGGAATTATTCAAATTATACACCCCTCTCCCCAACAAGCCACCAAATACTGCAGCTCAGACAATGGCAGTGAAATAGTTAACAGACATATGCTGTATAATTAGGAGATGCATTAATGATTATGAATAGTAAATGATTTGGTGCAAGGAAAAAGCCTAGTCAAAAGGGACCTGCACCTATCTTACATGTTTGTTAGTAACTGTATATAACTAGAGATTTCTGCTATTAAGAACCCTGCATTATTGGTGTAAATACTTCCAAGGGTACATCAAATTGTAATCTTTCATACGACATCCATCAAACCAGGCTGGAGATTTTGACAAACATTAAACACAGTAAGGAGGCAATTATGTATGCATGATTTAATCTGCAACTAATTAATATGCAAATTTATTCATATGTTAGTTACTAAATTAAAAATGCAAAGAAGCCCTTATGGTGATTCTCAAAATTTTTGCACAAACAGAACATTTAAAATGTAAGAAAAAATGAAGTTTTTTTGAAAACCTACAGCATACTTTTAGCCTTTTAGAAACCTGTTGCATGGAGAAGGTTAAAAATATTTGATTTAATACTGAAAAGGACAATGAAGTGCTAATCTGATGAGGAAATGTGGTAAAAGAAAGGTTAAACAGTATTCTCTCTAAGTCGTATGAGAAGTGCAATAAAGATTGAACAGGCTGGATTGTAAACATATTTCATATAACTTGCAAAGGTTTGGAACAGACATTGTTTTCTGTGACTTTTTTTAAGCAGGGGGAGGGTGTTTTGTTCCTTACATGAACAACTTACTGCCGAATTAAACCGTCGCTTTTCATTTGAATGAAGACAATAATACTGTCTGTTGAGGCTTACTAATATTTTGATGGCGAGCACCCCAGCTAAATGTACCTGGTAATGGTAAAAATCAGATCCAGAAAACAAAGTGGAAAGGAGAAAGAAATCTGTGTGGGAAAGAGGGAGGGACAAAAACGCCACCTTTTAATTCAGTTCCAGATGCATCTGGAAAGTCAGACAATAAAAGATACAAAATGGAAGCGATTCCTGTGCAGTTTGTTTCTGCATTAGCATTTCTCATCCAGCACAGAGCTGGAAAAAAGTGAAAATTTCTTATAGGTGAATTCTGAATACAAAACGCCCCTTTCTATTCACAAGTTCTTTTAAAATTGGTTATAGAATCTAAAAGAAACAAGGATCCTGATCAATTGAATCAAAGTTAAATCAGCAATCCCTAGGTGTTTCATGACTTATATCCCCCCCTCCCCCCGAAAACTCCACAAAAATTGAAGGAATAAGAGGTAGAAAGGGAGATGGAGGTGGTGGTTGGGGTGGAGGTGAGATGAATAGTCTCATTATAACTTAAGTGGCACAAAAATTGGCAAGTTGAGCTAGCAGCTACCAGTCCCAGTATGATTTTGTTCCTCCCGTTGTTTAAAAAAAACCCTGCTCCAATGCTAAGCTGACAACAGAATACCCACTTTGTGCCATACATGCCAGTTCAATAGGGAGTTTGGTTGGGGAGGGGGAAACCTCTCCTCACTGTCTCAATATAATTTTTAAAGGTCTGTTTTGAAAACCTTTTCAAAAATTAAATAATCTTAGAAGAGTTTCAGTGGACTCTCCTTTGAAAGGAGCCCCAAGGATGATGTACTCAGAAGTAGAAAAGGAAGACAAATTAATAGAAAAGACAAATGGAATTAAATAGAGGGAATAATCATGTGATGTGCTAAAAGAGAAAGGAGAAATTGAGGAACTATGACAACAGAGGAGAAAGCTATAATATAAGCCTGGTTTTTAAAGACATGCCTATTTTCACTCCTTGTAATACCAATAATGGACCAGTCACATCACTGTTTAAGACCCTTAAATTAGCTTCCCTTTTATGTTGCCATTGTTATAAAATCCTATAGCCAGCTCTTGTGGACTGAACTTTCTCCGCAGGAGAAATAACCTGTTTTGACAGAAGATATGTGGTACCTTCTTTCAAGGTTTACTGTGCTGTAACTTGATATGCAAGACTCCATTTCTGTTAAGACCCGAAATGAATGTAAGGCTTTTAAAAGCTTAAACGTACACATTTGTGCATTCATTAGGCAGTGCTAAACCTAATTTGTTCTCTTTACTGTAACAGGAAGCACATGTTTAAAGCAATCTGTTTCCTCATATGAATGCTTTCCTGTCTGTTTCAAAAAAAATTGCAACACACTTTACCCCAAGTAACCAAGAGGTGATCGTAAATATCCCTAAATAGCATTAAACAGATATGAAAGACATTAACACTTCCAGAATGCCAAAGTAGTATTTTTTAAAAATCTAACAGATGCTCCTAGGTCAAAAAGTGAAATGTGTGTTTCCTGGATGGGGGAAAAACATTCTCATCAGAATCATAAATGAACTGTGAGTGGAGAAACGAAGTGTCATGCAGCAAACAAAAGGATCCAGTTGAGAACTCTAACACGCCCTTGCCAAAGTGTGGATTGCGATAAAAGAGCCACATTTACATGGAACTTTGTTTAGCAAATCAATATCCTTTGTAATCCACAAGGTGGCATTGGCAACAAATGAGGACTGCCTAAGCAGCATTAACTCGAACCACTGAACTCTCCCCGAAAAAAAGAGCACCGAGAAGCGAAGAGATCAGAAAAAACACAGCCGAAGCCTAAGGAAATCTGCAAGTATGAGCAGCAAAAGGATGGATGCAACTCAGGCAAAGTGGACATTAATCTTGTGTTTTAAGATTGCATAGTTTGTAAACTAACTCAGAGACAGAACACCTTATTGCAAATGTGGTACAATTTTTTTTTAAAAAAACATTCTTTGCTCAAATACCTAAAAATCTCTGTAAACATTTCTGTAAATATTCCTATGGTGTGTAGGAATTCAGAAATGCAAAAAGCAAGCAAATAAAACCTTTAAGAATAAGGAAAAGGAAGTCTTAACCATCAACGAAAGTGTTATATTTCCCAGCTGGATCTTTGATGCTAATTGGTAGAGGAACAGGAGCAAAGAATGGGTGCAAAAGACAATCCTTTACTGAGATCCTGGCAAGGAGCACGTCCCATGGCACTCAAGAAACAGTGACATCAAGCAGCCAATTAAAGGATAGCCTTGATGGATTCTGATGGGGGAGCCTGTCCAGTTATTATGGTATGTTCTCATGGGAGACTTTGTGGTCCCAATTAAGCTTTTTTTTTTACAAATGAAAACGACAACCTTTTAAAAATCAGAAATGCACCATGCTGTGTTTTGCATACACCAGTATATTTCTATTACAATGCCATGAAAATTCTTGTTTATCCTGTGGATTATAAAGGTGTGTACTTGATCTTGTGTGTCTTGAGCATATAAGGTGGAACAAATCAGTCCCCAAATTAGGCTCTGGTGATGGTGCGGGTAAGATAGAATCATAGAATTGGAAGAGACCTCGTGGGCCATCCAGTCTAACCTCCTGCCAAGAAACAGAGGACTGTGTTAGCCCAAATGCAGTTGATATTTGAATAATCAGGATATATCATCATTATCATTTTGTTCAAAACACATTAGAGTAGGAATTAATAAAATACTGATGAAAGTGCTTTATATAGATGTACAAGGAGATGCAGAGGCAGAGAACTCAAAAGTTCTGCACTATTAAAAACGCTTCAGAATAGCAGAATTACACTAGAGTTTCTTTGAATTTCAGAGAGTGGTTATACAACATGCCATGAAAAATGGAGTTATAATAAACAGTCTCCTGTATTAGAAACCATTGTTGTTTATTCCACTTGTTCTTTTCTTCAGAGAAAACATTGTTGAGTTTATTCCAAGTATAGCATATGAAATCAAAACAGTCAAGCCAATACAATATTTTATAGGTCCTTGTTCCTTGTTATGCTCTTGTATAACATTCAAGAAATTTCTTAACAGATGTTTAACATACATTATGCAGGATTGGGCCCAAGAGCAAGAACTAATACTTTAAAAAAAAACTAAACTGAAATGATGTGCAGCAAGAAGTGCAATTTGGCTTCAATTCTGTTTTACCTTCAGTGGAATTACACAAGTATGAGTTATCTAGACTTGCAAGTGTACATTCATAAAGACATTAAGAAAAAACATATATTTAAGATTAAACTATCATTATTGTTAAATTATCAGAACAATCCCATCCTTATTAAGCAAGCTGCAGATTTAAAGCTGTATAATACTGCAAACTGTTTATGGACAGCTAATTGGTTTAAATAGAATGTCTTTCTAATATAATTAGTAACTACATTATTTCAATACATATAGCAGAAATTATATATATTTAATGGCCACAACTTTTGTCCTGAAGAAACCCTATTCCTTGCATTACCTATATTCCTCTGAAGAGGGAGTCTATGTTTAAGCAAAACTCAAAGCAGTAACACTGATGGACCTATGTTACTACCGTATCTGCTGAAAAACTTAATAAAATTATCACTACACCTCAAAGACTCTTTGAAATGTACTACAGCACATTAGCTAAGCCACCAAGGCACCGATATCACACAGTCTTCTATAAATGTTTTAATACAAAGGAACTATCATTGTTCTACAAAAAACCCCATCCATGTTCATTTTTAGAAATGCAAATTTAGACATCCTATCCATGCAGAATTTTTCAAAAAGGCATTTAGATTTTTTATTGCCTATTTTTGATTGTCAGCAGAAGAACAACTTTCAAAGAAAGATTGTGTGAAGCTGAGGGTGGTGAAAACACTGTATTTTGATTACAAACGCCCATTGGCCAGAATTCTTCAGTTTCTCAGGACCATGTTTGCCCACTGATATAATTACATATGCAATCACCCACACATGACTCAGCGGAGAGAGTAGAGACAATGTATGTTCAGTTCCAGCAGAGACTAAGATGTTAGTCATTGAGAAAATTCTGCATTGATAGGAAACTGCAGGTTTGCATGTTATCTTTGTTCTTAATGGCACTGTCCTTTAAAAAAAATTTTAAATATATTTCTGTTGTTAATATCTATACTGAATGATCTGAAGTAGTTGGTGAGCTTATTTTGCTGTCACTCTATGGATCCAGAACAGCAAAATTGTCATAATTTTACAACAACGGGAGGTTAACAGAATGCTTTAAATTGTATAAAGCTGCACTAGACAAATTATGGCCTCAGTGTCATTCTGAAGAAGCCCGTTCATAACCTATGTCTTAACTTGCTCCCCTGAATCAACTAAAGGTGTACCTACACTTGTCTCCACTAACCTCAATGGCTCAGTTCTATGGAATCATGAGAATTGTAGATTTACAAGGTTTTTAAAACTAGGTTTTTAAAATGCATGTATTGTGCATTATGAAAGTTCACTGAGTATGGATTATAATTTTATTGTTTTAATTGAGGTGTGGTTTTTACCACATTTTTATTGTTGTTTACAAGTTTAAACTGTTGTAATTCGTATGTTTTTATGTTGCAAGCTGCTTGAGTCCACACATGAAGAACGGCGGGGTACAAATATTATTTAAAAATTTAAATAAAGAAATATTTCAGGAATAGTGCTTGCCTCTTCAATAAATGGGAAGAGTAAGAGAAAAAAAGTGCCTACTGTACACACAGTTCTTTTCTTAGCACATAAATTAGTTTGGATTGCAGCCGGCACTATTTCCTTGGGGTCCCAGTTTTAGAAGCCGCTCTGGAAAGGCTATCAGTTACAGGTCTGCAGCTCTCAATTAATAATACTACATACCACGTAAAGTAGCATTTGAAAGATAGCAATTGACATCACTGAACTTACTGTTTATTGCTTTTAGCCTTAAAACAATGCAATTTATTCAGCAATACACAAAAGTAGAACTCGTGTTATGCTGATCTAAAAACAGCATAAGAAGATAAGTAATTCACTCTCGTATCCTTTCAAACTCAAAAAGGCAACCTTTTGTTGTATGGAATTAGTTCCCTATAAACACACTTTAATTCTTCTGAATAGTTAATTGCATTTTCCATTGATTTTCTAACTCCCTCTTTGATTTCAAAACGTCTCTCAGACAAAACATAGGTCAGTTATGTCCTCAGCATCCACCACAACCTTTTCTGAAATTCCACCAAATATATAATGGAATCTCAGCAGGATTCCTGCATGCACTCATTGACAGGACAGCTGTCATTTCCAACTGAAGTTACCCTGAGGACGTGGTGCTTCAGTAACAAATTGGTGCTTGCTGCACATTTCCAATTCTAGGGCAGCAGCATGGTTTATGACAATTGATGACACTATATGTGCCTGATGATATTTCTAGAAATATAGATCTTTGATTCCATTTCTTGTAAGGCAAGGTTTGTGATGTAGTTTTAGGAAGTATAATTTGATAAATGCCAACAACCATACTTTATTGACTGGATTGCTGAAGACAAAATAATGGAATAATCTCTGTGGAAATGGGTATCTGGATGTATTTCAATCTCCTTCAGTCCTTATTTCTGGAGTTAGCCAGAGGTTGGCAATAAAATGGATTCCTCTGATCTGGATTTTTAATTATTATATTGTTATATATACTTAAAATATTTTGTTTTTATATTTCAGGGCAGTAAATGGGAGATCAGGTAAAACCAACATAAAGACTTAAAACGGCAAGAAATCATTCTTACTGAAAAGCATATTAAACATTTATACATTAAAAATATTAAAATGGATTTGAATGATATATCTCTACAGATTTACAAAACTGTTAGAGCTTTTATATAAAGTCACATTTGTAACTTGGTGCCAGAATGAAGCCAACACTGCTGTCAATTAAGCCTTGAAGGCGGAGGGTGTTATACAACTGTGGCATCATAGTAGATAAGTCCTGACACATCAACAATAGTACCCTTCTGCATAGGGTCTTGGATTGGAAATTAGAGACATGGTGAATTTGGTGTTTTGGTTCTTATCCAAGATCTGATTACAGATGTAGGTGATAAGAAATTTCTACTTATAAGAATAATGCTAATTAGTGGGTGAAATCTGAGAGGAAAACTATATTCACACTGAAAATTAAGATATTTGATTTTTTTAAAAAATGTGTATTAGGAAAATCAAAATTGAAAGGACTTTCAGTGTTGAACAGGAATCTCTACACTTTGACCATGTTACCACTGAAATATAGTTGCTACTTTATCCCACCCCATTCTTCCTTTCCTGAGATACTCTTGAACATTTATTTTGCTAGCAAGTATGTGTTCCTTTCCATGCTAGGAATAGCTATAGCTGTTTACTTTGCTTGGCAAATAGGGAAGATTTTTCTTCAGTTTGTTTTTGAATATTATTTTCATTGAAATAACAAATTAATGAACTACCAACACTCACAATTTTCTTCTTATTCCGGATTTAACTATCCTAAGGTTTAATTAAATCCAAATGGAGACAAAAGTGAAAGTGGCAAATCTTCACATAGGTTTATATGTGGCATGCTTTTCAACAGGAAACTGCAGAGGGCTTACATGCCTGGAATAAAGTATCAATATGGAAAAGACAATCCGTTTTACATCTCAGTAAAGTGGATTGGCGGACGTATTTTAACAATACACTAGATAAAGCTGAAAAATGAGAATGAATCTTGGCAAGCTGGAAATATTGATGGGTGGTTTGTATGCCCAGTAAATATCCCTATATCCCTGTTTTGTATCAGATGGACCCTTCATAAATTATCAGGTTATGGCATGAAGATAAATCCAGCTTTGGCACTGCAGACCTACTGGCCATTATGACATAGAATGCTTTTTGTTATTGCTGTCTATATTCTGGTTAATTCTAGATTATTATAATCTGTTGAACACAGGGGGACTTTTGAAGGCATCTTGAAAATTGCATTTGGTCTAACTGATCTAACCGAAAATGAACTGCAAGTGTTATTTATTTACTTTCATTTTTATCCCATCTTTCTTCCACTATAGAAGGGGTTCTCAACCTGTAGGTCCCCAGATGTTTTGGCCTTCAACTCCCAGAAATACTAACATCTGGTATACTAGCTGGGATTTCTGGGAGTTGTAGGCCACTGCATAGGGATTAAAGGCAGCTTTCATATGGTACCTATATTAAAATAGCATTCCTGGTCTCAGTCCATTTCTGACACCAATTCAACAAATTGATGCTTTCTTTTATAGATGTGATTTATTTAATTTTTATTCATTTAATTTCTATGCTGAATTTCACTGAGAGTGGAACCCAAAGAGGCTTAAAAAAACAATACATTAAAGATGATTTTCACAATTTAAAATTAGTTTAAATTCTATCACATACATTTCTAAACTTAATAAACACACACAAAAGTTAAAAGATCAATATCACGCCCAATAAAAAGCTTCCCTGCTCATGCATTAAAATCTTACTTATACAGTGTTCCCTCACTTATTGCTGGGATTAGGTTCCAGGACCTCCTGCAATAAGTGAAAAACCGCAATGTAGGGATACTCTGTTTATTTTAATATTTATACATTATTTTAGTAGTTATACACTATTTTAAGTCTTTATAAACTGAAAATAAAGTGAAGGAAAGGAAGGAAAGGCCCTTCATGACTGGAGGGAGGGAAGAAGGACTGAGGAGGGAAAGGACCTTGGAGAGCGGCAGCAGTAAAACCCCACAAAACAGCAAAAATACCATGTTATATATTTTAAATTAATACAATAAGTGAACTGCAAAGTAGCGAGGGAACACTATATAAAAAGTCTTTGCTTACTGGTGAAAGGACAGCAGGGAGTAAGCCAATCTATCCTCCCATGGAAGGGACTTCCAGAGGTGGGAAGAAGCACTGAAAAGCTCTCTCTTGTGTGATACATGGATTCATGTATCACATCAATTTGTGTGATCATGCTGGGTCTTCGTGTAACACACTCCTCTGGATATCTGCATCTTACAATGTAAAGGAAAGTACCTTAAAAAGGAGTTGTTTTGTTGTGGCCCTACATGTATAGAAGGTCTTTCCTGGGTGGACTTGCTTGCTAGCACCCATTCCACAATTTTAGTGTCAGGGAAATAACTTTTTAGAAATGCTTGCCGCATTTAAACAGTATTTTAAAATATTCGGCAAAGTAACTCCTGGGCAAGATAAATTTGCAGTTATGATCACAGCATCAAAGGTCTTGTTGGCATTGCTTGTCAGTATGGAGTATAGAAACAGTAGCTAGCTATTGCCCCTACTTTCCCCCTAAATTGTATTATTGTACGTTTCCCCTATTGCAGGAGCATAAGGACTGGAGAGACTATAGATTCTATGGGTCTATCTATGCCCTTCTCCCTACACCCAGAATGTGCCCCACTCCTGCACCTTTCAAGTGTTGACAACTGCTGGCAGATCAGTAAATTAAAATGCCTGTCACCACTTCTATGAGCAGGCACGCAAAATGACCATGAAACACTTTAAGTTGCCCAGCTAGAAATCAAAATTTAATTGCACCTATGTTTTTGTGGAAAAATAGTGTTCTTATGCTCACTTCATTTTTTAAAACAAGGAATTAAACACTTAAGAAGACAACAGTATACATATAGAACATATTGATGTGCAATGCCTATGTTATGAATTAATATATATGTTGTTATTATAAATTTGCTCCATGATTTTAGAGAAATGGAAAAAATAAGTAGACATTATATTCTACAAAAAGTCTCAGTGACTATTATGACTAGAATTATGGTTTTAAAATGGCTTTAAGCAAAATCCTTGTCAATGAGCAAAAGGAACTATAAATTAAGTTCTGAAAAGAATTTTTTTTGATAAAATACAGTGTCATTTTCTAGTGGGAAGAGCACTGGCTTTCTTTTTTTAATGCAACATTTCCATTTTTAAAAAATGTGAGATGGGTAAAAAAAGAGTCTGTCAGTAGAAGTATACTATTTCATGAGGATCATTAAAAAAATAGAAAAACTATTTTGCAGTCAACTTCTTTTGTCAAAATATTATTTCAAATAGATGTACCCTCCAGCTAGTGCTGAAAAATTATAATGTTCAATTGGGTTTAAAGGTACACAGTTTCCGTTCACACAGTGTTCTACAAGAAAATTCTCCATGTCAGGTCTTGTTTTGTTTGTTTGTTTTATCCCACTATTGAAATTCCATGACTTCATGCTCCAGATCCCTTAATATTAAGAGCTTTATTAATTAAACCACAGATATGGTCTTCTGTTCCGTTTAAGTTCAGAGATCTTATCTCTGCACCTGGACAGTCTTTTCACATAAATACAATACAGCCACATCACAGAGACCTTTATTAGATTTTCTGGTGCAGAAAATGAAAAAGACATTTGGGTGTGGAGAGTGTGTGGGAAACTTCTATACATTGTGAACTGTTCCAGTTCAGCTCTCTGAAATTTGAAGGGAAAAAGTCAAACAAACCCAATGCTTTGAAGAAGCCAGAAGCACACCTTTTATTCTAAATTTAGACCTTGTTTAGGATAGATAAACTGCAAAAAGCTGCCAAGGATCAGACATTATGCTTCAGTAGTCTGCCAAAGTTTTAATCTCTTTGTTTTCATTTTTTCCTAGTTCAAAGGAGGCCTTATTGCATCTAATAAACTCATCTGCAGGGGCATCTCCAAATACTGTGTGGGATGGTGCAGGAAGAATATGGTATCCATTCATTGCAATAAATTATTTTTCACACATATTTAGAACTTACAAGCTCCTGACTTGGATCCAGAAAAAAATAAAGAAAACCAAACATACAGTAAGGGCCCCTGCAAAAGCACTGAACTACTGAATTAAACAGCATTTTGCTGACAGAAATCTATTACAAGTCAAGTTCAGAAGAAGCCCCAACAGTCCAGAGATACTAGATCAGGGGTCTGGAACCTTTTTGACTCGGAGAGCCATGAAAGCAAAATATTTGGAAATTTATTTCAGTGAGAGCCATATAATATATATAATATATTCAAAGACTGAATTCAACTAAATGTGAGTATATACATACATATTACGAGAAAAGGATTCCCCCGGCAGAATAACGGGACACTTCAGACCTAGCTCTGCAAAAAGCATGCTCAGGACTCTGGGAAGGAAGAGAAGACAGAAGGAAGGGAGAGAGAAAGAAAGAAAGACAGAGGAAATAAAGGAGGGAGGAGGAGAGGTAGAAAGAAAAGAAGAACGAACTATGGAAGAAGAAGAAAAGAAAAGCAGGAGAGAAACAAGGAGGGGAAAAGAAAGAAGGAAATGGGAAGTGAGGAAAGGAAAGGATAGGGATAAGAAAGGAAAGGGAGTGAGGAAAAAGTAAAATAATGAAGGGAAAAGAAAGAAGGGGAGAGGGAGAAGTGAAAAGAAAGGAAGAAGAAGGAAAGAAAGACTTGAAGGAAAAGAATAGAAGAGAAAGGAAGGAAGAGGGAGGGGAATGGAGGAAAGAAGGAAGAGGAGAGAGGGAGGGAAAAGGAAGGAGAGAAGGAAAGGGTGAAGAGGAAGGAAAGGAAGGAAGTGGAAGGAAGAGGGAGAATGGAGGAAAGAAGGAAGGGGAGAGGAGGAGGAAAAAGAATGAAAGAAAAAGAGAGGGAAAAAGAAAGGAAGAGAAAGGAAACAGAAGCCCGGGCTGCTCTGGAGAGCCAGATGCAATCATGAAAAGAACCACATCTGGCTCCCGAGCCATAGGTTCCCTACCCCTGTACTAGATCAATGCCAATAAATGAGAAGAATCTTGGCTTATTGTCAAGTTCAAACATTCATAGCACTGTACATTTAAATATTTCATTGCTGACTTTTCAAAGGCTAATCCACATATTATCTTTTAAATACAGTGTAATCTCCAGATCTGTGGCCTCCAGATCTGCAATTTCCACCAACCATTGACAGTCACATGCTATACATAAAATGATGTCAATGTGAATGTGAACACACCAAAACATTCATATGCACATTGCCATCATTTAATAATATAGGACATGGTCATGTGTGTGTGTCTGTGTGTTGGCATTCATGACAGCCCCAGAACCAAAATCAGCCAATTTGGAAGGACTATTTTATTTTGGAAAAAATTAAGAGCTATGTGGTATAGGTATTTCTCACACTGATATGATAACATTGCATCGAAAGAGATGGTTTATAACATAAATTGTTATGATTGCAATGTTGATATTATTCGATATTTCTTCAGAAAATTTTTAAAGCAAAATCAATTCACACACCCAGTTGAAAAATATCATGTTAAAAAGTAATGCTCAGAACAATCTGGTAAATAATCCTAACTCACTAAAATGTGATTTGCACCATCAGAAAAGTATGAAGATCCATGGAAGGGGACAAAGAAGATAACTAAATACAAAGTCTCATCAGAGTTTTTTCAGAACCACCATATAATTCACACCCATGGAAAATGTCGATTATCTTAGTAAGATTTTTATTATACCTGAAAGTCACCCACACATTTTGTAACCCCCTACTTTCTTGGTCCATTCTAATTGGTCTCTATCTCCTCACACAGCTGCAGAAGAATGGGAACTACTTCTATTTGCTTGTGTGCGGTCTTTGAGTAATGCAAGCATATAAGCACAGGTGCTTTTGTCCCATAAAATTTTCCCTGACTCTTCTGACCACTTGCTTTCAACAACGAAAGCACATCATTGGGAAAGTTTTCTTTTCTTATTGTTTCTAATAGCAGCATACAAGTTGTCGGACAACAGTTCCCATCACCCTTGGCTGGCTGGGGATGATGAGGAGTAAAGTTTATCAACATCTGGGGAACCCATTTAGGAAAAGATGTTGCGGGATAAGAGTGATTCATGATTTATTCGAAAAAATCTGAAAATATTAAGGTGGCTTTAACACCACTATTTGTGTCTGAAATGTGTAAAAAAATGGCAGGAAAATGAACACTAATGTGCTCCGATGCCTCATTCACATCCATTTGGAAGAAAATATTCTGGATGTTAGTCAGATGTATGACTGTCTCAACATGTTATCTTAGTGTCGCAATAAACAAATACACAAATAAGCACATCGCTTTAGTGATAAGCAGCTATCTCTATGCATACATCTTTTCAAAACTATGAGTAAAAATCATGAACTTCATAATCAGTCTTAAGAACAGGTTATACTTCCTCAACTCAGAATAACCACATAAGATTTCCCAGACTACTGGTGCTCCATGATATGCTTTGTGCCATTGAATCAAACTGCTCCTAATTATGTGCATAGGAAGGAGGGATCTAGCAGCCTAATACTAAAACAGGACTATTCTGGGTTGTTATTTTCTAAATAAGCAAACAAATACCTTATCTCTCTGGAAAACATCATTATGGTTTTTTTTCCTGATTCTCCCTCTTTTCTCTTTCACTATATATTTATGGACATTTGTTATAGACATCTGTGCATTAACACAATTCCTGAAACCCTTTATAAACAATCATATGAATATTCAGTGACAGTTTAATACCCATTTTAATAGAAAGAGAATATTTTCATTCTATCAGCTAAGTACAGTATAATCTGTTTAGTCAATTTATAAATGAATACTGTTTATCCAATATAATAGCATCATCTACCATAATGCGACAAGATGTATTATTTAAATATATTTTGCCCTGTTATGGAATACAACATTCATTTAGAGACCTCTGCTGTTTATCTATATTAATATTATTTTTCTTTTTAGAATTGCTGTAGTTTTGTATATGGCTTTAAGGTGAAAAGTCCTGTGTTCAACAAAGGATAACATTGGGATCCCCAGATCTGCATGTATATATTCGCGAAATGTACTTCTGGTTGTGAATATCCCCCCCCCCCAAAAAACCCCCAGTAAAATGATTTTATTTTCTTATTTCTAAATTATTTTTATTAAATAGTAGTTTTCATTGATGAAACTAAATGGACTATAAATCAAACAACACTTATTTTCCAAAAATCAAGATATTCCAATTTATTTCTTTAAAAATCTATGTGGAGGGAACAACCAAACACACAAAATGCCCTAAAAATGCAAACCCCAGCCCTAAATTCTACTTTATTTTGTGCAAGTATCACAATTTAGTGAAAATACCTAATCTACTAATGTTTATGAATTAAGATACTTTAAGATACTTTTCTATGGTTGAGAAAAAAATGCTTTATTGATGTTTAAGTGGTCAATGTTTTGAATGAAAAGAGTTTCTAATCCAAACAGGTACTATAATGAATAGTTATGTAAAAAAAATGGGTGCTAGAAATATAATTTGAGCTACCACAATTAAACACAAAATCATTTTCTAAATGATGAAAAGTTTTTTAGCCTTTGAGGTGTACACTAGTTGAAATATTTTTTTGCAAATGGTACATGTACTGTTCAAATTCAGAGTATAGACACGAGTGCAAGAAGCATATATGTCACTTATAGTTGTTTTAAAAGCTATTAGAGATAAATTTTCAAAATTAAATCCTTACTTCAAATACTCCTTCCCTAATCGCTATAATAATGTCTGAGGAAAGCAATTACTTCCCTAAAAACACAATTTAGAAGTACTTATGTGATATAGTCTTATATTTGCCTTGATTTTATCTCAAATAGCCAAAATAACGAAGTCATATTTGGTTGCCAATTTACTATCTACTTGCCAATTATTTTTCAGCAATATGTGCAAGGGTTTAGATGTACTACATTTTTTAAAAAAACACTTTAATGAAACACATTAATTGTATTCCTTTAAATATTGAATCCTTCTTGGTCGACAGAACTAAAATTGCGCTAAACTAATGCTTATGAGCACTAGCATGTTTTTTCGCCAGAACACCCCGAAACTGTAATAATGTAATAACAGAAACAGAGACTAATTAACTTTAGCAAACTTTTGACAACTTTAAAAAAATCCGTCTCTTTACCTGAGTTATTTTAATTATTTGTAAGAAAACCCCCCAAAAATCATGCATTTCACATGAACATTTTATGTTGATTTGAAATATTATTGCATCTAAAAATCTATGAGAACTGTTTATAGGTGATTCTACATTTATTTATGTTTGCTTTGAAGTAAGATCATACTTCATTGCAACACTGACTTCTTTCTTCACAGTACAGTCCAAATAACAATGAAATCAAATAGTACCAATTTAAATATAAAACTATTTTTGGCCTTACTTCAATTAAAAAAATAGTGCTATATTTTATTTACAAATTCCTCTAGAAGGTCATTAAATGGCATATTATATTATTATATTATAAAATGGCAAAATATATTATATTATTATATTAAAAAGGGTGTGCAACAAAAATCAATTGGTATATTCATAATCTTTTCTAAACAAAGCAAGCACCATAAACTATAAAGAAGTTTTGATTGCAAAAATGGCTTAAATATGTGTAAGTAATTAATTAGGATATTATCAGAATATTTCTAAAGCAGTGGGAACAATCAGGACATTAATTGTTTCTTCATTTATTACTGTATCCCATAATTCCTTTCGTAACACCTGGAGTCAACTGGCTGACACCTGGAAACACACACACTGAGAGACTATTTGTGCAGGTACATTTACAGCTCTAATTCAAAAACTTCAGTGGAAAATGAAGATGTCTTTCTTCTATTCTGGGCTCAGACCCATGTTAATGTTTCATAAATCCTCTCCACAAATCTCTTTTAACATGCAAATCCATAAATCAGCATAATACTGACAAAGAAGTTAACCAGCACGTGAAACTAATGTGCATCCTATCTGGAGATAGATACTGGTAAAACTATTGAAACTAGAGGCACTATTCCAAAGGTTGTTTTTTTAATACAGTAAGTAAATAAATAAAACCAAATGAAAAAAATATTCATAATCAGTCCTCTTATTCTTTTGGTCACAAGAAAACATTTCATGTAGTCATTGTTTCATTTATCACTAAAACAAATAAGACAGGAAAAGATTTGGAGCATTGTAAAACAATACCAATAGTACAGCTCTTCTTAAAAGAAGCAATGGGAATACAAATACTGAGACAGAGAAGGAGTACTTACTGAAGATGGTAAACCTGGAGGAACCTTTCGAACTTTCTTTGTTTGTACTTCTGAAAGTAGGAGACAGAGTGGATGTAAGATGTATGCTTGCAGCAGTCTCTATCCCTGACAGTTACATCCAGATAGCTCAGCATTTCTCATAGATTTCTTATTGATTATCATGAGATGAAAATTCAGTTTACAAATGTAGAGAAAGAAGCAGCGTGATGGAACTTACCCACAGAGGTACTGTGCAGAGGCCTCCTTCGTGGGTTATTGCTAGAATACTGATAGTACTGAGAGCCAGGTTTGGTGGGTGAGAGAGCACCGGGGTTGCCCATTTCCATGTCACCTCCGAGGAGACTTTGCTGGAAGATTTTGGGGGAAAAGTATTGTTACATCAAATGTCCTCTTAGCTCTTCTATGCTATTTTATATATTAAAAAGTCAAAGTAAATGTAAATGTAAACTAAAGCACAAGCCCAAAATAAATTTCAAAACTTTACAATCAGATATTCAAAACAGTTCCTATAAAATTAATTTTCTTCACATTGAACAGGAGTACAAAATGATTCTTATTGTTGGGGAAATACTTAAATATCTGAAACAGCTCTCTAGTTATTCTGCCCTAAGGAAATTGCAGCTGAAAATATGAACTTTTTGGGAACTTTACTGAGCACAAAAATCTCCACCTGTTTCTTTAGCTTATTCTAGGTGAGCAAACTGTTTTTGTCCATTAACATAATATTTTACCTTGCAAATTATTTCCTATAAAATTATTTCATCATACAAAAATAGTTATTAATCACCTAATGGAAAACATTTGTGCGAAACATAACTAAGTAAGAAAAGTGACGAAAAGTTAGTAAAATCTGGCAATCAGGTACATAACACATAATTAAGATGTAAATTTACAATCAGGCATTGCTAAAATAAACTAGTGCCTTGCTAAAACCCATGGGGACTGAGATGCAGACTATTAAAACTAACACAGAGAACTTCATCAAAATACTTTAAGATCATTCTCCTTAGTACTAAGAGAGAGAACATCCACAAATCCAAAATGTCTCATGAATGGATAACAGCTATTACTAAACTGGAAAAAATAGTATCTAAACACAACATGGAAAAAAGCAAAGACTGACATTTTCTAAAAATTCTACTGCTATAACTACATAGAAACTTACCCATAATATATAAATCCCCTGATTATACTCTGCATTGGACTCATTGTTCTTTTAATTTTTCTGATGTGCAATAAAACAGGTGCAGATACTACCATTTATATGATGAAGAAATTTTCCATTTAATAAAGAAATTTTAAAATTAAGTACCCAAAAATCTAACTTTATCGTTACTTGTAATCAACTTTTACTGACTGAACTAATTACTGTACTTGATAAAGTACAGAATGTGTTTTCCCTAATCTAAATTCTAATCACCATGTCACTCACAACAGACTTAGTAATGCTTCACTAACACACTATTCACATGCAAAACACTCTAAATAGGCCAATTATGACTCTGCCCCTGTTCCCTGGTTAACCCGCTGAGAACTGAAAAATTTCACAAGACAGTCACCAACTAAAACAAAGGCTCCTTGTTTTAAATTAAGACAGTCTTTTTGAGTCTTGAATAGCTCAACAAAGTGCCATGTCTTTCCGTGAAAGCAGTTGGTCAAATATGACTCATGAGCTGGAAAATACTTTGCAAAATAAAATAAAATAAAATCTACATACAACTTCTTTCATCTTGGGGATGTATATTAATTTCATATCCTAGAAATGCAACTGGAAAACTGCTAATGAATTATCTGATATTTTCAGGATTTTATGTGGTGGCTGATCTAGATTCTAACTTTTTGCAAAATCCGAAAGAATGAGATCTTTACACATACAGCTTTAAAAATGTGGAAGTGCTAAATTCAGAAATTATTTGGTAGACAGTTAAAAGCTGATAAATAGTAAGAAATTAGGGATCAATATATGTTAAAAGGGGATACTTCAGGCAGATTTAAAATTGTTCATAACTATGGGAAGAAGCAGATTTCATATGATTTAAGAAGTCAGTCATAAACGAAATGATAAAAATTACAAGGTATTTACTCATTCACAATTTTATAGATGCTATAGAACTAAGACACATAGAGCATGTAAAGCCTGAGCATGGAATGACTTACTTAAATTATCTCAATACAGACATAATGCGTAATTTATATATATTTCCTGATTCAAGTGATTTCTACCAACACACATATGCATACGCACACTATCCAACATATTATAATATTATACTTTATTCATTTACTTGCATTGCAAATACTTGACAACCAAGTTGAAAAGAAGTTCAGGGGAAAACTTCTGGCAGTGACAGCAGAATTAAGCAAAAAAACAAATTGATTTTTGAGCTCTCCTGTAACTTCTCACAGGTAACCACATTTACTGCTCAATACTTCAGTTGTCAGAATTGCAAGGTACTTCCGAAGCATGAAGTCTGAAATAAGTAAAACAGCTATAAACTGGAGATCCATGAGACTCCAGAAATAAAAACACAGCTTTTATAATAAGATATTAAGTAGTTCCAGGAGTTTACTCCAGTGAGACCAGTAGGATGAATAACCAAGTCACACTGGCTAGGATTTTAGCTGAAGATTTTGAACAAGATGGTATGATAATAAAAGCACTTACTTTAAAAGATGTACATCGAAATAAGGATTTTTTTGTGTAAGGAGTCATAATAGTTGTGGGTATAGTAGTTTATTAATGTTTAGACCTTAGGCCATTTGTATACAAAATAAATATATATGATATATATGATATAAATGTACGACAATATCAAAAGACTTAATAAAATAAAATACATTTCTAGAAATCTTTAGTTTTAATTCAATACATAAGAATCAGGTATGCGTGCAAGTGTACAATGCATACATATACAAGTGTGTAGGAAGGGTACTGTCGCTCCTTTCAAGCTTATCAGATAAAAGCGCCTCTAATTTTGTCTTTATTTAAACCTTTGTTTTTCATTGAAACAGCTAACTCATTCTTCTGAGGGAACAAAACATGCCTTTATGTGCTCTTCTGGGGGCTCCTCTAAGTACTCCACTGCGGAGGACTAAAATAAATATATATCTAGTCATTCTGAGATACTTGTAAATAGAACAAGAGGCATTTACTATTGTTCAGTCATTGCTAACATCTTTTTGTTCAGGGAGAAGAAGGAAGGAAAATCATGAAGCTATAATGTCACATTTAGGCTTTATAAACTTTTATATCGAATAGTATAGATTTAACATCTGTAATTCAGACTGGCTTTAGAAACTAACTTTTAGAGATGCCAATTTTCTCTGATAAGGCTGCAAGGATTTTCATCCCCCCCCCCCCCCCAATTACATATACTATCATTTCGAGGATATAATTGTGACTCATCAGCATACAGTCAAGATACAGAACATATTAACACATTTCAAAGGTAACTACTAGGATTTTTAAGTGACATACACTGAGAGTTGCTTTAAGTGCATTCTAGGACTTGATCTTTTTAAAAACAATCTCTTTGACAGGCAGATTCCCACAGCACACCATAAACTGTGCTCGGTTTTGAAAAATAGATTTGCCATTCAACACAATGCAAGAAGAACAAGTTCAAAACTTCCTTAATCATTCAGAAGGTTGTGGCACTTGCAGGAGGAGAAACAAACACACTTGCTTAACTACTACTGCAAGACACTCAAGTAGAAGACACGAGGCAATTTCCAACTAAAAACAAAGATGGAAATAAACCAACAAGGCTACAATCTGAACCGGTTTGAATTTACACAAATGAAACCATCAATATAAAAAAGAGGATTTGAGGAAGAAAAGACTGATTCCATCAAACTATTACAAGCAAGAAATAAACAACTATCGAAAATCTATGCCCTGCTGCTGAAAGCACACAAAGATGATGAATGTATCAAAAAAATTCTGCTAAAATGGGCCAAAAATATTGTCTGTACCATTACACTAAATGAATGGAAAGGTCTCTGTAAAGTAAAAAAAAAAAAGGAAAATATTCAGAAATTGCTCACTGTTGGAAAACTTTCACAAAATATTCTATCAATATTACAGGACACCTGTAAAAATAGTCAAAATGCAGCCACAACTGAAAATGTAAAAACAAAAGTTTTTTCATATGTGGCAGTCCTACAAGGCATTTTTAAAATTGAGGTTCATAAAACTAAAGAAAAAGTATTAAAACTAAAAAAATACCCACAAATACAGAAGCATTACAAGGCATAACAGATCACTTTTGAAGTCATATGACAGACTTTTAATTCTGATGACACCTGCACAAGAATTGTGTATGTGTAAACATGAAAACTATAACAAAAAACAAAATGTAAGACTAGATTGTAAAAGTTGCTGAAATAGCAAAAATTGACATTTTGACAAGTTATCTTCGAATAAAAACCCCTTCAATATTCATGAAAGACTGGGAACCTTTCAAAAATTTCCTGGAAGAAAAGAAAATTCCAACATGGGGATTTCATGTTTAAAATGTTAATCTATTGCATTATATTTTACACAATAAAACAAGAAATAACAAAAGAAGGGTATGTAAAAAAATTGATGATATATTTCAATTTTTTTTAAAGGCAAAACCGATCAAGGTCTTTTGAGGCATCAAATGTCACTGAGCTCTCTAAAGAATAATAAAGGCTGACTGCAATCTATCTTATGCACACAAAAAAAACTCTATTGCATACACTATGGATCAATTCAAATAGTTGATTCTCACTTTAAAACTCTGAGCAGCCTAGGAATTGTGCACAAGGTAAATTGGCACTTTCCTTTTGAGGTGAAGCAGCTATCAGAAAGCAAAATGTTTCCATACATACAGTACATACTTTCAAGCTATGGGGCTATCTCTATAAAGATGCCCTGCTAAAGACACCAAGTAAGGAGGACTTGTCATTGTAATAACTATCATTATATTGTAACATTAACTGATCTTAGCTCCTGTTTTGTCACTTAGTATTGCTATATTGATCTCTTTCCTTAATAGCTGTTTACGACTAATACTATTTTATAAGACATTTCTAAGTGTTAAATTCCTGCATTGAAAGCTGTCTTGCATCCCTTAAAATTAGAAATCCAGAAAGATGACAGTGTTAACATGCAGAACACTAGCTAAAGCAGGGATGGTAGCATGTTGCTATCCAGATGTTGATGAACTACTAGTAACATCATCTCTCTTCATTGGTGAGGTTGGAAAATAAAGAGAATTGGAGCCCAACAATATCTGGAGGGTCAGATTCCCCAGCCCTGATGTAGAGAGGAAGTCTAGCATCTGTAAGTACAGGCAGTCCCCAACTTATGAAGAAGTTAGGGTCTGTACATTTGTTCTTAAGTTGAATTTGTAAGTTGTAACACAGGTACATTTTAAAAATGTAACTCCAGCCATATATATGGGGGGGGGGGGCACTAGCTAACTTGCTTTGGATAATATGGGGAAGGGTTAACACCTCTGTGGGGTTTTTTTGTTTGTTTTGCTGTCCCTGTTCAGAAGATTCACCTCACTGTCTCTCCTTTAGATAATTGAATTTGGGGAAAATTCCTTGTTATGGAAACAAGGATTTGTGAGAAAGCATTGGTGAAGATACCTTTCTCCCATAATAATGCTTTCAGGAATGAATTTCCCTTCCGAGGAGTAGATTTCTCTCACTTTCTGTTTTCTCACCCCCATTCTTAACAATGAATTATTTGTAAGTCAAATGTTTGTAACTTGGGGGCTGCCTGTACTATATCCTCAGGTGTTACAATATCCATATTATTTAGTGGTATTCTGTATAATTATTTTTTGATCTGAAGTTCATACTTCTATAGTTTACATATATTAAAAACTGCTTGTAATTCTGTTTAAAAAACCCTTTAATTCTTCTGTTAACAGTCTGAAGTGGCAGGAAAACAACTTAAATGAAGAAGCTCTACTCTCAGATTCCTTCTACAATTCTCTTTGTAAGGTAAACTTTTAATTTAAAAAACAAAGGAGTAACTCTTACAGATTACAAAATAATGTTTCTCATCTAAGTTTTAACAAAATTATTCCAACAAAATTAATCTTTTAAAGCTAGAATTGCACTTTAATTGTATACAAAAGAAACATTTTAAGTATAAAAGTTGGAAAATAATCTCACCACCAACTGTAATATTTAATCTCAATTACAAATATGATTAAGGTTAAAACAGGATGGGAGGTGCTGGTCTGAAAAAAATAATCAAAGAAAGAAAGGAAAAACAGGATAAGTGAAGTATTTGTAAGTAAAGGTCTTTTGAGTGGACTTCCTGGATACATTTCCACTCTATTCCTCTATCACTTTTATTAAATTGTGATCAGATATCAAACACTTCTTCATGGGGATGGAGTACAGAGAAAGAGGAGTCTTAGATGAAACCAGATTATGCTCCTTTTCTGAACACTTGCCAAATGTTTGTAAATTGAATACATGTTTGGGCATTTCCACACTCAAACAGCTGCAGTTCTACACTACAATCACAAACCTATGTGATCTATAGTGACTCTGGGCCATATGTTCCTTTCTACTTGCGCAGCAAAGAAAGCAGAATGGCCTAAAGGCTCAAAGAAATGGCGTGTGTATTTATGTGTGCAGCAGTGAAAGGTGGATGTCTTGTAGATTTCTCCTGTGTTATATTGCTACCACAAGAACGTGCAACATTCATTTGCCTCTGTGTTCCTGTTTTATGAAAGGCCACATGCAAGTAGAAGGTTTGGCAAACACCTCTTCAACATTCCATCTTCGGTTTTCAAAGGCATCAACAGCCTCTGTGTCATATATCTGTTATTCTCTGTACATGCAGGGAGGGAGTTAGTGAGGATGTGATAACAAGAAAACAAAAAGTGCATGAAGTTAGACTTGCAAATCAAGTTACGGTTTTTCCCCCAGCTGTAGGCTTGGTGAATAAATGGGTTAACCTATGCTTTTAAAAAGGAATCTACTCGAACAGACAGTGCTTTATCATGCCATTCACTAGCACATACGGACTAGATGAAGAAAATTATATCATACTTTCTCTACCACATAAATAATAATTTTATTTCTTACCCACCTCTCCTCTAATCTAAAACATTCTATAAAATACCCATATTAAAACATACTTCTACGAAATCCATATTAAAATACACAGAACAAACAATAAACATACAACACAAGTTTAAAAGCCATGATTAAAACTGAATGGGTAGCCCTGCTGGAAGAAATAGGTCTTTAAATGAGTTTTAAATTTGGACTACTTATTCAGCTGTTGGAGCTCTTCTGGCAGGCCATTCCATAGTCTTGGGGCAGCCGATGAAATGGTCCTCTGGGTGATGGCCACCAGTTGGGTTCTGTCTGGCTGGAGTAGCTGGTTCCCCCCCCCCCCCGGGACCTGTTTGGGGCAGACTGTATGGGAGAAGGCAATCCACTATGTAATCTAGATCCAAACCATGTTGGGCTTTAAAAGTCAAAACCAACACTTTGTACTTTGCCCGGAAACTAGCTGGCAGCCAGTGGAGTGATTTTAGTATGGGTGTAATATGTTTCCTCCTAGATGTTCCCGTAATCAATCTGACTGCCACATTTTGAACCAGCTAGAGTTTTCGAACTTGGTACAAAGGTAGCCCATTGTACATTGCATTGCCGAAGTTTAATCTTGAGTTTACTAGTGCATATACTACCATCTTTAGGCCCTCCAAATCTAGGAAGGGGCTCAGCTGGTGTATCAGCCAAAGATGAAAAGCATTCCTGACCATCGCATCTACCTGAATTGAAGTTTGGAGAGATGGATTCAGAAGTACTCCCAAGCTGAGAAGACATTCTTTCAGGAAGAGTGTAACCCTATCCAGAACCCGTTAACATATCCCCATCCCCAGATTAGGGCCCTTGATGGCAAACCCCTCTGTTTTGTCTGGATTCAGTTTCAATTTGTTTTTTTCCCCCATCCAGCCCATTATCTCCTCCAGGCATTCATTCAGAGGAGACACACTATCCCTAACTGAGGCTGCTTCTGAAAGCATGGTGAAATATATTTGGGTGTTATCAGAATACTGATAACACCCTGCCTCATGTCTCCAGATGATCTCTCTCAGCAGTTTTATGTAAATATTTAAAAAAACATTGGGGATAGAATGGCACCTTGTGGGATGCCATATTATAGTTCCATTTTTTGAGGAGTAGCTATTCTCAAGCACCGCCATTTGGAACCTGCCTGAGAAGTAAGACTAGAACCACTGCAGCACAGTGCCTCCAATTCTCAATTCCTGAGGTGTTTCAGAAGGATACCACAATTGATGGCATCAAAAACCGCTGAGAAGTCTAGAGGTACTAATAAGGACACACACCCCTTGTCAGTGTTAAGACAGAGATCACCCACTAAGGTGACCATAGCAGTCTCAACACCAAATCCTGCCCTGAAGCTGGTTTGAAATGTGTCAAGGATATTTCAGTAGGTGTCACTGCATGTAGTGTACAGACTACTTATAATTATAGAACATAACAAAGAAAGCAAAATATACATTTATTCCATCGTGGCTTACCCCATGACATCCATCATGGAAGACCAGATTCTTACTCAAAAATCATTCCCAAGATCAGTGGAACAAATAAATAAGAGTGTTATTATGAAAAAGATTTTATGTGTTTCAAACAGAATACCACATTTTACACATGAAACAGCTTTGTTCATTTTTTACTTGCATACAAAATTCATGAGCATGGGCTAGTCCACAATATTGCACAAATGAACAGGTTTCTCGAGTCTTTGCATTTTACATGGAGGCCTGAAGAAAGAACCAACACAAATCAGGGAATATTCATGCATTTCTTGTTACAATATCTTGTCTTAACAACATGGTACCAACAACATGATCAATCATATAATCAAATCAAAACAAAATAAAACAATAAACAGTCAGGTATGTTTACAGAAAAGGGTTAGTTGTTACTAAGCTAAACAAATCAAAATTAAATTGCATTTATGTTAGAAGAAGAAACAATGTAACCATTAGCTTGATGTTAAATGACAACTGGAATACACGAAAAGCCTCACAAGAATGAAGTGGGGGAAATGCTGGCCGCGATTTTAAAACACGCAAACACACATGTACTTGTCCCTCCTTTGAAGATGGGAGACCAAGAAACAGCTTGACTAACTTTGTAAACTCTGTTCTTTGTTCATCTGACCAAGTCCCCTTCTCTTGGTTTTCCTTTCTGCTTTCCTCATGATCTCATCACCGTATCCCTAACTTTTCTTTAGCTTACTGATTCCATCAAAATTCTCAAATGTAAAAGCTTCCAAATTCAATTTTCTGGGACCACTGGGCAGCGTGTGTTCTAAATCTTGTATAGAACATAGGGAAACTATCTGGCTATAACTAAAACAACTACATTCAAAGCTATCCTTAGTAAGTTTTAAAACTTTAATACTGGTATTAAATAAGCTGTAGTCTCTACTCAAGAACTAAAATGAGTTGTTTGGATCTTATAACTTAAACACTGCAATCCCCTAATGCAATTCTATAGTGGGTAATGAACAGCAAAAATCTTTTTTTAAAGTAGGCTTTGGGTATAGAATTAGCTGGAAAATTTAGAATTTCTTGGCTCTTTAGCAATGTATCTCATTTACTTAATTAATAATTGAATTAATAACAATGCTGGAATTAATGTTAAAATTGCAATTTGAAACAAGTCGAAAATAAATGTAATTATACTATCCTTTTTTGAACATCTCCAACTTAACTGATAATTTAATTGATTTTAATGATCTAATTCCTTTCTCCACACAATATACACACACATACATTCAACAGGAGGGGACATACCAGCAGGAGTAAAAAGAAACCAAACAAGTATCACCCACCTCATTTCTAGAAACACCTAGAGTAAGGGCTCAAAAATTTAACAATCCTTATAAAACTGGCACATGCAGAAAAAGACAGCCACATAAATCCAAAAGACAAGTTAACTTATATAGGTGGTATACAGCTATACTGGTCCTATTCTTATTCAAATGATGCTGGTAGTTAAAGTCTATAAATATAACTTCCCCAAAGCTTTCCTTTAGGACCTAAAACATTTACTAATTCTCTTTTTGCTCCAAATTTGACGACCCTTAAATGTTCTCCATTAATTCTGAGAGAAATACAACAGTTCTAATCAAGGATTCATCTCTCTCTCTCTCTCTCTCTCTCTCTCTCTCTCTCTCTCTCTCTCACTCACTCACTCACTCATTCTCTCTCTCTCTCTCTCACTCTCAATTCATCATGTCATTTTTAAGCCACTTTATTGCTGTCTTATGGAATTGCACTGGTCCGGTGTCCTCCTGCAGAGATGAACACATCATCCAAACAAGGTGAAGAATCTATGGTATTTGAAGTGTACATGAAAATAATACATGCTTGTTGTGTAGGAAAGAATAGAAATGCAAAAATATCGACCTGCACAGATATTGGAACCTTGCAGAGTATTGGTAGGAATTCCTATCACTCTACGGTCCTGACATTTCACTTCAGAAATCCATTGTTGTGTTCTCCTAAGTTTATTTATTTATTTACTTTATTTCTGCCCCGCCCTTCTCCCACAAGGGGACTCAGTAGGATATAAAACAGACGCAATTGAATTATGAAGTATACTTCTAGTTCTATGCATTTTGGATAATGCCCAACCTGTATAAGCTCAGAGGTTGCATAAATGCAGTTCTTCAACATTATTCAACAGTCTTTTCTCTCATTTTTGACTTTGTGGGTAAGTTTAAACTCTTGGCAGCCTTTGTGAAATCAGCTATTGGATTCAATGTAACTATGCCAATGTTTACTCACACTGCAATAAAAGAATCATGACCTAGGTATGCAAATTAAATATAGATGGTAAATCTTACTGTACACTGACACTGCCTGTGACACCTTCAACTCCCTCCATGGAGAAGTAGATATCACATTCCATTGTCGCCATCACCAAATAATGAGTCACAACCACCAATTTTGCTCCACAAATGATTATGGGTTAAGTCACTACACCACACAAAAAGCTCACATGTTGCAAATTTTGTTTCTTCATGGGGTTGAAAAAGTGCAAAGGTGTTCTAAGAACCTTACCAGAAACATTCAGGACTGGCAAGTGTTTCAATTACACCGGGTTAGACAAACATGAGGATAATTCAATTTTCAGCATGGTCAGGCTCATATAGCTGGGAGGATATGCATAATTTCAGTGCCATAGAACTTCCTCCCTTCAGCTATTAGTAATAATAATAATAATATATTTATTACCTGCCTCTTCCCTATGTCTTGAGGTCGGGTGCAACATGGTTAAAACAAACAGAAAAATAGTAGAAAGTCAGGGGTATCTCCTGGGGTCTAGTTAGTATCTCCTTGATGCTGAGTGACTAATCAGCTGCCAACATTCTTCTCATTGCTAGTCAACCTAGAAATTGGCAGCTTTTCTAGTTTGGCAAAAGCAGCAAGAGAAGAGAATGGTAGAATGGTGACCCTCTTCAACTACCATTCTGTCAAAAACCAAAACATCTTAGCAAGCTTTAAAATAAATGTCAAGGTGGTTCACCCAACCCTCCCTTTGTTTATATGATTCTGCAATTTATCAGAGTTAAACCACTTTGAAATTTCATAGATCATTGAACACAACAGCAGTTCAGGTCATTTTTGTTTCTCAGTGTAAATGGAAAGCATAAAAATTCTGATTTCCAAATATTGATTCAGATTCACATTAGACCAGATGTGCAAATTAGTCTAAAAGAATTTATACCTGAATTCAAACTGGAGGAGGCACTTATACACCCCAGTTATGATAGGTATAGTTTCATCTATATTGACATTTCTACCAAGCATAACTTGTGTCAAATCAACAACTGAAATCTTGTTCAGAAGTGGCCTTGATGTTGAGGCTAATGCAAACAGTACAGCTAGCATAAACTTCAATGCAGATGTAACTGAAGTTATCTCCAAAATGGAACGAGAAGATTCAATGCAAGGGATATGGGGAATGAAGACAGGAGTCTGCCTGGTGATCCTAATCACCAAACAATGCTAGATGTTTTGGCAATAATTTATCTCTACTACTATGCTTGCAACTCTATGCTAACAGTGAGATATTTTATTTGTAGATTTCCCATGTAAGAAAGATTGCATTTAATGAGGCTTAGAATCAAACTGCAGAATATCTATAAAAGTTGCATGCCTGTTCTTTCTCGATCATAAAAACAAGTATCGAGAATCTGATTCTGACTGGGGTCATAACATAGGGATAAAAAGATTGAATGCTCCACACCTGCAAAAAATTGGGTCCAGGTTACCTACATGATCACTTTCTCCCATACAATCCACCCTGAATACTGAGGGGGTGTGGGGGGTGTGCCTGCTCCAGCATGTCAGAACCTGATTGCCCCCCACCCGGACCCTTTTTTAAGATAAATTTTATTTGGTTGTTGTGTAAATTAAAAAAACAGAAAGGGAGAAAGAAAAGAAAAACATATAAAATAATATATTAACAAAATGTTATATAACCAGTTAATGGAAATCATATACAAAACATTGATGATTGTACTATTAGCACTTATCACATCCCTACCCCTCTTAACCCACACCAATGTACCCATCACCCAAGACTTACAACACCATTCAATGTGGATCTCATCTACCTTTATTTCTTATATTAATACATTCCCTTTGTGGCTACATTCAAATTTACATTTGTCTTCATTTTCAGATAGCCAAATGCTAGCCTCTATTTATTTATAAATTCTTTATTATTTTCTCCTCTAATACCATAGTTAGCCTGGCCATTTAGATATACTCTAATACTTTCTTTCCAATCTTTAATAGTTGACTCTATTTTCCCCTTCCAAGATTTTGCTATTGTTAGTCTTGCTGCAACAAGGAGGACCTTTTCATTGGCCACCCCAAGACTGTGGAACGATCTGCCAGAAGAGCTCCAACAGCCAGATCAGCTCTCACAATTTAAGACACAAGTGAAGGCCTGCCCAGGCAGTGTGAACCCCAAGTGGAGTCCCCAAAGACATGGAACCTAGAGAGGCCCTTCACTCCCAAAGTGTGCCACTGTGCTTACTTAATCTAATTGAGTTTTTAACATGCTAATAACAACCTATTTAAGTGAGTTCATCAAGTTCCAATTACCATACCCTCAGTAACAGTGTGGGGTGGGCAGAAAAAACCTGGAAGATATCCTTGGGAAA
Source organism: Anolis apletophallus (assembly GCA_030556195.1). Lineage (NCBI taxonomy): Eukaryota > Metazoa > Chordata > Lepidosauria > Squamata > Anolidae > Anolis > Anolis apletophallus. The sequence continues at coordinate 21,522,043 of JARBWK010000006.1, forward strand.
AGAATTCCTACCCAGTCCTGACATGACCAGTATTAATGTCACACTGTCCTGAGGGTGGGCCACACAAGGCTGTTAAGAGAGGTGGATTCTCCTAATATAAAACCCCAGTCCACACCTCATCACATGACAAGAGAAGGCCACAAAAGCAGCCTGTGGCCCACATGATTTGCCTTGCCTGCTTCGCGAGGGTCTTTAAAAGCCAACTTCTCCCCACATCGCCTCATGACATTAGGTTAGGCCAATATTCTAGCTCCGTTTAACTGTTAAAGATCATGCCTTATCTCCTTCAAACCCTATGTTTCCATAACTTGAGATGTATTTTGGTGATGCTTTTATGCAAGCTAAGTAAATCTCATCTCAATAATTATAATAAAGATTATAATTTTGACTTAGCATAATAAATTTTATAAAATATAGCTCACAAAGCAATTCAGCAACACCACGACAGAGAACCTGCTATATCATCAGTTCCTGCACCAAGAAGAAATATCCACAGCTAGACTTTTTTCTTTCTTGCTCAGCAATGAAGAATATAAAAGGGCAAGGAAGAAGGTCAGCACTCTGTGTTTCCCATTATACATGATAGTACTATAAACAACACTGTACTTAAAATTATCCAGTTGTATTAATAGACTCTTCCTTACATTTTCCCCACCACAATATGCCAAAAATCCTTCAAATTCCAGATATTTTAAGCATTGTTTTCTGTTTAAAATGTGTGTGTAGGCATATGAGAAAGGAATCACTATGGTAACTGCCATTTAGTTTATGTTAAAATCAATGTATATTTATATAAAATACAGAAATGTCTAGTGAATACTAAAGGACTAAATGTCTTCTGCTTTTACATTGTTTTTATATTTGCTGATCTGATTGATCTTTTGAACAACATGAAAAATGCAATTTGATCTTGAAAAGCTGTAAAGTTTAGTATGTATTTTAAAGATATTTATGACTTATTTTGACTTATAATCTTCAAATTGTCTGTGGACTAAAATGTAACTTGTTCCAAAACACATGCAGTTTAATAGAAATCATTTTCTGAATTTTCAGTTTATAATGGCTGCATTCAGATATTACATTTTAAATTCTCAAAATCATGGATTGGGGGCAAACTATGTACATACATCCCCTTTTTATATAAAAGTCTTAATAAAATACTACCTTAATTTGTCAAATCATGCTTTCCTTTGACATCCAAGCTATAGAACTATAGTTTGAGCTGTTACTTCAAACCCAGATTTCAAACCCAGATTTCAAACCAAGTTTATCTGATAGCTTGGAATATCTGAATTATATTAACCCAAAGGTCTTCTTTTCCAAGTGATATAATTTCTATGATCCCAATTACATAAAGATTCTATTAATTTCATGTGTGACATAAGAAAAACAACAATGCTACTTTGTTCACTTTATTAGTCAATCAGGATCACATCCCTTAGTGATATTAACCCTGTTTATGAGTTATCAATCTTTCATTAATGTACAAAAGAAATGATGCAGCACAGTCATAGGTCTGATTGCTAAGAAAAGAAACCTTTTACAGCAGGTTGCACTAGCTTAAAAAAATAGAAATCACTCTTTTAACAGATACTTCATTACTTTTCCTTTCTTCCCAGGAAGAATTTCTAGGTAGGAAACTAAATAAATTTTCAAGTGGAAAGTATGGAATTTGCTCTGCATAGTACCCAATCGAAAGCATATGTGGTTCTATTCAGAGGCATGGGAAGAAGTTCTTCATGCAATATGGGACAAGGTTTTGTCTAAAAGAGAAACTGATGTCCAATCTGCCCAACACAATCTGCCATTCCAACATCAAACATGACAACACATTTTATGAATACAGCCTTCTTTTTTTTAAAAAAAATCCCCTTGTCCTGAACTTTTTGGGGTTTTTTTAATAAAAAGAAATTTGAACTTGAGGTACATATTGAAAACAAAATACCACACAAATCATTTGCATTGGTAAGGAATCTCATTGATTTGCAGCCTAAGGGTCTCATGTGGGTTTGGGGGGGTTGGGAAAAGCAACCACAATTTCTGAGAATGGGACAGAAGAGTCAGGTGAAGCAGACTCTGCAAAATCTTATGCTCCAAGCAGGAGAATGAAACTTTTTAGGTAAACCCAGCTGGGTACACAGTGGTTTGTAGTATCAATGTGTGTGAAATGTGTTTACAAGGTGAATGTGAATGAGTGGAAAGATCACCTCATGATATGGAGAAAGCAGCTGCACTAGTCTACTATGACTCTTACTTTAACTTGGTGGGCTCATTTTATATGACTTCAAGCACTCACAAATTTTGGACAGACCTCAAGAAAACAGCCTGCTAGGCCAAAAATAATAACATTAAATATACACATGTAATTGTAGGGGTTTTTTGTTTTATTTTTTAAACACCTACTAACTCTTTAAGTTGTAAAGGAAGTTAAGGGCTGTGAAGATGATGAGATCTCAGCAAAAAATTAAAATCTGTATCAGAAATTTCAAAAGGAATTGGGAAAATGTATATTTCTGATTACAAGTTCCAGAACCAACATTTCTTTTTTGATGAAAGTTGTGGACATCTTTTTAAGTGGTCTTTTGTGAAACAATGGCAGGAACAGCAGCAAAAACAACCTACTGAAAGGAAAGACAATAACACAGAGCAATTGTCCCTACCTTTGATTCTTCAGGTGTTTTGGATTTATCTTCCAGAATTCCTGATTATGAATCAAGCTTCTGGGAGTTGAAATTCAAAACACCTGGATGACCAAAGTTTGGGAACCACTAGCATAGAACATTAAAAGATTAGTTTAATTCAGGCAATAAGTTAATTAGCTTGAACCAGGTATTCAAGCACCCTGGGGATGCGGAAAAATAGAAGGGTCATGGAGATTTATGGACAAAACAATGATAACTGGGATAGGATGAACTTTTGTGATGTATACTTATCGTGTCCAAAGTCTTGCTGGGTTACTTCAGCTAAGGCAGAGGATGAATGTGTCTACTTCTTTTTTTATTTTTGGAATGAAATATATGTCTCTTTATTCTCAGCTGCCATCCAATTGGCATAAGAATTCTTCATACTAACAGGACTCAAGAAATTCTTTGGTTTAGTGTAAGTCTAGAAATATTATAAACTTATTTTGCAAAGAATCATGACGATAAATTTACCAAAGTGTTAGGAACATAGTAAGAACCTATTCATTTTCACTTTGAAAGCTGTAGTGTGTTATTTACTCCAATTTGAATAGTCACACTACCAGATAAAGGTGACGAAGAATCTCTTTTCACTGGGGTATTGTGTGGTTTCTAGATTGTATTGCTAAGTATTTTCCATTCTTAGAACTTGGCCTCTACTGCTTTCTGGAATTTGGGTCCATATGTTTAGAAACACACACATTTAGGATCAAATCCATAGATAAGAGAAGGCAATGTTTCAGTGGTTTATGCTCTGCCTGGTTAAAAATACAGTCGTTAGTAGAGTGGTTCTCGACTTGTGGTTCTCCAGATGTTTTGGCCTTCAACTCTCAGAAATCCTAACAGTTGGTAAACTGGCTGGGATTTCTGGGAGTTGCAGGCCAAAACACCTGAAGTTCCACAGGTTGAGAACCACTGCCTTAGTAGTTCTGCATCACCTGAGGAGGACCTGGTGGTGGGAGAGAGGGATGTACTCTAGGATGTTCCGACTTCTTCCTCACTCTCTTGCCAGAAGGATGAATGAGTGTGTGTGAGATATGAGTTGAAGGCTCAAAGAAGTGCTTTCTAATTCTGTCAGTCAGTGTTTCACACAATCTTTTGCTTTGCAATATGAATATACATGTACACACATACACCTGTGATTCTAAGTTGCACATTTTCAGAGATGATTATATAATGAAAAATGTATGTCTTAGAATCGAAGAAATAAAGTATCTGCTTTCTATGTCATGCATTTTATTTTGAGTTGTTGGTGCTTCTTCCAATTTTGAATAATAGAAAATTGATGTAGTGTACACAGTGTAGCATTTCTGGCTGACAACCCAATAATCCTGGCATATGCATACTATTTTCCAGGATGATGCACTCTTGAACTTTAATACTACTTTTCTTTTTTTCCTGCCTCTAACCTGAACCAGTATGACATTGTATCAGCATTGAGCAGCCTTAGTTCTCACTGAGCTCTTTGGGGAATTTCCTAGTAAGGTTTTGGGCTGTTTTTTTTACAAGCCTATACATTTTGCTCAAAAGCAAATATCACTTTGTTCAAAAAGAGGAGAACATTACATCCAGTTGTGTTCTCCTCTTTGACTCTTCTTCACCAAGCACTGGCTGTTATACAAATAACTTCAGATTTATTTTAACTGAAGTATATACACCAAGCAGTTTGTGAACAATCTTATAATTACTATAATACTGATAGAAATTTGAAGGATGGAGCCAATACACTTGCTGAAAAAGCAAGATTTTATTGACAGCTCTCCTGGAATCATGCATGCTGTAGACTGAGCACATCACCACCTAGCAGGTGCATTTTTGCCAGTAAGACATAGAGTGTTTTGTTATCTAGGCACATCAAGATTTCCAGGTGGCAGCTCTAACCGTGCCAAAAGCTCCCTATGTATAAATGCTTACAATATGCAGGAAATTGGGGGGAAAAGCTTTCTTAAGTAAAAGAAGAGGTTATAGATAAGATTACTAAAATGGAGAGAAAGGAGGGATGGTTCCATTGTTGATAGTAGATATAACTTTATAAGACCTTCTATGCTCCTTAATTTCATTGTTTTTAAACAATTCAAGATGCTATTGTATTACATTACATTGTATTAATTAAGAAAGGACGTCTGCCTGTTGGTCTTGCTGCAAACAGACAATTTACAACTATCAATAGTACACTCAGAAGTAAGTCACATTGAGTTCAGTGGGGCTTATGAAAAGGAACATGGGTATGATATTGTAGCCTTACTTCCTTATTTGTTTTGATTTGTAATTCATCCTATCCGTAATGCTGAGATGCAGATCTGCCACTTCAAAGGCTCACTGCAACTGTGAAGCAGCCAATTTTCACTAATCAATGCTTTATCCCATTCTTAGGTTGACAGGAAAGAAATCTTCCATGTTACAAGGATATTATATATCAAAGGAATTTCCTCTGCATAAAGGATACTGAAGAATATGTCACAGACATATTCCTGGTCTGCTCCTCTTATCTTACTGATCTATCTGCCAAGATCCACAGTAGAGAATGGCTCAGGTGCTGGGGCTTTAGAGGCTTTGTAGCTGTGAAGCACACACGTGCATATATACATATGGGTAGAATTAGTGTGGAATATGAAATGAAATGTTTTCAAGAAAAGCTTAAATATATGTACAATCATCTTTTTGTTGTAACATAGAGAGCCAGTGGTAAATAAGGAAACTATTCTTACCATAAATTCTCATTATCCATTGGGTCTAGAAGGTTACTTTTACTTCTGGGAATAGCTTCTACTTCTGATTGGAAGGCTGAGAAGAACTACTGGTTTCACCAGGAAGAGGAAATACCTGGCTTCTCAGATCAAAACTAAAAAACTGGAAGACACCAACCCCCTTCCCACTACAACTGAAAACAAAAATTTCAGAAACAATATAAAATCTTGAATAACAATACTAAAATAAATAAGTGGTAGCAGAATCCAAATAAACAATTATTGTAAAGTTCTGCCAACCTCGTCCATGATTTCAGCCTATGTCAAAACAGTATTTTTGTGAGTATACTGTATTTCCTCATATTATGAAGATTGTGACTACAACAGTGCAAAAATAACAATTGAAAAATCCTTCTCTCCCTGGTATCGTGATGGAACAATCTACTCAAAAACAGACATCTCAGAATCTATTAGTACATCTCTGGGTGACTTTCAGTGCATTGGCTCTCCTGAATTCGAATTGTTTAAAAATAATATTATGAGGAAATTCAGAGTTTGAGTTTTGTGTGAATGGATTTGTAAGCTTAGTTCTGATACTAAGTTCATACATTCAGAAGTTGAATATATGCTCCCAGACACTGTTCCTTAATTCTTAGTTCCTGTCTACCTCCTGTAGCCATATTTTGCACTTGGATCCAGTTAGTTGCTCCTTTTAAAAAAAGAAAAATAATCCTTCACACCTGATGTCTGCCCACTACTACTCTGAAATAAAGAGAACACATTCTATTCCTTAGACATACAAATATAAAGAATGTGTGAACTGAAGTTTCCATTGCATTATTGCAAATCTTTATTGATAGCAGAACTTTACTGATAAATGGATATGCTGTTAACGTAATCTAGTGAGCAGAAATTCTCATCTTCATCTGTATGTGGAGTCAGCCACTAAGACCTCAGAATGTACTGGTAACAATAGCAGATAAATTCATACTTTTTCTGCCCCATAAAAATCACTTTAATGAAAGGGAAACTCCAGAAGAGTATCCATGGGATAAAACTCTTTCTTCCCAAAACCTTAGAGAAGGAGGCCAAGAAGCTGAAAGGAGAGATTAAGGATAGAAAGAATCTGTATCCAGATTATTATTTATTATGACAAGACTTTAATATTCCTTATTCTGTCTTCTAAAATCTGGTAGGACAATACTTCACTGCCCTGCCATATTTTAGGAGGTGAAGAAGAAATATTATAAATTCACTGCTTTGTATGCTCCTTTATGTGAGCTTTAAATTGTTAAGGGCAAAATCGCCACGCTATTTGGGGGAAGAGAGAAAGAGGAGGGATAGTGGAAGGAAGGAATACACCCTCAAACAAAACCATTCCTAGTTGGCAGAAGATAAAATTTAAATTCAGGAGGAAGACAACTGGAGGCTACCTTGATTGATTACAGACACCTCACCTCAGAAATTCTGCCATGTATTCTAAGGAGAAGCAATTAATCCAATGGTTGTTTGTACCCCGAAAATTGTAAAAGCAGCATCCTACTATCAACTGAATGTACTTTACAGAAGAAGGCATTGCTAAAAAAATGATCTGAGCACACTAAACTATTAAAGGAATTGTAGCTTCCACAACTTTCTCTAAAGTGTTTGTGTGAAGCTCTGGCTGATCACATATTTTGGTAAATTTTAATGTTGGTCTTATGAGCCTATATTATCTGAATTAGTTTTGGAGGATACCATCAGAATAACATGAACAATTTTCATTGTTTCATGCCTTGGCCTTCTCTAGATCAATTAGTCAACTGTGTGTGCAAAAGCAGAAATGTAGCATTGAACGCAGATACAGAGGCCTATATCCACAATTAAAATGGTTATTTCTATGTCAAATATGCAAAGCTATTGGAAATATGAAATACAATTAACTGCCAGATTCCTTTAGTTCAAAATGATTAGGATTGTGGGTCATCAGACATGTTTTAATAGATTAACTGTTTTGCCATTAACTGATTAATGAGCCAATTAAAATAAATAAGACAGTATCTCAATACTGATGATATATTGAGTATATTTTATGACAGCAACATTTTTTCAGCAAGAATCCATAATGCATACGCAAATATTTCTGCTGATTTAAAAAAATGGAACTAATGATCCCCTACCCTTAATTGATCTAAAATACAATTTAAAAGGAATCATCATCATCATCATCATCACTACTACCACTGCCATCACCACCACCTAGGGAATAAAATATGAAACAAGGGAAAACTAGAACATTAACGACATCTTCATGGTGCTGGATTTGAAAAATTCACTGAGTACCTGCTATTGGGAAAGGCTGGTAATTTTGGGGATTGTGGTAAATAGTGAAATTCTGAATCCCAACAATGGTCCTAAAAATATCCCTTTTGTGAAGCTAGCATAAATGTTTGTTTACTTTATTTTTATCTTGACTTTCTCCCAGTATAGGGATTGAACAATAAATATAAAGTAGCCCTAATTAAAAACAATTCAAAGATATTAAAATAGAAACTTCAAAAACCAATTAAACAATGTATATTGTTAAAAACAATAAAAAATAAAATTATGAACATTTATTAACATTTAATAACATTTAATTAACATTTAATGCAAACCTTAAAATATCAATCACATTGTCTTTCAAAATCCAACTCTTGACTGTTTATAAAGGCCTTATGGCAGAAACATGTTGTTACATGCCAACGAAAGGCAAGCAGTGACTGGTCTATCTAGAGCAGTAGTTCTCAACCTATGGGTCCCCAGATATTTTGGACTTCAACTCCCAGAATCCCAGTGTTTGCACTGGGAATGTGGCGCAGCTGGCCGGGTGTCAGCTGCATAAGATCTCTACTGACCAGAAGGTCATGAGTTCAAGGCCTGCCTGGGTCGGGGTGAGCACTCGACCAATTTGTGTAGCTCGTTGTCAGCCTTTGCAACCCGAAAGACAGTTGCATCTGTCAAGTAGGAAATTTAGGTACCACTTTGTGGGGAGGCTATATTTAACTGATTTCTGGAATGTTACATTGCCTCTATGTCTGTCTATATATGTTGTATGTCAATGGCATTGAATGTTTGCCTGTATATGTGCATTGTGATCCGCCCTAAGTTCCTTGCGGGGTGAGAAGGGAGGAATATAAATAACGTAAATAAATAAATAAATAAATAATAGCTGGTAAACTAGCTGGGAGTTCTGAGAGTTGTAGGCCAAAACACCTGGGGTCCCACAGGTTGAGAACCACTGACCTAGAGAGAGCATCTCAAAGGATGGGAGCTTTCTCCCTTGTTCTAACTCGGGGCTGTCCAACTGCCGGCCCTGCAGATGTTTTGGACTTCAAATCCCAGAAATCCTAACAGCTGGTAAACTGGCTAGGATTTCTGGGAGTTGAAGTCCAAAACACCTGCAGGGCCAGCAGTTGGACAGCCCTGTTCTAACTGAATAACCTTGAGGGTGGTGGGACAGAGAGAAAACATCTCCTGATCATCATAAGGATCATAAAGCTCTAGTTGGCTCTTAAAGAGAAATATGGTCCTTTAAATAACTTAGACCCAAGCCGTATATGATTAGGAAATATCACTCACTATTAGATGCAGAGCTGGATTTTAATTGAACAGGAGTTGACGAATGCACAAGCATCATGCATGCAACAATGACTGGAGACTGCTGTCAAATGCATTTTCTGGATCAGAAACACAATACTGTTGTTCAAAATAATAAAAATGTCACTAAAATCCCCATTTTGGAAGAAAATTTCTGCATTTCAAAAGCATTAAAATAACAATATTTAATAAACACTGATTTTTTAACCTTCATGTAGTGATAAACTGTATCACATAAGTCAACCTCAAGTATAACTCAAGATCAAATTTTGGGGCCAAAATTATGGATTTTATATGACCTGTGGATAAGTCAAAAGCCATCCCATGGAGAGAGGAGACCACTGCTTTGGTGGAAGGGGTGGCTGCCCCTGGCCACTGTTGCCATTTTCCTACCCAAACATTTTAAAAAATCCAGAAGGAGCACCATGGTGGAGAGAGTAGAGAAAGGTATGTGCTTTGGATTATCCCAGAACAGATGAAGCTCTTGACTTTCATCATTCTTGTAAGAGAAAGGTGTGATCTCTCTTTTTGATAAGTATTAATGTCGACTGTAGTCACACTGACCCATAGATAGGTCAACTTAGTTAATTTTTTGATTACAATTTCTTGACTTGATTACATTTCTATATAGTGTCATTATCTATGTATATAATTTTACATACATCAAGATGTGATGAGCAACTGTTAAAGGCATCCTGCTCCTTCTGTTGGACTTATATTTCTGATATGAAGTCCTTCCTTCATGGAATCACATCCTTCTTTTTCCCTACTAACAATGAAGGAGCAGTGCTTTCCTTGCTTAAGATCATTATAACTAGGATAATGACACTATATTAACAACAACAACAACAACAACTTTATTTTTAACCTGCCCTATCTCCCTGAGGAGACTCAGAGAGTCTTCCAGTAAAAAACACAGTGGCAAACATTCAGTGCCACACTAAACTATTAAACATAAACAAAAAACAAAACAAAACACCAAACTTGGTAGAATTAATGTAACAACATAAATTAACAAAGCATAGTACAACTCAAACTTTACAACATAGTAAGTTCTTTAAAACTCTTTAAAAGTTTGATTAAAAATAATGATTAGCGCTGAGGTAGTATAAGCTAATAGGTGAACGTAGGTATTGCACCTCCTTCAACCATTGAGAATTAAAGCAGTGCAGTCTTCTTTTTCTCCTTCAGTGTGAAACAGAAGGAGTCAAAGGAATTCAAGAGTACCAATTAAACTGTATTTATTATCCAAATGAATAATTTGCAAAACTTCTTACAGTATATAGAATAAAATATTGACATTTTATTTGACATTGCCTGCTCTATTTTCCCTCCAAACTGAAAATATCAAGTATGCAGAAATTACCCACATTTTCACCTACATCACTGTAATAGGTAATATGTGCTCCCATTATATCAGAATCAACCTTCTAGAATCAACCCAATTTACAGAAAGAAAACCAAAAAAATTGCAGGAAAAATGTAGACAGATGGCTACATTCCATCATTAACTTCCAAACAATAAAAACTTAACTTCTCAATTTCTACTAAACACAGCAAAGCAAATCTTATGCCTGGCAGTCAGATATTTCATCTGCTGAAAAGGCACAATAATATACAATTTTCCCTTTGTTATTAATTACTATTATTGTTAATATAAGCAATGTGCTTCAAGCTACTATTAACTAGAAAAAGTCCAATATACCAAGGGAGGTGGGACACATGGACCTGATATAGAAATGGAACCTTCTCCAGATATCAGAAATACAAACTGACACATTTTCCAAGGGGAAGATCCAGTGACAATGAATACCAATAATACTATGTTATTCCTGTGCCTGGTGGCAAAAAAAAAGTTTTAAGGAAAATTCAAACATAAAGGAAATACATCTATCAGCACATCCGCTAAACTGGAAAAAAATGGGGGTAAAAAATATGGTACCCGGTTTATTTCAAGTCAAGAACACACAAAGCAGGTTGGTAGTAACCAAATAATACAGTAAAGGGGCTTTAAAGCTTTTAAGTCGTTTTAAGTCTTTGCCTAGTAATGTAGTCAGAATGAGCACTTACCACCCTTTGTTAGCCCCAGTTCAAAAGGAAAAAAGAGAGATACCTAATTCCAATTGGCAAGAGTAGGAGCAGTATATGTAATTTTGCAAAGTGGGGTAGGAAGAGTGATTTACTTTATCTAGCTTTTTTTTTTAAAAAAAGTCTAAAAATAGTACTGTCTCTTCACACATTGGATATGCTGCATAAATCCGACCTGATTGATGAGTAGATAAGTTCTGATGATTCCACATAATACATACCTGGACCAGCATGACAAAAATATGCTACAGAGGAGGGTATCTTTTTTTGTGCCCAGCATAATCGGAGACCAGGAGGTTTTCTGTGTGGTGCAATGTGCCAGAATGCAGCAATGATGTGAGCAGGGTCTGTAGCCATTTAAAACTTGGTGCCAATCACCCTAGGCCTCTTTGGTTCATTGTAGTGCAACCTCTTGTCCTCAAGGCAGTTGAGTTTAATAACTGCGTTGTGGCTAGGTAGACATTTTCTTCCCTTTGCTTGTTGTTTTTGCCTACACCATACTGTATATTAGGAATTTTGACATTTAGTTTTGGGTCGTATCTGTAAATAGGCCTGACACCTGATAGGTGGAGGGAGAATTTATGAGTTTGATGAATACCATGGTACATTTGATGAAAAGTAAGGCTCTGGGATGTCCTCCAAAAGTCATAATAGTTTGATGCTGTAAATATATGGATCACTTGTACAATAAGTAATGAAGACTATTCAAAACCCACTGACTGACTTTCTGCTTTAAATGTTGCCCTCCCACAAACAAGATAACAGAGGAATCAAAGAAAAGGTATAGCACATCCTACAGTTGTTGATGCAGAGCTGCACTTCAAAGACTGCAATGCTGCCATTATTTTCCCTTTTTAAATGTTCAAGTGCTATTCAGGATGCCTCAGAGAGAATTACAGGTTAAGCTACTGAACAACTGGCAAATGGAACCCAGCAGGGGTGCGTGCTATTCTTGGACATCAGAAGCAGCTGTGTTTATTTTCAGTGACCAGGATATTACTAAGGTAGTGCTTCTTTTTTTTTATTCAGAGGGCACATTTTTTCCAGAATACCCATCTTCCTCTTAGCATTGAATTTCATTGTCAGATGTCTCCGAGAAGACAAAGAAAACAAACCCAATCTAAGATATATCCAAGTGAGTTTTCCAACATTAGCTAATTACAATTATATATAATGGCAATTGTTTTTCTCAGTACAGTAAGTGCTGATCTCAAAACTGTCAAATTAAGACCGTTGCTGTGTGCCCAAGCCACTTATGACTTGATAATGCTAAAGTGAACCTTTAACTGTGTTGTGTGTGTGTGTGTGTGGGGTGGTGGTGGTGGTGTTTGGTGGTGGCAAGATTTGTTAATAGGGATTTGGCCTTGTTTTCGTTTGAGGATGAGAGTCGTGCCTAAGGTCACCCAGTGGATTTCCAAGGCTAAACAGTGATTCAAAACCTGGTTTTCTGAGGATGAACCCACTGCAGCACACTGGCTCTCTGTAAAGTTACTAAGAGACAACTTACATTGAGTTCAATAGAACTTTCATCTAAGATAAAGTTTGCACATAATCATTGTTCAAATCATCTGATACTGTAGTTGCCTGCCTGTCTATTATTTTGTGTCCACAGGCAGAAAGTAAAAAAGCACAGCCTGGAACATGGTAGGAACAAATGCTATTTTTTAAACCACTTCAGAGTTTTTAAAACCTGGAAACTGGAGAAATAAACATAAAGCTAGCACACTTAGGCAGGAATGTGGCCTGTTCAATGTCAACTACAGCTGCATGCTATAAAAATAAAGCTTTCCCAAGTCTGTTAGCACACATATATACTGAATCATTCACACAAGAAGAATCTACATCATGGAATGCATCTTAAGACACTGAAGGAACAAAATAGTCATATGTATTTCACACAACGGTCTGTCTATGAAGTTCGACACATATGCAGAATTCAATCCGACCAGAGAATGGAGTTATAGCTTGCAATTCTACATTCTTTAGTCTTTAAGCAATTTTTGCCTTGCCGTTTCTGTTTATACGTTCTGATTTTAATCTTGAATATGTTATGTTTATCATAACTACTTTGGGAAATACAAGAATCAAGAGTGTTTACAAGTCTTCAAGTGTGTAGTATCGTTCAGGCTACCCATTCACTGCTGATCACCTGTGCTCCTTGATCTAACCTCAGTGCAAGTTATTTTGCCAGTGAGGCATTGCTTGAAGTGGTGCTTAGCAGGGAGTACAGTGGCAGTGCTGCAGTGGTCCCAATGAAAAAGACAATTTATTGGACCTTTCCAATGCTTAGGGTCTCAATCTGTCCCTTCACCACTGAGCTCATGGCTGGATACCTTGTTTTGGTCTCAGAGCAAGTGACATTGTCAAAGGAGCTCTGCTGGGGAAGTATTTTGCAGGGAGTGCAATGATAGTACATCTAGCCCCAATGAGTTTATTTCCCCCTGATCAACACCTTTTTTTTTAAAAAAAGAAGCTAATTCTTGCCACCCAAAAATCTGCCCCCCTTCCAACCGCAATGCCACCCCAGTCCCGATTAATACACAAGAAAACTACACTTTTCCCTAGAAACAACACAGCAATAAGTCATATTTTTAAAAAATGAACATATTAAATAATTTTACTTTTAATATAGTAGGAATGTCCCACAAATGTATTAATAAATAATATCTGAAAAAACCATGTTGCATTCTAAATCCGCTGCCCATGCATATATTTGTAATACTGTCAAAGTACTGTACTACTGCACAATCAGCTGTATTATTTATGAATTCACCATAAAATATAACACTGTTAAAATATATTTTGTTCTTCAGCAATGAATCATGGTGCAGACAGATGGGAAAAGATCAAAGATATTTAAGAAAAAAGAAAATTCTCTCTCGGAATCCCTTGGTTTTATTTGATTTCATACTATAGCAATACAACATTTATCTGTTTTTATGTGCAGAATGCAAGGAGATTTGATAACAGATAGAGCTAACTCACCACGAGAGCAAGAAGAAATCTACTTATTTGACTAATCAAAAAACATGCTTAGTGATTTGTAATAGAAGAGTAAGATGAACTCTTGTGTCTCAAGAGGTCTGCAATATGATCTTCACAAAAGGTAGCTTGCCAATTTAATTGAGGTAGTAGTTATTTAATTTTTTTATAGATAGGTATAGCTTTCAATAAAACCACATATGCCTATAATACAGCAATGGCAGATGTGTCTCGATTATTAGAGGTGGGCTCTAGGGAATATATACAACGGATCTTGAAATCTGAAAGCAGCTGTTTGGAAAGGGGAGGGTGAAACAATGTAACACACACACATGTTCCTTAAGTGCAGAAATGTTTTGTTATTTTACTGCAGGTGTATTACAGATGAAAATTAATAAGTTAGTGTATACAATGTCAATAAAACAGAAAAGATTCAATGGCCTGATGTTCATGAATAAAGATGTGTACGTATGTGACCATGTATAGGTGTGTGTGCAATTGCATGTGTTTTTATAGCTTTACCCATTATTTGCTTTCCCTTGCTATTTTCTACTTATTTTATTGATATGGCACAAAAAAGAGCAAAATAAATTTGGCAATAGCAATGGCCACATAGCCACCAACAACATTCAACATTATGAGGGTATGTATATATGACAAAGGGATAAAAGTAACAATTCTAACAAAGCTGCACATATAGGAGTTAGACTGTCATATTTGAAATGAGCACTCATAATTTCAAATACATACATCAGTGTTTCCCAACCTTTTTTTGCAAAATCCTGGGGCACACCACCAACCAAAATGACACAAAATGACACTCAAGCACAGTAATACATATAGTTAATATGTTTTTAAATGTATTTATACACTCAGTGTGAAACCTGGGCCTGTTTCGATGAACTCAACATAGATATCCTGGCAGGAATGGCAGAAAGACACAAACTTCCCACACAGAACTCCCATAGCAAAGAGAAAATACTATAAGAGTTTGGTGGGCATTGGCCTTGGGTTTTGGAGTTGTAGTTCACTTATATCCAGAGAGCATTGTGGAGTCAAACAATGTTGGATCAGGATCAAACTTGGCATGAATACTCAATATGCCCAAATGTGAACACAGATGGAGTTTGGGGAACATAGACCTTGACATTTGGGAGTTACAGTTTCTGGGATTTATAGTTAACACACAATCAAAGAGCATCCTGAACTCTTGCAACAATGGAATTGAACCAAACTTGGCATATTGAACTCTCATGACCAACAGAAAGTACTGAAAGGGTTTGCTTGGGAATTGACCTTGAGTTTGGAAGTTGTAGTTCACCTACACCCAGAGAGCACTGTGGACTCAAACAATGTTATGTTATGTTGTTGTTTGTTTTCTATTCAGAATCACAATGTTGGAAGGAGGCTCACCACTTTAAGGTCCCTAAAACAGGCATGGGACAACTTCAGCCCTCTGGGTGCTTTGGACTTCAATTCCCACCATTCCTAACAGCCTGAGGCCCTTTCCTGCTTAAGTGGCTGAGGGGGGGGAAGGAAAAGGGCCTGGGGCTGGTAGGAATGGTGGGAGTTGGAGTCCAAAACACCTGGAAGGTCCAAGTTTGCCCATGCCAGCTTTCAACAGAGACCTCTTCCTCCCCCTTCCCCTTTGCG
The DNA here is from genome assembly GCA_030556195.1 of Anolis apletophallus. Classification (NCBI taxonomy): domain Eukaryota; kingdom Metazoa; phylum Chordata; class Lepidosauria; order Squamata; family Anolidae; genus Anolis; species Anolis apletophallus. The sequence goes on from JARBWK010000006.1 coordinate 21,537,752, forward strand.
TCCTTCTACACTGCCGCTTCTGCCGCCATTTTGATCTGAGGGGGCAGCGTGAACGTGTTCAGGAGGGGAGAGGGAGGAAGGCGTGACCCGTGCGGGCGCTACTGCACAGACTCGCCCCAGAGCAGAGTGAGCAGAGCGAGGCTGGGAAGAAGGGAGCCTGAGTGGAGAAGAAAAAGTGTTCGGCAGGAGGGGGAAGAAAGGGTATTGGAAGTTCCAGTTTCCCACGGCACACCTGATGATCGCTCACAGCACACTAGTGTGCCATGGCACACTGGTTGGAAAGCACTGACATACATAACCACTAAAGCCACTATGAGATCTTAGATGTCTCATGATCTCCCAATGTGACTTATCTCGCAGAATGTTTTAATAATAGTAATTAAATAAACTGAATTTTGGTGAAAAAAGAACTGACATGAATAGGGCACCATCTAGAGGTTTTTTGCCACTTGAAAAACGTCGTACCACACAGAATTCACCAATTAGCTGTTCAAATTCTATCACATAGCTTCTTCTGCAATTATAGGAACATCAAGTCTTAGGTAGTGTTTTTTTCTGCATAGAATGCAATAGCAGATGTAATTCATTGCATATATGTGCATGTTCATCTTTCAAGTCAAATAAGAATGAAATCCACAAGGGACAATGTTAACATACAGCCAGCCCTGTGTATTTGCAGATTCAGCAGTTGCAGCATGTATTGTACTGTATATTATTGCATTTGCACCACCTCCACTGCTGCCCTATCCCATTTTTAACAGGAACGTTGGTAATACTTGTGTTACTGGGCCAAAATCAAACAGGTGGAGTGACTGGGTCTGGCTGCATGCTTGTACCCATGTTCATGCACATTGGTAAGGACAGAGAATTGGACAGGAAAAGGGTGTGTGGGATGGGAGGGGAGTGCATGCATACATTTGCTGACTCGCATGGATGAGTGGAAAAGAGGAAGGGAAGGAAGGAGGCCATGTGCATGTTCACTCACCTGGATTGGGGGAAGGGGATAGGACAGAAAGGAAGCATGCAAATGCATTTGTTTACATTTGTGGGTGAGAAAGGCAAAGTTATCAGATGGAAAGGCACACATCCACTCACTCGTGCGGGTGGGAGGAGTTGAAGGGGATAGAACAGGAGGAGAGAGGATGTGCACATTTGCTTACTTCTGCCAGAGGGCGAAATTATTAGAGGACAGGGTGGGAGGGGGGAAGGAGAGGGGAGTTAGTTAGGGGGGGGGGGAGGACCTTCTTTCTCCTCCTCCTGCTTCCCCTCTCCGATCCTCTCCACATCCCCCCCCCCAACATCCAGAAGTGATTGAATGAATGAAAATGGGAATGGGGAGGGGGCCACATCATCAATACAGATACTTGTTGTGTCTTAAATACAGTTTGAGGAGCTAAATATAGTCATGCTTTTTACACTTTCACAGGGTCCAGCACCTGCCTGTGAAAATGGAGTCACCTGTACTGTTTTGATAACCTTGCAAATGTTTTGTTGTTGTTGTTGTTGTTGTTGCAAAGACTGGCTCAATGTATTTCAGGCTTGCTGAACTAGAAATAAAATGTTCTTAAAGCCAAATATAGGAAGACATGACATTTAGAGGATCCAGAAACCTTCATCCTTCCGTGGAAGATGTGGGGAGACAACCAACAAGAAATCAAAGGAATAGTTACTTCTCTTTAAACTATGTGAGCGTCCACTTAGTAGTTTCAGTGTTGGTGCAAAGTAGGTCTTGATACAAAAGTCAGCTTTGGTGACAATAACGTTAATAATAGTGGCAGTCTTAATTAAATGCCAATGGAGACTGTGCAAGGAAGCCTAATCTCACCCATGAATTCTGCAGCCTTTTTCTCACTTTCCCACTGAGATATAGAAGTCTGAGAAAGACCACTTGACTCTTTTTTATGTTCCTTGCTTAAACATAGATGAGCTGGTATGAAGAATCTTCCCTATACTTAAAACACACTACTCAAACAATATTTATTGTGTCATAGGCTCTAGACCAGACCTCTCCTATTGACGAACAGCTTTACCATTCTTAAAGGACAATGTCTGATAAGCTCAAACAAGCTGCTAGAGGATGAAGAAAAACAGAAGATAACAAAACAAAACAACTCAAGATAACTTTCCTAACTCAGCAACTTCCATGGAGGATGAAAAGAATTTGAGAGAGTGTTCAGGACCTCTGTGTGCAATTTAAAAATATCAAAGTAGACAGGGCTACTGTAAAAAAATATTGCTTAGCATAGAAGCTTCTGAATGTTGAATTGCACAAGCACAGGTGTCCCATTTATGTGAGTCACAGAGATCAAAAATAGGAAACTAATTTATGGGGTAAACTGATCCTAAAGCAAATCTGAACTCTCCCTAGAACTCAACATGACTAAACTAAGACTGTTGTAGTTTGGCTATATCATTAAAATATCTAACTCACTAGAAAAGACAATAATGCTTGGCAAGGAAGAAAGCAGTAGGAAAAGAGAAAGACAATTATGGATGGATAAGCATCGTTGTAGTAGTAGTTGTTGTTTATACCCCACCTTATCTCCCCTGAAGGGGACTCAAAAGGGCATAACATAAAAAACTTAGCACAGCATTTAAAATACACAAATATACACATATTAAAGCATAATTAAATATAAACAATATTAAAAGATTCACAGTTAAAACACTTCAAACATATTTTATGCATATTCAAAGCTAAAACCACAGCACCCCCTGAATTGATCTTAAAAACCATCACCTTTAAAAGCCCACCTGAATAGAAAGGTTTTAGCCTGCCACCAGAAGGACAGCAGGGAGGGGGCCATTCTGGCTTCCGTGCTCAGGGAGTTCCAGAGTCGCGAGGCAGCCACTGAGAAGGAAATCCTTTTGTTCCCACCAACCGAGCTTGGGATGGAGGTGGAACCAAGAGAAGGGCCTCTACTGAAGATCTCAGAGCCCTGGCAGATTTGTACAAGGGGATGTAGTTGGCCAAATAGCCTGGTCCTGAACCATCTATGACTGTAAAGGTCATAACCAGCACTTTGAATTGTGCCCAGAAACAGACTAGCAGCGAGTAGAGTTGATGCAGGAGAGGGGCTGTGTGCTGCCTGTAGCCAGCCCCAGTTGCTCCAACGCAACCATAATCAAGTCTGTCATAAAAAAAAAATTCCATATTTCTTACTTTTCTAATTTTGTTTGCTGGGATTGGCTGTCTACCTCTGTGTCTACTGACCACACCTGACCTTGCTACTTGGCTAACAGTTTGTTTTCTTCATTTCCTAATAGGTCATCATTATTCTTGGATTATTGTTTTTACACTCCTGGCCCATTTCCAGGAATGTCTGAAACTGAAGTTTCAGTTAGCAACCTGACCGCAGCTCTTTGGGCCAGCTGAAGTTTCTGAGCATCAAGAAGTCATCGCACTGGAAGGCCTAAACAGAGATGTTGAAGATGTGTGGGGGTGGGGGGTGGGAAGTCTCTCATTCATTGCAATGAAGTTGATAAATTGAAATCAACTTCATTGCAATTAACAACAGCAGAATTTTGGTCTAATTCAAATGACTTCTACTTACGTTCTTTAACCATTCAGTATTTCTTATTTTAAATTAATATGGGACTCTGTGAATGTTACCATAGTTTCATTAAAATATAATGGGACATATAGAAACCAGGTACATGATAAGGCCTGTTGGTCACCTGGTGGATTTATGAGCTCTAGTGTAGAGAGCGGGAATTATGCAGCTTTTAAGGAAGGCCATTGTAGCTCTTTTCCCCACTTCACAGTTCACCTAACCCTGGTTTGCTTAAAAACTGTCTCTAGATTACCATGGTTGTGACCTTAAAGGATGCTTTGGGGAATACCCAACAAACAGAAACCTGCAACTTTGAAAGTGACCTGATTGGAACATTACTCTGTTACAAAAAATAGTGAGTACTATGCACACAATATATCTTGTGTACACTGGCGCTAAAAGTGGCCCTTTGACCTCAGCATGTGTCCTCTGTTGCTCCAAGGCAACCATAATCAAGTCTGTCATAAAAAAAATAATTCCATATTTCTTACTTTTCTAATTTTGTTTGCTGGGATTGGCTGTCTACCTCTGTGTCTACTGACCACACCTGACCTTGCTACTTGGCTAACAGTTTGTTTTCTTCATTTCCTAATAGGTCATCATTATTCTTGGATTATTGTTTTTACACTCCTGGCCCATTTCCAGGAATGTCTGAAACTGAAGTTCCTCTCTAAAAGTAATCAGCATTGTCAAAAAAGAAAAAAACCCAGAAACTTCCTTGTTTTGAATACAATCAGAACTAATTTGGTCTCAATAAAAGATGTTTTCCTCACACATCTGTTTCAAGAATTAGGGCTGTGCATGGCTGAAGTTTACACAAGTAACCTAAGTGACTATTAGCTCACTGCTGAAATATTATTTCATTGCTGTATGGCTATTACATATGTTAACATTATATTCCACTGATTTAATTGCTTAAGAAAGTGAAAAAACTAAGGCAGGTGTTGGTTTTTTTTTTTTTTGAATAACAGAAATAATGTCTCAGCTGGTAAGGAATTACAAAACTTCATGTGGCCAGGAGAAAGTAAATTGGGATTGATGAACAGTGGTAGAAGGAAAGTAAGCGCAGAAAGGCAAAAAACTGTTGGATGATAAAAGGATATGGCAGAGAGATGGAGAATATAAATATGAAAAGGTAACAATGGACTAGAACAAAGCAAGCAGAGATTTTTTTAAAGGTGGCCATAGAATCCAAACAGCTCAAAGTAGGCTGCCATAGGAACATGCATACTTCAAATGACAAATACGTTTCCCTCCCTGATTATAGATGGCAATTTACTCGTAATATAAACAAGAGATCTGCATACACATATACATGTAAATAACGAAACAAATGTCCAAAATCAAACATAGCATTGATTGTGACATTTTGACAACTTGATACCTATAATGACCACAGGAAAGCTTCAAATAGCATATTTAGCAGAAATCTTAAAGAACTGTTATAGGAGGGCTGTTTTTGGAAATAAAATGAACTCTTTTATTGTAATGCACAACATTTTTAATAGGACCGATACTGTAAAGGACCGTATTGAGAAATAGTGCAGCCGGTGCAATTTTCCTTTCTACTATTTCAATCAAACCAAATGAAAATCTTCACTCTCCTTTCCTTACATGAATTTTCATGACAGCTTTCACACTTTTAGGGGCTCTTGCTCTAATTGAAGGCAGCAAGAATAAAAACATTAACTTATAATAAGAAATCTGTACCAGTTATTATTAGTTACAATATGCACAGAGATCAGTTGAAATCATACAGGACGATCCTCCTAAGAAACAACAGAAAAGGCCTAACTGAAAACGGTGCCTTGCTCCACTGCCACTTGCAAAAGGAAGCATGCCATTCAGCCTCCTTCTCCTGCAATTCAAACAACCTCTGCCTTGACCCTCAGAAACCAGATACACAGGAGCAGACCTTCCACAGGAACTGAAAGCTTTACACTAGAGACACGGCACTAAGCTGTTCATTGCCTAAGTTATCTGCTCCAAACATTTGCAGTCACATTCCAGAGATGTTTTCCTTGCCCTGGAATGGATGTAAATGTGCTTTCCTGTAGAATTCCTTCCTTCCACAAAAGTGGGATGAAGTGTGCTTGATAACAACAAGCAGTCCTTAGTTCCTGACCCAGCCACTCTTCTGTCTCATTCCTACACATCTCTTTGCAGATTTGAGTGGAATTAATGGCATATCTGAGTTGGCTGGAGAGTCAAAACTTGAAAAAAGCAAACATTCAGGGAAACAGTGAAATGCCATCTTTAAGGATACATTCATACTAAGTGTGTGTGCTTTACAAGGCAAGGTTATATTTAATTACTTGGACTGTTTATATTTGTGTGTGTGTGGGGGGGGGTCATTAAAGTAGATCAACCCCCTTTCCTTGAATTCTGATATTTTATCTCATAATAATAACAAACATATAGTCACATGAAGAAGATAAAAAGGAGGGAAATCATTCTGTATAACAAAACAATAACATGGTTCTTTTTGCTAACTTGAGTTAGAAATCTGTAAACTTTGAATATTTTATTTCTTCCTGCAGTTTCTAGAACTGATGACTATTGTTTAAGGAAAGGAAGAATGGGTTCAGAGGAGAAAAATGAATAGTAAAACTAAATTGCATCATATTTTTATCACTTGGTTTAAAAGAAGCTTAAATGCCTGTCTGTTGATAGAAATTTTAAAGGCACTCCCCAGAGACTAAAAGTATGCAAATACAGAGTGTACAGAGGCACAAACACATGCTTGCTTTACCTTTGTATTACACTGGCATTTTATTATTTAATTAAAATACTCTTATTTTTCTAGCGCACGCAAGCTTCCCTTGAGACGGTTTTGCTGTTAGCCTGCTGGCCTTGACTTCCAGCCAAAAACAATTCAGAAACAAAAAGGGACAACAAATCATATTTTCACAGACATTTTTATCCCTCAATGCAACCCTGTTTTCACACAACATCATACAGAGTCTATGAAAACTATAATTTATTGCAATAGCCATCCAAAGCCAGGGTCTTACACATGCTCGGTTGGTGCTCCCCTGCTACAACTGGTACAATTTCTTATGATGAACCATTATACAAGAACTGTCATGCTGGGATATTAAATAGACTGTTCTCATATAGGATGATCAATAGCTTACAATAAGGATAAAGCACCAATCTTCAAATTTAAGAAGCATATTCAGGGGTAGCTTTGTTACACAATCAACTAACCTACTAACAGGAATCTATATGTAACTTGAAAAATTTACACATTTTCAGGTACCGTTTAATTTTTGTTACAGATCTCTTTGTAACCATCTAAGACATCTCAATGAAGAACAATGAGATTATATAGTATATATAAGAAAATAACATATTATAGGCTGGTATTTACCTGGTGGCAACCCTGTAGGTTTGAGTCTCGCCCGTACGATGAATAGGATCCCCTTTCCGTTTTGCCTGTTTAAAAATAAAAGAGAAAGAAATGCTTGCTATTTGACATGTGGGTTTGTTTTCAAATAATACATTAATTAATCAATTAAAGTAAACACGAGGCTGATATTTATTTTAGTTATACTAGATAACACTTATCTTAAGGGTAATTTCATACAATAAGGAAAAGTCCACTATCCTCAAACAGAACAGAATTGTTACACATAACACACGCTTCTCCTTTAGTATCTTAATTCTGTCACTCTAGAAGGAAACCAAACTAAGGAATTCCTTCATGGAGATTAATTCCTGCCAATGCACTATATTCTAGATCACACTCATCTGTATTGTTTCCCCAGTGGAGTACACAGCACACGGGGGAGCAGGAAGGAGAGAGAAAAGAGTTACACTTCAAGTAATAAAGAAGAAATCTTATCCTGGGTGCTCACAGTTGCTTTTAACTTAAAAACAAAAAAGGAAGGACAGTCTTTTGCAGATTTCCTACCAACTTACCCAGTTTGTCCCTTTGGTAAACTTAACAAGAGGCTAAACAGTTTGCTATTCTTGCATTACTGAGATTCATTTTAATTGGCTTGGGCTGCCCAACACATCCTGATTGTTTACTGTGATAGCAAATAACATACATTTTCTGTTCTCATTCCAAATATTGCTCATGCTTCCAAAAACTCTTAGCAGAAACAAGCACTATGTTTTTCTTTTCTTTTCACAATTTCGTTTCTTTTCGTTTCCTTCCCTATTTCAAAAAAACCAAGAAAATTTATTTTTATATATACAGCAGGAGGGTTATCGTGTCATGACCAGACCATAATAATTCTAATTGATTACACTGAAATCATGAGTGAAGGTCAAAGGTAATCAATCAGAAGCTCTCCAGATGGTGAATTTAGCAAAACAGCCTTTCACAAGACCGATTCTTTACTTTTCTTTCCCAGTTTAATTCCCAAGAGACCTCAACAGTTATACTTAAGAAAGAAAATTCTGAATCAAAATATATGTCACTCCCTACCAACATTTCGGCTATATGAGAGTTGCAAATGGCTGTGAGATCCTGTGCCAATTCTAAATACCTAATTTGATTTCTTTGCATGCTTCTCTGCTTTGCTTTAAACATCAGGTACACATTATGTAGTCAGACACATGATTATACTTGATAGGGTTGCACTACAGTCTAACTAAAAAGTGCAAGAGATGGTTAAATCGACCAGAGATTAGGGGAGCATACTCCCCTCCTCTCATTATTGCTTTGGATGTGTAAAAAGCAATGGTTCTGAAAAAGACAGCCTTTGACGTGTGGATGATCTCCATACATGCCACAAACTTAGAAAATCAAAGTTCTGACTGATATGGAAATTATCTCTGTGTAAAAAAAGGTCCTATTCTTCAAAAGCATTGCTTCCTTTTTTACATGATCCAAGTGAGGTTGGAGGAATAATTCTTCCTTCCATGTTTTCACATTTGCCAGTTTGTTTTCATAGGGCTTATAGCTGTTGTTACTTCAGTTTTAAAAAGTAGAGCTTTAGCTTGTAAATGTAAAGGTTGTCTTGTCATCAAGGAAATTTGAAGAAAAACGATTAGAATCCCCATTCTACTAGCAAAACAAAGGGAGTTTCTTTCTGAGAGATGGCATGAAAACCGCACAAGTGATTATGGCTATGCCAAAAGAGTGACAGATTAAAATGAAGTGGGTCAGGGCATATTTGGAATTCATTAGTACATAAACTCATAGGAGATAGGATTTAATAATTTAGTAGAAAAAGAACCATATACATGCAATACTGTTAGTGATTCAATATCTATCACATTTGATACATATAGAATTCACCTGCTGGTACACTACAATGACACTTGCTGGCACAGATGTATTGTAGTGCAAGGTACAGACTGTTTTTCCAGTCAAGCACATAATATATCTCAATAACTGGCTATATGATATCCCTGGTTATTTGTTAGTAGTAACAAACACAATTTGTACATATATCTTTAATGAATATTATTTGATATGTGGACATCATGTTTACTCTCAGCATCACACAAACACAAGTTACAGTATATGAAATAAAATCCCCACTTCATCAATTTAAAACACTGATGTAGTTTAGTAAAATACTTTTTCTTAAGATAGTGTGACAATGATGAAGTTAAGTTGAAATTCTCATTTTTATTTATGGTAACTACTTAGAATGTGTGGCTAGAAATTTAGCCAAGGAGAGCTGGATCTTCATAGAAAGAACATTCAAATTACGTAACTTTATTGTAACCCCCCCCCCCCACAAAAACCTGGGTGTCCATAAATATGTATCAAGTTCATGTTCAATTATAAATTTATCTCCAAGCTCCGAAAACAGTGTTTAGAGATGTTGATTTTCTATTTCATTAAGTTTCATTCTCCATCTTCAGGCATAAGTAATGCAAGTTACACATGTACACAACTGTGTTACTAGACTCTTATTAAGTTTGCTACTTTCCTAGAAGAAGCTCTCCAAAGATGAGACTCATTGATTGGTAAGATATTAGATCCAGAAAAAAATAAGCTCTTTCAACCTGTTCTTGCAATCAACTTTGACATATTTATTTATTTATTTCGGCTTCTATGCCGTCACTCCCGGTGGGCTCGGGGTGGCTCACAGCACCAAAAAGAAGATCAAAGGTAAAAGCAGCGATACAGAATAAAAACAGAGCATACAACATCATTAAAATATCAAAATACAGCAATTAAAAACGACCTGGGTTAAGGATCGTTTCCAACAGGGGGGTGCGTCCCGCTAAGACCTACACATGGAAGGCAAGCTGGAAGAGGTGGGTCTTGCACGCCCGCCTGAAGGGGAGCAGGTAGTGAATGGCCCGCGTGTCTGCCGGAAGGGCGTTCCAAAGTGTCGGTGCAATCACCGAGAAAGCCCTACGGTGAGTGGCTGTCAGTTTGGCCGCTTTTGCAGAGGGACAGCCAAGAGGTTGGTATCCTCAGAGCGGAGAGATCTCATAGGGCAATATGGGGAGAGACAGTCCTGGGAGTTGGAGGCCAAAACTCAGATACGCTGGGGAGAGACCCCAGGCCGTGCAAGGCCTTAAAGGTAAGAACCAACACTTTGAAGGTGATCCGGTGCTCAATTGGCAGCCAGTGCAGATCCTGCACGGTAGGTGTTATATGGCAACCTGCTGGCGTGCCAGACAGGAGCCGGGCGGCAGTGTTCTGCACCAGCTTGAGCTTCCGGGTCACCGACAGAGGAAGGCCAATGTAGAGCGCATTACAGTAATCTAGCCTCGAGATGACCGTGGCTTGGATCACCGTGGCCAGGTCGTTCTGGGATAGATAGGGGGCCAGCCTCCTTGCCTGTCTGAGGTGGACAAAGGCAATCTGGCTGACCACAGAGACCTGGGTCTCCATGGTCAGCTGGAAGTCCAAGTGGACCCCCAGGCTCTTGACAGAAAACAAAACTAAATAGTAAAGGTGTGTGAAATTCCAGATGTCGGATTATGGAAATTTTCAGCGATTCAGAGGTACAAACTGCTGAAATCCAAAGTGGGAAGAACTCCGAAGCATTTACAAATTGAAACCTGCCCCAGTTCTTGGCGGCACTTAAGACATGGCTATTCAGGAAAGCCTACGCATAACATGGAACCAGCGACTCGGAATTCACCGAGTCTGATATTTTAGTATTTTAACCATTTAATATTTTAATATTTTTAATATTTTAATCGCTAGTTGTGTAAGTCGCCCGGAGCACAAACGTGGAGGGCGACTCATAAATAATAAAGTTCAGTTCAGTTCAGTTCAGAAATACAAACCTCTAAATCTTTCTGATAAATTCAGAAAAGATTAGTTGATTTTGACTCCCCCACCCCCCATGATGTAACATATACTCCACTGCCTCGGTGTGGGAGGGGGGATGGAGGGGGTGGGGCTGGTAGATGTGATTGACAAGGGCAGCTGCACACTGTTTTTTCCCTTGTCAGCCAATCAGAAAAAGAAAGTCGATCACATGACTTTCTGCAAAGCTGGTCTATCTATAACTGTGTGCAGTTCCTCAAGTTTCTGTGGTGGGTGGAGTGGTGTAGCACTTGAAGAGAGAATAAATATGTCCTTAGCTCCGTTTGGTTTTTCTGCCTGTTTCTTAAAACTATAGAAGCGCCACTCAATTATTTTAGGAAATTCTTTTTCTTTGTGTCCCTTCATTCACATCTTTTTCCTTGTGTCCCTTCACATCTATCTTCCTCTGTGGAAATTATCCAACTTTTATTTTCTAAATTCTGCTAGGGAGGTCTGAAACTTTGCATGAATTATGCCCTACTCATGTTCTGTCGCTGTGAAGAAAACCTCTTTTGGGTTTTTGAAAAAGAAATTTTATTTGTAACATTTTTTCAATTTCCTAAAAATCAGTGGATGACTGAAATGTTCTGAAACTTGGCAAGCTTACAGTTGTAAATGTGGCCTACAAGTGTGGCAAGTTTCATCCCAATAGCACAATTTTTTTCAAGCCTCTGAGGCTTGACTCGCCCAATTGGGGAAAAAATCCTTTAAAAAGTGGATGAGCGGATTTTTCTGAAGCTTTGCAAGAATCATGCCCTTCTCATGTTCTTTCACTGTGGAGAAATTCAAGAGGATACCTCTTGGTTTCTTAAAAAGACATTTTATTTGTAGAAACTTTGAAAATTTTCCTAAAAATCAGTGGATGGCCACTGTTGTGAAACTAGGCAGGTTTACAGCTGTAAATGTGGTCTACAAGTGTGGCAAGTTTCATTCTGGTAGCCATAACAATGATGGAAAAACGAGCCTTGCAAGTTTCACTATTGGGACTAAAGGACAGAATCTTACCTAAACAATAACAAAACTGCAGATTTTGAATTTTGAATCAAAATGCTCCCCCCCCTGCATCTTCCAAAAATGAAATGGGGAGGGGTGGAATGGGGGACGACGACGACAAACTGATTTCTGTACTAAATACTCCAGAATTAATTTGTTGACATACCTAAAGAACTGATATTTACACAACATACCCATATATCGCTGCTAACTCACAAAAGGTATTATAAAACGTGGTAACTACTATGAAACAATAATGATAACGAAGTAGAAGTACTGAGGTCAACCCATACACTGGAAATTATTGCAAAAAAATAGAGAAATTATTTTGAAATTTTGGCAAGCAATAAAATATAAAACAAGGAAAAGTCCTGAGGAAAATGCAAGTATGATAGGTTTTTTCTTCAGCTCACAGCAATAACGCCAACTTTCTTAAATTCTATTACCTTAATAGAAATAATCAATTTTAGCAAGAGAATGGGAAAAATAAAGTCAACATACCCAACCTATCACACAAAGAGATCAGCAAATTATTCTTATTTGCTGAATATGAATACCTGTCTTCCCTCCTATTCCTCCTTACTATCCGATCAGATACACAACTGCCACATTTAAATTTCAGCTATTAAAAAATATTTATCCAGATATAAAAATAAAATGCTCTGCAAATTGCAAGTTGTCAGGGTTAAAAAATCTACTTCTATTTGTGTGGGGGAGGATAAGAGAACAGCACAGACATGAATCATTCTCAGTAATTTGAGTGTTTCCATGACATCAATGGGCATTCGTCCAGGACTCTGTCGAAGCTTGTGAGGTACCAAAGAGACACAGCAACCAGCAGGAGATTGACTTTTTTAGGATTATGCTTCTTGTAAAGATTTCATCTATAGTATCCACTTTTAACACCCAAAAGATAGCTCTGGAGATCATGAGTGAACACATATCATCTTGACTGTGTAAGCCTTTAACGTTTATTGCATCTTTATTTTTATTCCCAGATCCAACCAAAAATCTGTCTTTCATTCAATTTATAAACAAAATAGCATTAAAAAACCTTTAAAGATGTGTGTGTGTGTGTGTGTGTAAACATGTGTCTGTTTCTCTATATTCCCTACCAATTGTTGTTATGAAACTAACAGACTTTTTAATAAGGGCATTTCATTTGTGAAGCAAAAAAATCCTTTATAGAAAACCCCATCCATTTAAAATTAGCTACACTCTTTATGTTGATTTTCTGCTTAAAATTCACTGGCACATTTGTTTCAGATAATAAAATTTGAAAGAGTGTTGATAATATGCTAGAGTAGGCTCTTTAAGTAACTATTTGTGTGCATGATTTTTTTAAAAGCTCACCCAGAATTTCTACACTTATGTTACAATATACATCATTCTCAGGTGCTGCTCAAACCCAGCAGTCTGGAATGTGTATTTCTTAACTGGGTTCATATGAATGATTGTTTATTTTTAAAGAGGCTGTGGGAGGGAGCACTGTTTTTTTAAAAAATAATGTTGATTTTTTTTCTACAGCAATGTAGAAACTCAACGCATTCACTGCGGAATTTTCGAGACAACCCTCCAGTACTAGAATGCGGCAGCCGCTGCGGATATTTTTTGGCACAAAGACAATGGTGGCAGTGCCAAGCCCCATGGCTACAACTACTCAAAAGAGGCATAAGGGTAGCATTAATCGCTCAGGTCTTTCACTGTGTGGAATACTGCTGTCCATTATTTTATTTTTTTAAAAAAACCAACAACAACTCATTATTATTATTATTTTCTGTAAGCATGGGAGTGAGATGATGAAATAACGGCCAGTGACATATCTTGTGCAATATTCAATTGTTTTCCCCAGTAGGAGGACCAATTTCATACCAACAGATAACGTGAAACTTCTATCTTTTTATTACCGTGAACGGATAATCAAATCAGAGTTTCACCAGAGAACTGGACACCGCACAGGCAAATTTAAACACAAGCAGTGTCCTTCAGCATCATTCAAAGGAAGTATATTATTGATAATACTAATAACTTTCCAAATTAAATGAGAGGACAGAATGCATGCCAGCCAAAATATATGCACAAAAGGTTCTTTTCCAAGGTATAATCCACATCCATACACGCAATAAGCACACCAAAAATGGGGAAATAAAAAGGAAGCTTCTTCAAATTGAACTCAACTGATTGCTTACTGCACATTTGCAAGCATTTGAGATTTACATTATGAAAAAACAGAAAGTAAAAGGAAGCAGTATAGGATTTCCAATCAGTCAATGAAGAAGCCAGTTGTTTCTCCATGGTGTGCTTTGGAAAATTAATCAAATTAAGTAGAAAATATAAGCAACTAGCAAATGATAAATGCAAGTCATATAACCCTCACACATAATGTTTTCCCTTTGCTCTGAAAGATAGGGCACCTTGTCTTTGCCATGGAAAATAATGTGTACAGGGCACCTCTGACTATTGAGGGAAACTGAAGAATTGCTATTGTTATGAGGAATTTGGCTACAGCGTGCTCATGTTGATCTTACATCTTAAATTCTCTGACAGTTGAGCACAAGCTGCAAAATTGTGATACAATTATAAATGATCTCAAATGTAGAGTTTGCGGCATCAGTTTGGCTTCAAAACAGACCCTATTGGTCAATAAACATTTGATGTGACTAGATTGTGAACTTCTCCATTTTAGAATTTCTATATCAGCCTAAATTTTAACCCATATAGAAAATGATAGGAAATAAAGGGTGCATCCACACTGTCAAATTAATGCAGTTCAACACTTGTTTAGTTGTCATGGTTCATTGGAGTTTTACTTTGGTGAAGCATCAGCACTCTTCGGCCAAGAAGGCTAAAGACCTTGTAAAACTACAACTGCCACATTTCCACTGCAATGAGCCAACACCGTTAGTGGTAACAAACTGCATTAATTCACCAGTACAGATGCACCGAAAATTACAGTTTCTTTTCAACTTAACTCTCCTCTTCTGAAATCTCGAGATGATTATTAGGGCAGTTTGTGATTGGAGACAATTTTGAGTGCATATACTGCCTGTCTAGCAATTTCATTTTTAAAGCAACTAGCAATTACAGGGTTCAAATAAAAATAAGTGAAATAATATACAGCTGGCTATATGATAGCTGGATTTCTTCAAAATGCTGTTTTTCTGTTGCCATCACAGATACTAAAGAAGTGATGCTTACATTGCTCTCATTTTACTGTTAGTTTGAATTTGTTATTTCAAGAAATGTAAAACATTTGGAAGATGCCCACAACTTTATTTGCATTGTCTCCCATATATGCACGCATAATATAGTCATCATGCTCAATTCTGGATGGAAACAATTTCTATATGAGGCCATAAGCCTGTATCATGAAGTGATTACTGTATTTTTGAAGGCTTTCATGGCCGGAATCACAGGGTTGTTGTACATTTTTCGGGCCATATGGCCATGTTCCAGAAGCATTCTCTCCTGACATTTTGCCTGCATATGTGGCAGGCATCCTCAAAGGTTGTGAGGACCTCACAACCTCTGTGGATGCCTGCAATAGATGCAGGCGAAATGTCAGGAGAGAATGCTTCTGGAATATGGCCATACAGCTCGCAAAATGTACAACAACCAAAGTAATTACTGTTATAGATATATAAGTATAGATATATAAAACAGCACTGTTGTATGCGACTTTTACTAGAGTACAGCTCTAATACAGCTCAATGTAACAATTTTGGAATACAGACACATCTCTATCACAACTTCTTTCTTCTTCATCTTCATTATCAAACACACAGAGCATCTTTTATCTGAAAATCTGAAATCTAAAATACTTCACATTGTCCACATTTTTCAAAATATTAGAGTGAGCAGGCACCTTTGTAATTTTTTAGCTTATTTTATTAATATAAACAAAATGGCACGCACGCACACACAAACACTCCTCTTGGAAGTGAACATAGTGTCTAGACATGCAGATTATCATAAACTTTACATTGTATGCAAGGAATTATATACAAACATCTTACATCATATTTGCCTTAAAAATCATTACCCAGAAGGAAATAATACTAAATCTGTATGTATACTCAAGAATACATTGATCTCATGTATGTTGACATGTTTGAAGGCCAAAATAATAGACTGTGATAAGACCCATGGATAAATCAAGGGTCATTCCGTGGAGTAGGGAAAGTGGAGTAGGGAAAGTACCAATGCTGACTAAAGGACCACCTGCCTCTGATTGCTGCCACTACTTCCCTGCCCAAGCATTCAAGAAGTCCAGAAGCAGCATTGTGGCAGATAGAATAGAGTTCCTCTTTTTAGGTTCTCCCAAGATGGACTAAGCCAGTGTTTCTCAACCTGGGGGTCAGGACCCCTGGAGGGGTCGCGAGAGGGTGTCAGAGGGGTCTCCAAAGACCACCAGAAAACACAGCATTTTCTGTTGGTCTTGGGGGTTCTTTGTGGGAAGTTAGGCCCAATTCCATCATTGGTGGGTTTCAGAATGCTCTTTGGTTGTAGGTAAACTATAAATCCCAGCAACTACAGTTCCCAAGTGTCAAGTATATTTCCCCAAAACTCCACCAGTGTTCACATTTGGGCATCTTGAGTCTTCATGCAAAGCTTGATCCAGATCCATCATTGTTTGAGTCCACAGTGCTTTCTGGATTTAGGTGAACTACAACTCCAAAACTCAAGGTCAATGCCCACCAAATCCTTCCAGTATTTTCTGTTGGTCATGGGAAATCTGTGTGCCAAGTTTGGGTCAACTCCATCATTAATGGAGTTCAGAATGCTCTGATTGTAGGTTAACGGTAAATCCCAGCAACTACAACTCCCAAATAACAAAATCGATCCACACACCCCCCACCGACCCCAACCCCACCAGTATTCAAATTTGGGCATATTCGGTATTTGTGCCAAATTTGGTCCAGTGAATGAAAATGCATCCTGCCTATCAGATATTTACATTATGACTCATAACAGTAGCAAAATTACAGTTATGAAGTATCAACAAAAAATATTTTATGGTTGGGGGTCATCACAACATGAGGAACTGTATTAAGGGGTCATGGCACTAGGAACTGGACTAAGCTCTTGGCTTTTGCCTCTTTACTCAGAGAATGGGATGGATTCTTTTAAAATGAAAATTAGAAGTGAAGAATTAACCTATAGATAATTCAACCCAGGGTTTTGGGATTTGATTTTTCAAGCATATAGAGTACATTCATAAGACATTAAAATGTTGTACATATTAACCATAAGAGGAATTCTATATATAATCTCTCATACCTCTAACAAGCATACATGGAAAAAGTCATCTGAGGCCCCTTCTACACTGTCATATAATTCAGATTATCAAAGCAGATAATTCACATTATCTGCTTTGAACCCACATTATCTGCTTTGAACTGGATTAAGAGTCTACATTGCCATGTAATCCAATTCAAATCAGATAAACTATATTTAGTCCCTCTTTGGTCATTCTTCCAACTATCAGGAGAGATTGTAAACTAGCCTTCCATTACTAGCCAATGGGAAATGGGTTTTAGTAGTGTTCTTTCCAGCCAATGGGAAATGAGTTTACTAATTTTGTGTTGAAGTCCAATAAGTATCCAATTATCTGAGAGTGTAACCGATCTCTTGTTATTCTGTCTACCTGACATAAAATGATTGTATCATGTTTGAGTCAGCATGATTAAAGTCTATTCTTGAAATGCAATGCATCATTATTATTTTTCTTTTATGCTCTGCCCATTATTTTCTAACTGCATTGTCTATTCACCATTTTCTCCATCAGAATTTTCTGTAATCTATGTCTTAGTATCATTTTTGTTTTCAAGCAAGTGGCTGAATGGCCAGAGCCAGATAGAAAACCTGCCATACTATTTTGAAAAAATCCTATGAAGACTCTTAGTCATGCTCATTTCCTTCTCATAATTGTCATCATACAGGTTTTAGGGGCTTACATTTTAGAAAATATACACAAACTATTGAGTACAACCTATACAAACCTTAACCTTGACCTTCTGCATGATATTTTACTGATATTGGTGAAGAACTTGTTCAGAACCAATGTGAAGCTCCATCAACGTACCAATGTGAATGACTAGAACAATAAGGTATTCCAGTGGCCTTCTGTTTGCTATTTTGGTATTAAGTGATAAGCAGAGTTATGCTGACACACTGAGCAACATTTCAGCTGATCCACTGCACAGCTATTTGCAAATGGGGGGGGGGGGGAGAGATGCAAAGGAGATATTGAACATCTCCTCTCACAAACTTGTAAGGCCCGCAACCACAAATTATAACAGCATTCTAAACCAACAATAATTCTTTTTTCTGCCAAGTGATTATGAAAGAAATGCAACATTAGACATATATGCTAGAATTGTTTAATTCTAGATTTTCTCTCAGCTTAAATTACACTAGAGTCTCACTTATCCAACCTTTGCTCATCCAACATTCTGTATTATCCAACGCAATCTGCCTACCACAGCTGTTTCAATACATAGCGATGTTTTGGTGCTAAATTCATAAATACAGTAATTACTATATAACGTTATTGTGTATTGAACTGCTTTTTCTGTCAGCTTGTTGTAAAACATGATGTTTTGGTGCTTAATTTGTAAAATCATTGTGTAATATGATGTTTAATAGGCTTTTCCTTAATCCCTCCTATTTATCCAACCTTTTCGCTTATCCAACGTTCCGCCGGCCTGTTTATGTTGGATAAGCGAGACTCTACTGCACTTCCTTCAGGCATCATCCAAAAAACACATACTAAAGTAATCCATTCTTTGCCTGTTTTCTATACCTATAGCATGTCCTTACAACTAGGCATTCTTTTTTAAAGTAATAAACAGGATTTCCCTCCAAACCATGCTCTGGAAACATTACCTGAAGCAGGTTTAGTATAGTTTAGTAAATTCCAAAAACACAAGTGCAAAAGCCAATGGTAGTGACAAAATGGGGAAATGAAACTGTAGAAAAGGAAACTGTATACATGATCTCCAAAAGGTGGTTTAGAAATTAGGTTTTGTGACATTCAAAAAGGGCCATTGCATTAACATTCCAAATCACTGGGGCAGTAAAATAACTTAGAGTGACTAAAAGAAACACAGAGATGCAGCAAAACACTGAAGGTTGTTGTTTTCAAAATGTGAAAGACTAGCATATACTGACAAGCTGTGAAGATTGATTGTTCCTTAAGAAACATTACACTGCAAATGCAATGTGCTATTACATCAGAAAATTGTTCTGGTTAATAGAGCCATTAAAAGAGAAAGAAAATGAAAACCATGGAGCCACATTTAATGTAAAGGTGCTTCCAGATGGACAGTTTTTTAAATGTCAGCCTGATTCAGTGTGTCAGACGGCTACAAAGCACCCAGGTACGGCATTCATTCTTCTTCTTGTTACTTCAAATAATGTGAATGGGGTGATGGTATGACAGGTATGTGTGGCAGAAGTTTTAGTCCTGGTTCCATGTTGCTAATTATACACAAAATCAACCACATTGGTTATATAGCTGTTGTTTGAACAACTGCGGTGAAGTTGCTGGGCTAATTTTTTTGGTAGTATAGATGAGCTCCTAGCAGCACATAAATTAATCACTTCATTTATTTATTTATGTACTTTATTTCTATTCTGCCCTTCTCACCCCGCAGGCGACTCAGGGCGGATTACAATGTACACATTACATTTAGACACACAAACACACAAGACAGACCGAAGCAATTTAACATCTGGCCACCAGGGGGAGCTGTCGCACTCCTTCATTCCCTCAACGTGTTTCCTGGAGATTTTTTTTATGGCCTCATAAATCAGTTAAATTTAGCCTCCCCACTAAGTGGTACCTAGATTTCCTACTTGACAGATGCAACTGTCTTTCGGGTTGCAAAGGTCGACAACAGGATACACAATAGGTCGAGAGCCTACCTCGACCCGGGCAGGCCTCAAACTCATGACCTTCTGGTCAGTAGAGATCTTATGCAGCTGACACCCAGTCAGCTGCGCCACATTCCCGATGCTATTGAAAATAGTGGAGAAGTTATGTGTACATTTCTCAACTATTATCCAATGACAGTTTCTTCCAACATGAAATGTACCCAAATTGCTATTTTAGCATATTGTTGTTGGTAAATGTCTGGAAGACAGAGAAGTTGTTTCATATATTAATGGACTTAAGATCATAAAATATGGAAGATATGATAAAGAGCAGGCTGGGTCAGATGTAAGAGATCAAACAAGCCGAATCAATGTACCTCTGACTGTAAAAAATGAAGGCATCATCTAGTAAGAGTGATTGACCAAGTTATGATACTTTTAAAAGGCTATTTCTGGCTGGTTGAAATGTTATTTTTGAAGATTCAAGGATCCTGTGCCTTATAGAACTCAAGGGCCAGAAAGATGCAATGGTTTGAGTGTTGAGTTACAACTCCGGAGATCAGGGTTTGAATCCACACTTGCTTGTGGAAACCCAAAGGATGGGCTTGGGCTAGTCACACACTCTCAGCCTCAGAGGAAGGCAATGGCAAATCTTGCAAAGGAAACACTGTGAACAATTGCTTCATTTTAGTCTTGCAGTAAATCAGAAATGACTTGAAGGCACCTAATCACAAATTCTAAGCAAACACTCAGGAATATGAACTAACATAGGATCTAGGATCTAAGCATTAATTGCTTGGAGATTGTTTCCATATATCTATATCAATGATGTAGAATAGCTAAAAAAAAACAATGCATGCAACTCATAATTGATTCACCGGACATTCATACAGAAGAGAGGTTGTGCTTGCTTCTAACTATCTGGTATTAATGAAGAGACCACGACTCTCAACAATTGTAAATGAATCTGCATTGTTTCAGACACAGAGTACTTTAGAAGATTATGGCCTTAAACTACATACGAACAATAACAATTTTAGAAGACATGTTCCTAATCTGTCAGGACAGGAAATTGTGCTGCTGTAAATGCAGAGCTGAGGACAATACACAGTAACATGATCCTATGATTCACTCAGAGTTCAAGGAAGAAAACACAACTGCAGCTATCAAAAGATCTTTACAACAATTATATCCATGGGCTAAAGAAATGTTATTACTTCTGTACTATATTTCTACATTTTCTCAGTAACTGTTTATTCTCTTCCAAACAATTTGAGATTACTTACTTTCACTCCTTAAGAACTGTTTATTTCAACCCTAGTCTTAAAGAAGTTACAGAAGAGTTAATGATCTTGTAAATCAAAGTAAAAGTCTTATTTAGATCTGAACTCCTCCTTATACAACTGTGTAGATATGCATATGCATATCTATATCTGTCTATCTATCTATCTCTATATAAAAGTTAATGATTGTATGTATATGTGTATGTGGCAGCTTTCTGATTGGCTGCTACTTTCACAGGCACTGTAACCTGCATGAGTGACGGACCTGGACAGAACTTGGCACACATAACCCCCATGACTCACTTTATGTCCTGGAGCGGTTTGGGGGAGGTGGACTATGGATTATGGAATTTGTAGTACTTTAAAATGCTTGGGCACCCACAGACCACTGTGGCCCCCACGAATGACTGATCAAGACCAAACGTGGCACACAGTTCCCATGACCCACTCTACATCCTGGTGAGGTTTGGGGAAGGACAGACCATGGATAAAGGGACTTGCAGTACCTTCACTCATTTCTTGAGAGCAATGCAACCCTCATCCAATGACCGATAAAGACCAAACTTGACACACAGAGCCCCCATGGCCCACTCTACATTCTGCTGCAGTTCGGAGAGTGGACCATGGATGATGGGACTTGCAGTACTTTCAGTCACTTCCTGAGACCACTGCAACCCACACCAATGACTGATCAAGAGCAAACTTGGCACACAGAGCCCCCATGACCCACTCTACATCCTGGTGCTGTTTGGAGGAGGGTGGACCATGAACGATGGGACTCACAGTACCTTCACTAACTTCTTGAGAGTACGGTGAGCCACATAAATAACTGATAAAGACCAATCTTGGCACACAATGCCTTTCTCAAATAACCCAAGCACTGCCGGGTCCTCAAGCTTTTGTGTGTGTGTGTGTGTGTGTGTGTGTGTGTGTATAATTTTAATGAATCCCTATCAACCTGAGGATTTGTAATGCTGCAAAAAATAGCTAAGTGCTAAAGGGTACCTGAAGATCTGAAAAATTAAACGCCAAATGTTAAAACTAGGTTATTAGTAAGCTCCTTTATATCCCTCTAAAAGCAATGGACTCCTATAACTGATGAGCTAGGTCTCATTTGTGACTAACATAATGGCAAAATGATTATAAAACATAAGTTTCATTTCAACTTAGTATGACTAAGCAGAGGCCAAACAAATTACTCAGTAGAAAAAGTTTGCTTTTATCTTTGTACTATTAAGTAGCATTGAACAGAGAAAAGAAACACCTGATGATTTCAGACCTTTGGGACTTATTAGTTAAAAGCAGTGGGTTGTATACAAGTTAAGACACAAACAATAGGGCTGGCAGAAATTGACTTGCCTGCCTCCTCCACCATTCACAGAAAATGCCTCCACTTCACTTGGGGGAAATCTCATTTCCAGGAAACGGGAAAAGCTGTGGGAGGAGAAAGCGACAATAGCAAGGACATCCACCAAATTTGTTGTGCATGCCTAAATCTGGATGTATTTGGGTCCATCTGAAATGTACAGGTGGTTAGAGGTCAGCAGAAAAAGTTTTGTTGTTAGACTGAGAAATTTTATCTTAATTGAACTGTAACATCTGACAATCGTGACAAACATTGTCATCACCGTGGCTCCCTCATATATGTTGCAACTGTCCCCCATACTCAACAACCTGGAAACACTGGCATGATGTACTGATGAACTGACCGGCTAAAGCCATCTCAGCCTCATCGGGCACCATTTCTTTGAATCTTAATATGCTCCACACAGATAAGTAGATTAGTTCACTTGTACACAAAAAAGATGAAATCTAGAAGAAGATAACTAGTATTCTTGACATAATTCCTGTTGAGAACTTTAAGTCAGTCATGAGGGAAGGCAGAAAATAAAATCCCTGTCCACAAGTTACTTGCTGCAGTCTGGGTGTCTGGGGTTCAGTAAATTATCCTGTGCTGAGAGTGTAGGGTGGAAAATTGCTAAGCCAAAATAATGTATAAATTAATGGTATAAAATACCATTAGATGCCTCCATGACTTATACATCTTGGTCACCATTACCAGTCTCTGTCTTCTTCTCATTGAATATTTAGAAAAACAATCAACAAAGAATAAGAAAAAGCTCAAAGGATAATTTTGTTTCTTTACCCTGAGGATAAGATAGAAATTGATAAACCTAGTCTGAATTATATCACAAAAATATTTTTGATTCATTGCTTTTGTACTTTATGTGTCTTGAATACATTATGACAGTGGTGTCTACACACTTATATCTGGGAAATTTTATCAATTCATCTCCTACACTATCTGGGAAACGTTCTAGGTATTGCAAGTTTTGTGTGACTATATTTAAGCAGATCAACATAATTGACTTTCTAGATTAAAATACTGATTGGAACATAGCTATCCTTTAGATCACCAATTACTCAAAGTTTTGTGATGCTCAAAGACTGAATATATATTCTTGAAGATATATTTAAGCACATAAGCATATGCAGCTTAGATTGGGTACCATCAAAATGTACTGTAGGTATATTAATACAATTTGCAAATCCATAAACTAGGTAAAATTTTCATATTTTTTTTCAAATAACAGATATTAGCAAAAGTTAGAACAGGCTGAATATATGGAAATTTGAGAATCAAAAACAGGGTGACGGACAAGTCCAGAAATAGAATGTTCTACCCTGTTGCACTTCTGTTGGATTTCACTTTAGCCCCATCTTAAGTGACTAATAGGACATCCTTGAACATATGCAAAGCTTCCAAATATTACAGATGCAGATTGGTAGTATTAAATAATTTGTCTATCAGAAACATTTGTCCTCTCCTTAAAAATAAAACTAAAGGAACCCTTTGTGGGTGTAAATACATATGACAGGTCACTTGACTACTTAATGTATAGCTATAGATATATCCATACACCTGGCTACAGATACCTTACTATGGACAGATTGAAAGGAGGGGGACGAATAAGAAATAAATCAAAGAACTTTATCTATTAATCTACTGACATCTTTATTATCATATTTCTGAAAGAAATGAAAATTTATTTTGGCTTTTGTTTGTTCCTGATGTGGTTCATTCAAAAGTATGCTATTTGTTTTGGTTTCCATAAATTCATTCATTCATTCATTCATTCAACTAGCTTTACTGGATACAAAATACAAATAATCAAATGGCAACTTTTGAATGGGCTAATTTGCTGGTTTATCATTATCAAAGTCCATTATGTTGTGTATTTCCACACTATATAACATTTCTTACTAAAATCAAAATATATCAATTGCATAAAACATTATCTTATTATGGTATCTCAATAATGAGGGTTGTACAATGGTATATATTTCTTATCAGACTACAACAATCAAATTTTAAGGGGAAATATTATTTCGCAATTGTCTTTGTATTTATCCAGCATTAAAGTCCAATGGAGTTCAATGGAGATTACTTTCACTGAAAACAGTGCAGAAATGGTGTCTAAATGCATTTCTGGATTTTATTTTTAAAAAAATAATGTTTATTGATTTTCCACAGTAAGGTTAAAAAAGAAATATCCTGTAGCACCCATGGGCCCGTTCGTGCCAATGGGAGGGGGTGAGGCGCCGGGGGTCCCGATGCCATTAGGACCCGCACAGGCTGAAGGGGACTCGGAGGACGAGTTGGAAGGCCCAGAACAAGATTGGTCAGCAGCGCCTTTGCCCAGTCCACCTGCAGAGAGTTTAGCCTGGGATTTCGAGTGGGAGCATTCTCCCGGGGAAGGAGCGGACCAGGTGGAGATGGGAGGCAGCGAAGCAGATAGCGGAGATAGTTATGAATTCCCCCAACGGCCGAGGTTCCCAGGACCTGGCCGAGCAGCAGATGGAGGCCAGCGGCTGGGAAAGTTCGGGGAGGCTGCTTCTCAAGGAGATAGCGATACTGAACTGGAAGAGCGGGGCCGTCCCATAACAGACGCAGGGGACATAGAGCAGGGCAGGAGGAGCTGGCATCTGTCCCTAGATCGTCACCGTTCGGAAAGTAGAGACTGGAGACGCCGGGCCCTAGATCGTCGAGGGCCCGGCCGAAGGATTAAGAACGGCCCGTGGGAACTGATCCTCAGTTCTCCGGCCACGTCTGATCTGAAGGGCGTGAAAGCGGAGTGAACCACGGAGCCTAGCTTGGCTCGCCTTGGACCAAGACCTTGCCTTGCTATTGATTCGCATTGCTGCGGATACCCTGCTTTGTTCCGAGTCAATCCGGGAACTTGCCAAGTTTATTGCCACGTTTGCTTTTGGAATTATCCTTTGGAACTTTGTTGCCTTTGTTGGACTACAGCTTTGCTGTTTGCTTTATTCTTTGATCTCTTCGAGAGAATTGCCTTTTGGACCTTTTTATATTCAATAAAACTAGTTAGCCTTTGCTACGTCTCCGTGTGTGTGTTAAAGGGGCAGTACTAAGTCGGTGTTTGTGACATATCCACACACATCTAGACATAACGCAAACTATCTAATGATGTTAAGAACACATTTCTGGATTTTATAACAATTTATCTTTTAGCTTCTAGTTAGAAAAACTACCACCACCATCATAATCGTCATTGCTATTTATATCCCACCTTTCCCCCAAACTGGAACTCAAAGCAAAACAAAATGATTACAATATAGTTTTAAAAGATACAAAAGGTCAATTTTAAAAATAATTAAGACACTTTAAAACATAGAACTAAAAAGAACAAATCCACCCTCCTCTTACACCTAGCTCTGCAAAAAAAAAAAGGCAAAAGGTTGTTTCACACTGAAGGGCTCACGTGGCCTCCATACATGGTGGAAATGCTCTCCACACCACAGTTTCACAATATTTTACTCAAAAAATGGGGGGGGGGAGAAATAAGGAGGCATTTTTAACAAGGACAGATGCAGCAAAAGCTACCTAAGGTTATGATGTAAGTCTGACCAAATCATATCAGTAAGATTGGAAAACATATCAACACCATACTTCAAGTTTTTGCTCCGACTACAGAGGCAGAAGAAAAAGAAATTGAAAGATTATATAATGGATTATAGGATTAGATTAATCACTTATTCTTTTTGTTAATCATAAGTGATTAGACTGCAAAGGCAGGAACCAACAGAAACAAAGTTTGTAAGAAAAAATGAGTTAAGATCAAGAAACAATGATGGAGAGCAACTGAGTTAATTTTGTAAGGCCAACAAATTTTTCAAGCAACCAAACAGGTGACTATTAACATGGATAGCATCTTATGACCATACAGAAGTCAAATAAATTACTTAATTTTCCCTGTAAAAACAAGATCAGGAGCACATTGTGGCAAAGACCATGAACTTGTCATATAAACAATTAGAGTATTAGAGTAAAGTTTTAAAAGAACGCTAAAATAACCATTGTGCTGAAATATAACCGAACAAACATCCCTGAAGAATTAAAAGATAATGTAAAAAGTGGAACTATTAAGCCTAATTGACAAGGAGTTGGGAGAATGCTGAAACCAGGGATATTGTCAGGGAAGAATACAAAAAGGCACTATCTGCAGTTCACAACAACAGTACCATACTCTTTAAGAGCCCACCTGTTCAAGAAGGAATAGTGCCACTGAAAAACATTCCCTCCAAGTCCGACCACTGAAAAATACCACAGAAAAATACCACAGAGTAGCAAAATCAACAGGGAAACACTCTCCTCTTCTAATTCCTTGTGAAGGCTTTCCAAATCAAGCTCTAGAGTCGGACCAGATACTACTTGGGACAGCCCCACGGTTGTCACAGAGGCCATGAAATCCTGATAGAGCTTTCTCAGTATGGCTGTTGAAATCACCTAGAAATACAAGCTGAGGAGACTCCAACCATCCCAGCTACTTTAGGAAGAGAGACTGTTGAGCAGCTGAATTGGTGACACGTCAACACAACCCCTATTCTGTCCTAGTCATAAACTTTCAAGAAGATACATTCAAACCTGACAGACCCTCGAATAGAATGCTGGATCAAGGGAATTGAATAAAATACTTTGGGATAGCTACAATTCAGATAATTCGCACCCAAGACCACATAACAGTGGTTGCTGCCAGTGATGGAGAGTCTCTTGATAGGGATCAGAGTAATATGCTTGGTATGTGTGCATGCCAAGGCTGGGCATGTAGGGAGAGCTCTTAAAGCCCTGGCTGCCTTGCTCTGGCCATTTTTATGGTCATTTTGATCCCCTTAGGCACAGTTCCATCTAAATGCCTATTGGACCCAAGTTGGAATTCCCCCGTCTTCCCCATGCCATCTCTGTAGGAATGGGGAGCGATAATGAAGAGTTGGGCTCTGCAATGACATCTTTGGTTCTGGGGCCTGAGAGCTTGGAAGGAGCTTGCCCTAGAGGTGGGCATGGACGTTGGCTCTCTTTTTGGATTTTGCGCCTTTCGGGGGCAGGGGAAGGGTCCCTAGGCATGCATTACAAAATATGACTGTCTGGGGTGAGCAATACCAAAATAATGGATTGTCTTCAGTCAGGTGTTTTAGACAAAGGGGAGAGTGGGGATGTTTTGTCTCAAGTAGACCGCAGCTAAGACCCCATCCAGGTTGCTCTCTCCCTCTAACAAATTTTCCAGGTTAATAGGACAAATAAAGAAGTCCTTATTTCATCAGGTCTCACTTATCAATATATATAAGGAGAAAAAAAACATTTGGAATTGGTCAGTTGGAGAAACAATGAAATATTTTATAATACATTCAGAACGCTTCAAATTAT
Source organism: Anolis apletophallus (assembly GCA_030556195.1). Classification (NCBI taxonomy): domain Eukaryota; kingdom Metazoa; phylum Chordata; class Lepidosauria; order Squamata; family Anolidae; genus Anolis; species Anolis apletophallus. The sequence continues at coordinate 21,565,421 of JARBWK010000006.1, forward strand.
CATTATCCAGCAGAGGGCATCCATGACCTAACAAGACTTGAGACCTGGTTCTTTCTATATGACCACTGGGATTTATATTGAAAATATATATTGAAAATTTGCTATTTCATTAAAAAATGATCTCTATCACTATCACAAACAAATCTAAATGCAACCCATATAATGCTGATTCTTAACACCAATTCCAGTGGCTCTTGTAATCTTCAAGCATCCTTCCTCTGACAAGTTTTGACTAAGGAAAGGTTCTAAAGGTTTTCCCCAATACGTTTATTTTTCTTTTACTACTGCACTACAACCAAATGAATTTGGGGCTAATGTTTTATGTACAGAATATATCATTTTTAGATATTAATAACTATTGAACATTCACTGGCTTATAGGAACATGATGAAAAGTTTATATAACTTTAATTTTTGTTGGAAACCCCTAATATTTGATGATATGGCATTCTCTCTCACATTTCATTTTTATTCATTATCATCCCTTGTTTTCTTAATTTGGTTTAGATTTTAAACCCTTAGAGATGGCAATGTGATTTAACACTTAGCATTAAGTATATATTAAATTGCATATGTGTACACATGGTCTCAGTCTCACGTGTCTACACTCTGATCTAAACGTTCTGTTCACTTGGGAGACACAAACTTATTCGGGCAGTAAGCACAGCTTCGAAATGTGGTCATGGAATCTCGCATGTTAATTCATGCAAGCCCCATTGAAATAAATGGAGATTCTGAAACAGCAGGGATCTGTGGATTGCACCCAAGTCCTACAAAGCAGGCGGCTTAGGTTACATATAGGTCACAATAAATAATACTCATTGCTTGGCCAATGTGAGCTACAATCTTGCTGCATAAGTTGAAATGACAAGCTTTTATTATTCCTAAGCACTTGATTTCTGAAACATTTGCACAATCTGTTAAGTCCAGACAAATTTAAATGGTTCTGACATGCAGCCTGCTAGGGTCAGTGACAAGGATAATGCCTCTGTTCGCGGGTAAAATTTTGTGGCATATAGGTCACTGTCTTAAGGGGAATCAACTGCGTGTCTCTTCTTTGCATTTTCACCACAATCCTTCATCCTGCAGCCTGGAGCTGAGAGTGAAATGCAAGAAAGGAGTCGAGTGCTCAAAGCAAAAATCTGCTTCCAGGACAATCCATTATATCTGACAAGTTAAATGTTCCATGGTAGACCATATGGCATCTGAGCAGGGCTGAGGATGGAAGAGGGAAACTCAGCAAATGCATCACAATTAAGGAGTTTGACTATAGACTATATGTTGAGATACCAGTACATATATGTACATGTGTACATGTGTGAGAATTAATTAATTTAGAAGGAGTATGCACATTTTGTCTCTTAGTTTCACCTGTTTACTAGAGCATAATTTTCTTTCAATGAATGTATTCAGAAGACTAACCTGCACTTTGTCTTCATGCAATCATGCCAGCCACATGACCTTGGAGACATTTATGGACAATGTCAGCTCTTCGGCTTAGAAATAGTTATGAACACAACCTCTCAAAGTCAGACACGACCAGACTTAATGTCAAGGGGAAACCTATTCTACCTGTTGAAACATAGTCTGCTGTAGGCTTGTGGAATCCAGGTAAAATGTGATCCATTTTGGTGTCCCGGATTTCAGTGGGGTCCCAACCAGTTTTCTGGGAGCTTCCCAAATTTGGGAGCTCCAAAGCCAGAGGGGAAGGGGGCGGGGCTTGGTGAGGCCTGGCTCCGTCCCCTCTGGCTTTCGCTCTACTAGTAGCTTCTCCAGGCTTGACAATGGCAGTGCCAAGCCAGTGGTAGCGTGGCTAGCACAAGGCTGGCTTGGCTCTGCCATCGTCAAGCCTGGAGAAGCTGCTGGTAGAGCGGAAGTCAGAGGGGGTGGAGCCAGACCACACCAAGCCATGCCCCCTCCCCTCCCCTCTGGCTTTGGAGCTCCCAGCAGTTTCTCCAGGCTTGACGATGGCAGTGCCAAGCCAGTGGGGGCATAGCTTGCACAAGGCTGGCTTGGCCCTGCCCTCCTCAAGGCTGAAGCAGCTGCTAGGAGTGCCAAAGCCAGGGCGGGGCTTGGCGTGGCCTGGCTCTGCCCCCTCTGAGAAGCGCCCCATCTGGCTGCAATTGACCTCCTTTGGTCCTGCAATCGACTGGTCGATTGTGATCGACTTCCTGGGCAGCCCTGTCCTAAGGGGATCTAAGAATAGTCAAACAGCACCTTGATGAAATTTGTATGCCTTCCATTGAACTGTGTTTGCATAACCTCCTTATTGTCTCTGAGACATACACTTTTGTGTACACCAGACACTATCAATTATCTTATCTTGGACAATTTGTATATTGCCTCAAACCATTTAGTCAGCCTGGCCTGGGAAGTCTTTCCAAATGTCTCCAGCTTCAAATGGACAAAATGACAGCTCTACATTTTTCCTGCTACAAGGGAGATTCTATCTACTGCAGACATCGCTGGCATTCCCCAGCCAATGAGAACTGAGATCCAAACTTGACCATGTTTCAATCTGGGGAGGGCACGGGGGCTTTGAATGGCTATCAAAGGGGATAAAATATCTTGCACTGCATTGCATGGTGATGTCCGATTCCGTTTGAGTGGTGACTCAGGCCTGAAAGCTAATAAATGGATCAATAATCCTGCTTGGTAGGCAGTTTCCTATTTCAGATGTTTTATTAACTGAAAAGCAAATTTGAAATCTATTATTATATTCAAATCACTCTTTAAAGAATTCAGGGGGGGGGGACTATATTGGACTTTGGGTTTTGTAGCCCAGGACCAAATAAATGGCAATTAATCGTTGGACTTTATTAACTGTTGGTAAATTCTGTATAACTGTGGATATTAGTTTAACAAATTTCATTCAAGGACTATGCTTTTTATCAGTTTAGGCAATGTACATGTGTAGTGGCAGCATACTGCAGAAAAACATTCCTTTATATGTGGAAGACAAGTGAATTGTTTATGTTTTATTTACTAATAAGACTTCAAACTGTGCTGGAAGACAATGCCTTCTGTAGGAGGCTTACGAGATTAAAATACAATTCCAGTATAACAATAAATAAAACAACAATAACCCATAAGCAATACACACAATTTAATAACTCTCTATAGTATTTTATAATCTAATTTGTGGGCAAGATGAGAAATAATCCTCATATTTTCTTATCTTCCATGTCTGCAAGTTTTCACTTGGCTAGTACAGAAAAATTCAGAGCAAGTGTGCCTTTGGATATTCAGTGCACCTAATAAGAAAAATGCTATGTAGTGATGGCTGAATCGGAGGGTATACAACACATTCATTTAGTTTTTGAGCCCAACTCAGCAGCCTTAATGAGAATATGAACAAAAATGCAGATTTATGAACTGAAAAATTCTTGAAAGCAATACAATATAATCCTATGTAGCCTTTTAAAAATAATTTAATAAACAACAGTAGGCAAAGGTTTTCCCCTGACATTAAGTCCAGGTGTGTCCGACTCTGGGGGTTGGTGCTTATCTTCATTTCTAAGCTGAAGAGCGGGTGTTGTCTGTAGACACCTCCAAGGTCATGTGGCCGGCATGACTGCATGGTGTGCTGTTACCTTCCCGCCAGAGTGGTACCTATCGATTAGGCATGGGCTCTGAGTAATTAAAATTAAATGATATCGGAAGGGATTCGTAAGAAATGCTACTTTTGAGTATTTCCGCATCTGGAACGCCAACCAGGAAGTGGACTTTGTTTATCGAACTTCGGGGGCCAGGATTTTCTTAAGTATCGTAATTAGGTCATAAGGGGGCACCCTCCTTCTCTCTCAACGCCCTCCCGCCTCCCTTGCCAATAAGTATTGGCAAGGCAAGCCCTAAACTCGCTCCTTCTTTTGGGTGGAAGCCTGGAAAAATGTAAACAGAGAGGGTTACTCAAAAGTAAATCTGCAAAGGAAGTAAACAGAAAGGTTTACTCAAAAGTAAATCCGCAAAGGAGGGCACTTTGGACGAAGTGCCCTCCTTTGTGGATTTACTCTTGAGTAAACCTCTCTGTTTATATTTTTCCAGGCTTCCAGCCAAACGGGGCCCTCCCTGCCCCTCCTCCCTGCCCCTCCTGCCTAAAGCATCAAAGAGTATTGGGGTAGTTGCACACAACACGTGAGAAACCAACCTAATGTATAATAGAATGAATGCTAACTTATAGAGTAAGTGCCTAAATATTATAAGTAATCCAACTGGTCATATACCTACATTCCATGCACATGCAATAATACAGCAGTAATTACAAGGGGTATAAGAAGAGGTAGGGGTTAACAACATAAAATTCAAACCGAAGTATTCTGACTCTGGGCCCTCCTCAAGCGGTGCAAACTGCAAACGGCTCTTCTCTATGAGCCCGGGAGGCGGCCTCTCCCGGGAAAAGCCCGGGCACAGCATTTGCTGCCTGCGTGCACATACATATTCTTTGGGGGAGGATTTGCTGCAGAACCCCGGGCTCATAGAGAAGAGCCCGTTTGCACCGCTTGAGGAGGGACCAGAGTCACAATACTTCGGTTTGAATTTTATGTTGTTATCCCCTACCTCTTCTTATACCCAGGTTCTCATAATCTCTACTATTTAGTTGTTATATATACTTTAGAACATTGGGTTTATACAGGAATATATGCAAAACCAGGGACCCGGGCACAGCGTTTGTAGTGTGCGGCGCATCATTGTTATTACTGCTGTATTATTGCATGTGCATGGAATGTAGGTATATGACCAGTTGGATTACTTATAATATTTAGGCGCTTACTCTATAAGTTAGCATTCATTCTATTATACATTAGGTTGGTTTCTCACAGGATCTAAAGCGTGCCAAGCTTTGATGTGCTTTAGATCCTGGCAGGGGAGGAGGAGTGGGCGGGCCCTCCCTGCCCCTCCTGCCTGCCAGGATCTAAAGCCTTGAAGAGGCTTCATGACAGGCCAACTTTAGCCCTCCAGGTGTTTCGGACTTCAACTCCCACCATTCCTCACAGAGTCAGGCCTCTTCCTTTTCCTCTCAGCCTGGGCAAACTTGGGCCCTTGCTCCCTCAGGATCGGGGTGAGAGAGAGGCAGCGAGGAGCAAGGGGGGCCTCCTCCTCCTTTTATTGCTGCTTCCAAGAATAGAATACCCCCTCCCTCCTTCCCTCCCTCCTTCCTATTTGGAGAGTCCCATCTAGAATTCAGTGTGATTTATTCCAGTTTTGGCCTACAACTCCCAGAAATCCCAGCCAGTTTACCAGCTGTTAGGATTTCTGGGAGTTGTAGGCCAAAACCATCTGGAATGCGCATGCGCTGGCATACGAACTACTAACAAATTTTGTTAGTAATTACGTTACATTTTAGAAATTTTTGGAAACTTTTTTGTAAGTCTTTCTATTACTAATTTTACCCCCCCATTTGATTTTCGAACCCCGATTTTTGGGTTCTAAACCAAGACATATATCGATCTACTCAAATGTGCAGGTTTTCGAACTGCTATGTTGACAGAAGCTGGGGCTGACTGCAGAATCTCACGCCACTCCGCAGATTCGAACCTGAGACCTTTAAATTAACAAGTTTAGCAGCTCAGTGGTTTATATAGTGCTACCGGGGGCTATATAAAACAACAGTAGCTATTTTAAAATATATGGTAATTATTTCATATTATGTTTTTGGTAAAAAGAGAACAAACAAAATGCTACTTTTTAGTTCCAAAATACATTGCAAGGATATATGATGTATAGCAATTTCTCAATTCCATGAGCGCCCACCTTCATCCAACATAAGAAAGATGTAAGAAGGATGCTGCTGTATTAAAATGAAGGTATTACAGCGCTTAAGAAAGGCCAATAAGGACCATAGGACTCTAGGTAAGAAAGTAAGTCCTGCCCCCAACATTGAAAGATCTGGTCTGAAAAGGGCTTGGTAACCATGTTTTATATTAATTATAAAGTTCCCATGAACATGATGACAAGTATGTTAAGAATATGTAGATACTAGACCAAGGTCATATAGAGTTAAGTGTCTAGCTGTGGAATGTTTTAGTAGTCAGTGCAAAATTGTTGTGTGCCTTGTTAATTTCTCCTGCAGGTAGTGAACAAACTGTATTCAATCAACTAATGATAAGGCAGGTGGGAAGGAACCCATGAAATATTAACATGCTTTTAGTTAGAAAGCTTTTTTTAAAAAAAACTGCAAATGGGTGGACATTGGTGCTTCCTTTAAAATGGCTGCCAAGAACCAATTTCTGTGCAGATTGCAAATAGATGCTTTGTTTTTCTTATTTTTTATTTATTTATTTATTTATTTACTATATTTATATACTGCCCTTCTCAGCCTGAAGGCGACTCTGTGTGTTAATTCAGTACAGTGCACTAGGCATGAATCCACTGTTTTTCTGCGGGACAAGGGATAAACCTGGTAATGTGGGGTTGCCATTCAAAGAAACTCTGGAATTGTGTCCAAAAATTATAAGATCTTAATGCTTAATGTGCAAAGTTCTACCTTACTTCCAGAGCATTAGGGGAGCAGAACTAATATGGGCTCTCATGTTCTCATACCCAATTTTAGTGGTGAATGTGACCTGAATACCTGAACAGCTTACCGTATTTTTCGCACCATAAGACGCAGTTTTTCCTCCCAAAGTGGGATGAAAAATCAGCTGCGTCTTATGGAGCAAGCATGAGGCCGGGGGAGGCGCTGGAGCAGAGGGAGGACGGGGAGATACTTACCCGGTCGCTGCCTCACCACGTCACGGGTCCATTGCGGCGGCGGAGGGACGCTGGTTCGCTCGCCCTCTGCCTCCTTTTCCGGCCCCCCACCTTTGCGTCCCTCGAGGAAAGGGCGGAGGGAAGGAAAAAAAAGGCGAGGGAGAGCGAACCGCGTCGCGTCACAGCTGACGCGACGCGGTTCGCTCTCCCTCGCCTCCTTTCCTTCCCCTGCCCTCAAGGAAAGGGGCGGAGGGAAGGAAAAGGAGGCAGAGGCGGAGCGAACCGCGTCGCGTCACAGCTGGCCTGACGCGGTCGCTCTCCCTCTGCCTCCTTTTCCTTCCCCGCCCTCAAGGAAAGGGCGGAGGGAAGAAAGGAGGAGGCGGAGCGAGCCGAGTCGCGTCACAGCTGGCGCGGACGCGGTTCGCTCTCCTCGCCTCCTTTTCCTTCCCCCACCTTTGCTTCCCTCGAGGAAAGAGGCGGAGGGAAGGAAAAAGCGGAGGCGGAGCGAACCGCGTCGCGTCACAGCTGACGTGGCGCGGTTCGCCTCCCTCGCCTCCTTTCCTTCCCCTGCCCTCAAGGAAAGGGCGGAGGGAAGGAAAAGGAGGCAGAGGCGGAGCGAACCGCGTCACGTCACAGCTGACGCGACGCGGTTCGCTCTCCCTCTGCCTCCTTGTCCTACCCCCGCCCCTCAAGGAAAGGGTGGAGGGAAGGAAAAGGAGGCGAGGGAGAGCGAACCGCGTCGCGTCACCGCTGACATGACGCGGTTCGCTCTCCCTCGCCTCCTTTTCCTTCCCTTTGCCCTCAAGGAAAGAGGCGGAGGAAGGAAAAGGAGGCGGAGGCGGAGAAGCCGAACCGCGTCGCGTCACAGCTGACGCGACGCGGTTTGCTCTCCCTCTGCCTCCTTTTCCTTCCCCCGCCCTCAAGGAAAGGGCGGAGGAAGGAAAGGAGCGGAGCGGGCTGCGTCGCGTCAGCTGTGGCGCGGCAGCGGTTCGCTCCGCCTCCGCCTCCTTTTCCTTCCCTCCGCCCTTTCCTTGAGGGGGAAGAAAGCGAGGAGCGAGAGCGTCGCGTCAGCTGACGCGACTGCGGTTGTGCTCCGCCTCCGCCTCCTTTTCCTTCCCTCCGCCCCTTTCCTTGAGGGGCGGGAAGGAAAAAGAGAGCAGAGGAAGAAGCCGCGTCGCGTCAGCTGTGACCTTGGCCTTGTTTCGCTCCGCCTCCGCCTCCTTTTCCCTTCCCTCCGCCCTTTCTGAGGGCAGGAAGGAAAAGGAGGCGAGGGAAACGAACCGCGTCGCGTCACAGCTGACGCGACGCGGTTCGCTCTCCCTCTGCCTCCTTTTCCTTCCCCGCCCTCAAGGAAAGGGCGGAGGGAAGAAAAGGAGGCGGAGCGGAGCGCGCGTCGCGTCACAGCTGACGCGACGCGGTTCGCTCTCCCTCGCCTCCTTTTCCTTCCCCCGCCCTCAAGGAAAGAGGGGAGGAAGGAAAAGGAAAAGGAGGCGGAGCGAACCGCGTCGCGTCACAGCTGACGCGACGCGGTTCGCTCTCCCTCTGCCTCCTTTTCCTTCCCCCGCCCTCAAGGAAAGAGCGGAGGAAGGAAAAGGAGGCGGAGCGGAGCGAAACGCCGCGCGTCACAGCTGACGTGGCGCGGTTCGCTCTCCCTCGCCTCCTTTTCCTTCCCCAGCCCTCAAGGAAAGGGCGGAGGAAGGAAAAGGAGCGGAGCGGAGCGAACCGCGTCGCGTCACAGCTGGCGCGACGCGGTTCGTTCTCCCTCGCCTCCTTTTCCTTCCCCGCCCTCAAGGAAAGGGCGGAGGGAAGGAAAAGGAGGCGGAGGCGGAGCGAACTGCGTCGCGTCACAGCTGACGCAACGCGGTTCGCTCTCCCTCGCCTCCTTTTCCTTCCCTCCGCCCTCGAGGAAAGGTTCATATCACTGAGAATCTAATGCCTCCAGATTACTACAGCAACATGCTAATCGGCTCACAAGTAAGTCTGTGGCAAGTCATAAGACAATCATCAGGAGAAATATATGGAAGAATTGAAAGAGTATTGCTACTGAGCATCCTATAGATGCAGTGCTGAAATATATATACATGTTCAAATTTTGAAATGTGGCTGCTACACTTGTGTTTTTTGGCTGCACAGATTCATTATAAATATTTAATATTGTTCGCTCCGCCCTCTGCCTCCTTTTCCTTCCCCACCTTTTCTTCCCTCAAGGAAAGGGTGGGGAAAAAAAGGCAGAAAAAAAGCGCAACCAGCCCCTCTGAGAAGACGCACCTGCTGATAAAGACTTACCTAGATTTTAGAGGGGGAGCGAAAATATTTTTTTTTCCTATTTTCCTCCTCTAAAATCTAGGTGCGTCTTATCAGCAGGTGCGTCTTATGGAGCGAAAAATACGGTATATGCTGAATTATTAATGTGTGATTACAAATCCTTATTCCATGCTCCCACAAACTTCTTGTTATCAAAAGATCTTTTCACTATTATAAACTTTTACCATTTGCTAAAATTAATTTCCGTTCACTACAATATGAGTTTTTGTTTCCTTATTCACATAATAAGCAATTGGAATATTTCTGAATTCAAATTTTCTTGAGCTTGTTTGGAGGTTCTAGCAGGGGAGTGCAGCTATCACATACCCAGGACCGAATACTGAAGACCTCAGTACACTCCTTCTATACCTGGGATGTTGTCCTCTTCTGCCGAGCATGCAGTTTTGGGAGTGAGGTGCATGGAGCGGTGAAGGAGGAAGGGGACATCCACCGAGCCAGCCAGACCAGCCAGATCAACTCTAGTGATCAATGGAGTGACAAATATCGCAGCCAGATCACCCTCAACATCCTCAATTTTCTTATTTTTTTCATATATGTACATCCTTACCAACAGAATTACTATCAACATATGCTTGTGTGACAACTCTTTGAACTAACAGCTACTAAAAATGTTCTAAAATGGTTATTCGAAAACATATCACAATTTAAAGTCATCTCAGGCCTTTTCTTTAATTAGAGTTTGAATTTTACTGGATTCAATTGAACTTTAGCTGAACACTAAAGCTTAAGTAAAAGTTTGACTTGGTTTTCATTTTTAAAAAAGGTAAGAAAGGGGGACTCCAAGTTTCAAGTCCATACTATTTGGCTGACTCAGTGTCTCCTTGAACAAACCAGTCCAGGCCATGAGATCTTCAGGAGAGGCCCTTCTCAGTTCCACCTCCATCTCAAGCTTGGTTGGTGGAAACAAAAGAGTGGGTCTTCTCAGTGGCTGCCCCACGACTCTGGAACTCCCTGTCTAGGGAAGCCAGAATGCTCCCCTCCCTGCTGTCATCCTGATGGCAGGCTAAAACCTTTTTATTCAGGCAAGCTTTTAAAGAAGGTTTTGAAGATCATGCCAGGCTCTTCTGTGATTTTTTTTTAAAAAAAATTGTGGATGTAATCTAAATTTGTTTTTAATATTAATGATGTTTAATACTGTTTTAATATTACATAAGAACATAAGAACATAAGAAGAGCCATGCTGAATCGGACCTCAGCCCATCTAGTCCAGCATTCTGTATCACACAGTGGCCCCCAGTTGTACACGGGGATCTCGAGCAGAAGGGAGAGCAAAACCCTAACCTGCTCCCGACCCCCCACAACCAGTACCCAGGGATATCCTGCCTACCTCAACCAACTCCGAGGTAGCACTTGAATGTCCTTTTCAGTAACTACCGATACACTTGGTATCCATGAATCTGTCTAATCCTGCCTTGAAGTTGTTCAGGCTGACAGCTGTCACAACCTCTTCTGGAAGTAAATTCCATAACCCAATGACCCTCTGGGTGAAGAAATATTTCCCTTTATTAGTCCTAATTTTCCTACCTTGGAGCTTCAGGGAGTGCCCTCTAGTCCTAGTGTTTTATGACAAAGAAAATAATTTTTCTTTATTCACCTTTGCTATCCCATGCATGATTTTATACACTTTTATATATATGTGTGTGTGTGTGTTTTAAATTGTATTGTAATGCTTTTAATGTGTGCAGCTTTGAGTCTCCTTATGGAGAGAAAAAGCAGGATATAAATAAACATAAACATAATAATAATTCAAAAGAAACTGCAGATTCATTCAAAACATATAGGCCTAAATGAACCCAAAGAGACACTCACATACTCTTATTCTGTCATTTCCCATTTCCTTAGGCCTTTTTGGAGTCTGGTGGCTCCAATGTCAGTGAAGCATTGAAAGTTCTCCAGGCTTTAGTCTGAACCTTAATGTGCTGGACCTGTTTGGCAGATCAAGGCTCATAGCTTGGATGAGTATTACTATAATTGACCTGAATCTTGGTTTTAGTCTTAAACAGAGTACACTGATTAGATATAGGATTTATCAATGTGTGGAGGACCACCGCCTCCCAAAGATACTACTCTATGGTGAACTCGCCACAGGTCAGCACAAGAAAGGTGCCCCCAAAAAGAGATATAAGGACTCCCTGAAACAACATCTCAGGCTCAGCCAGATTGATCACCAACAATGGTCCACCCTGGCCTCACATTGGGAGGCATGGAGACGCACTTTCCACAATGCCACTGCCTCTTTCGAGAAGTCACGCCAAATGAGTCTCGAAGAGAAACGGCAACGCAGAAAGAACCACAACTTGGAAACATCACCCAAGGAGACTTTCTGCTGTGCTTTCTGCAACCGGACTTGGCTATTTCGGATTGGCCTTTTTGGTCATCAACGCGCTTGTAGAAAGTGTGGGATGAGTCCTTCCTTAATCTTCATTCACAAAGAAAAGCCAAAAAAAAGCCAAGAAGAAGAATACACCATTCAAAAATTGACTGAATGAGTCTATTCTAGTTAGGACTAAGCAACAGAATGCCAACCTTTAACATAACTATTTATTTATTTATTTATTTATTCTCCACCCCAGTAATGGGACTGAAGGAGACAGAAAAATAATTAAAACAATGAAAAAACCTCAGTAAAAACATAAACATAAAAGTTATTTTAAAAACAATTGAACCATCCTGTAACAATTAAAACATTTAAAAATCATTAAAAGACCATATAAAAATTAACAAAACACGACACCATCTAAACAGCATGCCATCAAAAGCTCACAACTGTCAATTTCTAAAAGCCTAAAGGAATAGGTGAAGACTTAGACGTTCCAATGTGCCTTTGAATAATGATTTAGCTACTGATTAAGTCTGCCTAGCACTAAACTTTTTAGTTCGATTCCAGAACTTTATTCCCATCCCCGGCCCTACAATTTGCATTTACACAAGGTTTTGTTTATTTATTTATTTATTTATAAATTCGATTTGGTAGACCACTCTCTCTGGAGCCCAGAGCGGTTTACAGCATAAAATCAATAAAACATCAATAAACAGATAAAAGACGTATACCCAAAAGCCCCCCTCCCCACAAATGATCCCGGCAAGCAATAATACGCAGAGGCAATACATGGCAGGACGGTATGTTGGCAGCTGGCAACTAAGGAGGCATCAGTTGGGACCAAATGCCTGCCTATATAGCCAAGTCTTCACAGACTTGCGGAAGGCCAACAAACCCCGTAGTGCTCGTATCTCCTCCGGCAGAGAATTGTTCTGCCCTATTAGTCTCAAATATGCACATGGCCACTTATCTCGGCTACTGGATTTTGGTTTCTGTTTTATAATGTCTTATATTTTATTGGTTTTACTGTTCTATTATATACTTACTGTATAAGTTTTTAATTGTGCTCTTTGTAACTTTTTTTTTCATGTCAGGAGCAACTTGAGAAACTGCAAGTCACTTCTGGTGTGAGAGAATTTGCCATCTGCTGGGACGTTGCCCAGAGGATGCCTGGATATTTTGATGTTTCCCCATCCTTGTGGGAGGCATGGGGAGATGGAGCTGACAGAGGGAGCTCATCCACACTCTCCCCTGATTTGAATCTACAACCTGACAGTCTTCAGTCCTGCCAGCACAAGAGTTTAACCCATTGTGCCACCACAATATTGGGCTCGGTTCCCGTGTGCGTCGCCTCAAGTCCCTTTGGAGAGATGGAAGTGGGATACAAAAATAAAATTGTTGTTGTTGTGGTGGTAAGTAAGGAGCTATCTTAGTCTACCAGGGGAAGGGAGAGGAAGGGGTCTGAGATGTGGCTGCTCCCCTGTTGACACCAAACAAGTCAGAAGAAGTTTGGAACAAAGAGAAGGGCATTTCCCAAAACTTTAGAGTTCCAACAGGTTTATGTAGGGAGATATGGTTCTCAACTTGGATCAAAACTGTATAAAAATAGGTCATCAACAGCATTTCCAATTGTGCCTATAAAAGCAGCAGCAGAAAGTGGAGCTGTTACAACAAGGAAGCTATATATCATATACTCAACTAACAATCTGGATATAACTGAAGTTTGTGAGTATTTTCCATAGGCAGACCCACACAGAGTGCACTGCAGTAATCCTAATAGGAAGTAACAATGGCATCTTATTGTGATCTATTCAAGCTTCTAGGAACATCTTCAAGGAGAGTGTAATCTTATTAAAAGACTGTTGGACTACTACATTGGATGAATACCTGCTCAGCCATGGAGACCTCAGCCTCAGGAGAAATCAAGGGAAAGTCGCCTCTGAACAAATCTGGCCAAGAAAACCCTGCCATATGTTCACCTATGGCCTCATCTATGCAGCTTTATAAAATCCAGATTGAACTGGATTATATGGCAGTGTAGACTCAGATAACCCAGTTCAAAGTAGATATTGCGGATTATCTGCCTTGATATTTTGTGTTATATGGCTGTGTGGCAGGGTACTGAGTGTCACCATATGCAAGAAATCGCTTGAAGGCACACAACAATAGAATCTGCTGCAGCAGCAACTCCTGTTCAACACAATATGAATTCAGAACTTTGAATAGCCTCTCCCAGCAGTTCTGCATAGATCTAAAAGTGTATAGGGAACAAAGCAAAGCTCTGAATGATTCAACAGACTATTGTCCAAAGAGTTACATGGGAAGCCTCCATCACCACATTTTGAGAGAATGCCTTTCCACTAAGAATTCTCAGATTGCCACAAACTCTAGTATGACCAAGAAAGTTATAGTGCCTATTTCACTTCCCAGCATAGGAAATTCAGCAGGATGGCCAAAGCACACTTTCCCCTTTAACTAGCTTTCAAGTCACAGTGAAATTGATATGAATAATCTGTTCCATCTACAAATTCCTGGAGTTGAGAGGACATCACATACTCTGGTACAGGGTTGGACAAACTTGGTTCCTCCAGGTGTTTTGGACTTCAAAACAGCCTACCTGCTGTTAGGAATTGTGGGAGTTGAAGTCCAAAACACCCCAAGGGCTGAAGTTTGTCTATGCCTGCTCTATTACCTTGTCCAAAAATGGAATATGGGAGACTGGGAAGGTTATGGTAACCAGTTCCATAACTCTTCTGTATATCCTCAGTTTTTATTTTCAAACTTATACTAAAACCACAGAGGGAGGTAAACAAGGAAATAAATAAACTCCACTACCAAATCTGAAGACTCCTTTTCATCATACAGTGCTTGGCCACTATGGGACAAGATCTGCTTAAGTTAGCTTTTGGACCAGCAAAGACATTTACCTATCCTTTTCAGAATTCTTAAAATGTAACATTGGTTGGGGTGTGGAGGGATGAGTGTGTTGTTTTGTGGTGTGTGCTGGGGAAGGCATTTAAGTTTGTTGTGCAATAGCACAATGACAATAAAGATATTCTATTCAATCTATGATTAATGCTATTATCACAATTGTCCAGTGAAAGCATGAACAATCCTTTTGGGGAGACCTGTAACCTATAAATACTGTTCTTGCACCAAGTTCATTGTACCTATGTTGTATCTTGCCTCGAGCCACAAGGAGAGGTGGGTAAGAAATATAATAATAATAATAGAAGAAGAAAACTGAAAGATGTAACCTCTTTAGATGGTCACCTACCTTTGCAAATCTATCAATTCCATAAGTATCTGGCAAGTATTTATATATCTCTTAAAAATACATATGCTCCTTACTGATCATGCATTCACCCCAACCTGACCTCAACACACATGACAGTCAACAGACAGGTACTCGCTGAGAGATCAATCAGTAGTGAGGAGCACTGGTGATGACATGAGGATAAGGGGATATGCCAGCAATTGGAATGGACCATTGGACACATAGCACCAGGATTCAGTTGGTACAGATTGAATCTGGGGCAGCTCTGGGACACAAATACTCTGAATTAACATGCCTCATATAGACACAGCCCAAGAGTGCCTTAACAATGGTTACTGATGAACTGTAAACTTCCTCCCACATCTAGATCTCTTAAATACTATAGACACTTTGAGGAATATAAATTTTGAAGATGTAGAATACATGCTTCTACTTATTTATTTTTTAAATGTAAGAGTTTATGTGTGCTTAAATAAGATGATTTATATTTCATAGTTGATATAATTGGAAAAAAGTCTACAATTCTTAATTCTTTTGTTGTATAAATACATTTCCATGTATGGGTACAATTATCCAGAGAACCAATAATCTTGTAAATATCCATGTAAACTATGTGCACAAAGAAGGTGGAGCGGGGGGGGGGGGGGAGAAAAACTACAGTTACACAAAAGTCACACCAATATAATGAAGCGGGTCTTTGTGCTTTGTAAACCCCGCTACTGTATGCAGATCAGCATTTCTATTGCTAATTAAAATGCCCATATGGTAAAATAACACCTTATCCATGGAGCATCTAAGTGCAGTAATTGCCAGCAATAACCTCTTATAATGTTAACATTGTTCTCTGAAATGCTGGCATAGTCTGAATTTGAAAAGTAGTGTTTCCTAACCATCATGAAGTACAATTAACACTTTAGGCTAAATATGCATTTTACTTGAGGCTTGACTAAAATAATCACACTTGCAGTTAGCAATAAGATAGTATTGAAAAAAAGAAAATATGACATGCAGTCAATAGCAGAATTTGCCTCATATAACATGCTTTTTTGCATACTTAATAGCCTGTAGAATTTATTCTCATAAATGAAAAAACAACATTGCATCCATGATTATAGCAGACAATACACTCCAATATTTTATCTTTAACATTTTAATTAATTTGATATAGTTGAAAAACTAGCAATAACTTCAGTGCTTCGTGTTCAACAATTGGTTTTGATTTACTACAGGACTGGTTCAATTGTTGAGATAGTCCCACCATAAACAGCCCATCTTTGATAGATCAAAATTCCCATATCTAATAATTTATGGCTGAAATTTATGAAAAGCACTCTCCAGATTATAACGGAGTATTTTGTGGCATGCGAAGGATGAGGCTGTAGTGGCAGGACAACATGCAGTTTCAATTGCTGTTGCTGTTTTTTCTTTATTGGTAAGCAGTTGAGCATGGCAAATGTGTGGGAATAACCTTACAGAGTGGGTCAAAGGTTTAGTAGGGCCCTACACAGAAATAACATAACTGACCTGGGGAGGTATGGCAACACAGCAGAGTAAGTTAAAAGCTGCCATACCAACCAAAAGATATCTGACCCATAAATCTTTCATTTCACACTGCCCCCAAAAGTAGGTTGAAACTCTGCAATACCATACACCCTGTGTTAATTTTATTTATTTCAAGAATTGACAGCATATTTCTTAGAGTAAGCAATTGTTGTTTTTTAAGTACCTAACTATTGAATGCTACTGAGCATTGGTTGCTCTCAATGGCTAGTTCAGATGCTGATTATCGAATACGCCTTAATTTATTATGAACTTTAAACTTCAAACTCTTGAATGCTAGTGCAAATGTTATTTTACAACAGACTTTTGACCATACCTCCCAGAAAATCCTTTAGCGTAGTCAGTTGTGTTTACATACATTACTGACAGTTTTTGCTCTGTGTGTCTACATTAGTTCTTAACTCGTTGGCCGAAATGGAATTGGTAGTCCCAAAAGAGTAGACTCAGATTAAGACTTTGATCTGATATGCATTTCCCTGGCTATAAGTCTGATAGAATTTTAGAGGGAAGTTCCAATGCAATGTGAAAAGTCCTGCCAGCATAGTAGCCGACTGACACTGTACATGCAGCAACAATGGCCACAGATCCTGGCTCCCTCGTTGTGAAAGCAGCAAAACCAATAATATGGCCTTCTTTGTGCATATTATAACACTATGTGATACTGTTTGTGTAGTCTTTCTTTTCTGTAGATAATGTAGAACATTGTACTGTAAAGGCTGCATAACCATCACCACCCAAGCTATACTATAGTATTAATATCTTCTTCTATCTATAAAATTCAACAACAGTGAATTTTATAAACCAACAGTGAGGCCTTGGTTTCTGTTGGGGTCTGATTCCAGGCCCACTCCACCCCCCATCATCCCCATGTATTCCAAAATCTGTGGAGGTTCAAGTCCCATTGTATCTAATGGTGTAGTAAAATGGTAAAATCAATGTTTGCTTTTTGATTTTTTTAAAAACCCTTTCAAACCACTGATGACTGAATTAGTGGATACAGAGAGACAATTCTCTTGCCCTCATCTCACACCATTGTATCTACAATACAATGAGAACCTTTTGACTGTATTATATCTGGGCCAAGTTGAAGCAACTAAAGCATACCAAGGGGAAAAATTGAATGTTTGTCAGTCTCCTGTAACAACAACACAAAAACAAATTCATACATCCTTTCCACAAAATAGGAGGAAATGAATATTCTTTTGGGAATAGATCTACACAAAAAGCAACCATTATCATCCCAAGTTAAAATGCTTCAGGGGTAAAGTTCTGGTGTTTTCTGTGATTAAGTAGGTGTTTCCAGATGTATTAAGCATGTGCAATAATGTGCTAAAATGAATTCATCATATATACATGATGACAATAGTGTTTCCTGATTTCAGCTGTGGGCAGCTGTGCACTGAGAAAGGTATCCCAACTTCTTCAGCCATCCTGCAATTTCATCGACACAATGTCTCTTCATTTCGGTTTGTGCAAGAGCTGTGAATTTAATCAAATGGGGTTTGATCCTGCTGTCTATGTGTGGGAAACATTTCCATTAACCTCTGTGGGGTTATGGTTGCTTAAGTGCTGCTGAAGCAAATGAAACATCTGTGCATGGTTGCTCTTTTAAAAAGCAAGCAGCCAGAAATATTTATATTTTTTAAAAACTAAAAACAGGCATGCATTTTACAATGAAACAATAACAATGTTTTTAAAAATGTGCTGGAAGTGGTAGATTTTATATTTTCCATGGAAATAAAAGACAGATATTGAGAGATGGACAGTTTTGTTTTGGAAAATGTGATCACAAACATCTATTTAAAAAGAACTGTTTTACATTACGTACTTACATACATTTACCCCATTCAACAATCTCTCACTTCAGAATTAAATTTAATTTCAAAGAGTAAAGTATTTCTAGATTTACAATGCATGAAGCTTCAATGCTTGTATTAAAAAGAGGTGGCACAGCAAGGGTCTTGCAGCCACTACCTAGTGGCCATTCCAACAGGATATGTCAAACATAGGATGACATGGCATTAATGTTCTAAAGCCAACATTCCCATTTTGCTATCATGTGGCTGCCTCATGTAGAATTCTGGGACATGTAGTTTAGGGAAGACAAGGACTTTTCTAGTTGCGAATTCCAAAGGCCTCACCCTAAATTATATTTCTCAAAAATTTGCAGGAAACAGTCACATGTTAACAAAGCAGGCGCATCTGCTTTAGAATGCTAATGTGATATTGTCTCAAGTAAAGTGTCTTTCCATCATCATCATCATCATCTATGTAAGAGCTTTACTATTATTTTCCTATAGGTTAAAAACTGTTTAATGGATCTCTTAATAACAATAAATAAAATATTACTAAAACTTTATTTGTATAGTACTCTATCTCCTCGAAGGGACTCAGGGCGGTTTCTAACATTGGCCAAAGCTTTCAATTACCAACATAATGTCATACAAAATGACCATTATAAGCATAACAATCAAAGCAATCACAAACATTTTAAAGCCAGTTCCATTATTTTTATATCAGACAAGGTTCAAAATACCAATGGCCAGAATTTCAAAGTAGCCCTAGTCAGCTGTGAGAGGGCTGGGCCAGGGCTAGTGCCATGAAGTAGCATAGGGCAGGGGGAAGTGCATAAAGCTCAGAGCAGGGTCCTAGCTGATGGTCACGATAGGGCCTGGGGCTAATCATTTTCAAAGGCCTGCTGGAACCACCAGGTTTTCAGGTCCCTGCAGAAGGATAGTGATGGGACTTGTCTTATCTCTTTGGGGAGGGTGTTCCAAAGGTGGGGGGCCACCACTGAGAAGGCCCTATGCCTCATCCCCACCAACCATGCTTGGGATGGTGGTGAGAGCGAGAGGAGGTTCTCCCCGGCAGATCTAAGAATCTGTACCAGTTCATAGGAGAGATGTAATCATGGATATAGGTGGGATTTTGTAGGTCATAGCCGGCATCTTGAATTGGGCCCAGTAACTTAATAGAAGCAAGTGGAGCTCCTTTAGTAGGGGTGTTGTACATTCCCTATAACTAGCTCCAGTTTGAAGCCTGGCTGCTGACTTTTGTACCAGTTGGAGTTTCCAGGCTGTCTTCAAAGGCAGCCCAACGTAGAGTGTATTGCAATAATCCAATCTGGATGTAACCAAGGCATGGACTACCATGGCCATGTCTGACTTCTTTGCTTTACTTGAAATGAAAGAAGTTAGATTTTTTTTCAATTGTTCTAATTCCTTTGAGAAACAAATAAAAAGTCATTTCTTGGAATTTTCGAGCTCATCTGCTTGAAAGTACTAGAAATTAACATAGATGTCAAACAGCAACAGAGAAGTCAAGCTCCAGTCGTAGATAACATGTGATGCGATTATGGTAGCCATGCTTATCAAAGAGTGA
Source organism: Anolis apletophallus (assembly GCA_030556195.1). NCBI lineage: Eukaryota > Metazoa > Chordata > Lepidosauria > Squamata > Anolidae > Anolis > Anolis apletophallus. Next base: position 21,584,973 of record JARBWK010000006.1, read on the forward strand.
ACCATTATGGCTCATTCCTTCTGCATTTCATGAATCATGGTTTATGGTGCTTGAAACAAACAAGAGCACCATAGATTGAAACCTAAGTTCTTTCTTCCTCTCATGCAACATTTTCAACACTTCAGTCATGGTTTCTTTCTGTTTGTTGTTTCACCAAAAAAAATGGTCTAGTTTAAAATAAATGACAATTAAAGTTAATATCTGCATGAGGAGAGGTATGAAAAATAGGCAGCGCCTGGTGACATCTCTAAACGATCTTTTTGTCCACAATGAGGGACACAGAGACCATTACTAGAATTCTCTCCCTTTGCAGGTTGCATTCATCCAGACTGCTTAAAGGTGTATTGTATCATTATCAAACAAATACACAAACTCACACTTTAAAATAGGCCTCACACAGTTCAATTCGATTTACATTCAAACGAATTCAAAATTTAGCCATAAAGCACATATATATTTGATTTGCTATTTTAACAACATTTTAGTTCCATATATAATTTGTATGTATAATTTTATCTACTCTGCATAAGGATATTAACACTCTATAAATAACTATTTCATTACACAACATAATGTTTTAAGCTATTATGCAGGTATCAGTTAAAATAGCTTATTTTTTCTTGCCATTTTTACCATAATAGAAGGTTCTTCCCTTAAGCATTTCATTTTGTAATAGCTCTTAAAATGTTGTTTTGGCTTCAGGTATAAATGAAAGAAGTACATACTGAAGTCAAACTTCATATATACTAATATGAGAAATGTCCTCTACAGTAATTTCAGAGCAGTTCAACATTAGGGTCAAACCAAATATGATTTATATAATATATAGTATCCAAGCTAATCATAAAATGACAACTAGATAATCTCTATATTCCTTTTATCCTGATTATATTTAGTTAGTTATTGAAATAAATATTTCCCCTCAATCCTCAAAAGTCAAAATGACTCCCAATAATCTCCAAACGATAATAGAGCATGACTGACATGGGACTGGCGCCTATGATTTCATTTATGCATACCTGACAAAATATGTTCTATCTAGGAATGTTTTAAGTCCTACATGAGATTCAAGTAATATGGAAGACCTAGCAGTGCTTAAGGAGGTGTCTTATCTGCAAATTTACTCAGTCTTTTAGCACAGCTTTATGGTAGACTTCCTCAGAAACTACATGTTCAATAGAATTCACTATTACCAAAGGTTTTGTGCATCCATGAAATGTGTTAGATCTGCAAACACAGCACAAAAGCAGAATTATGAAAGATATGCACCTGAAGATACTCCTTGATGTAAAGATGATAGTAATAGCTACCAGAATATACTCATGTAGTGTCCCACCTCCTGACACAGGTGGCTGCTAGAATCACTTGCTAATTGTACAGGATGAGGAAGCAACTTCTTGAAATGCATCTGTTGAATCATAATGTCTACATGACAGCTGGCTTAAATCACAACACACCATTCACCACAATCATTCCAATAAAACTTATCAGGGGAGAGGGTCCCAAAATATGCTATTCAGTCAAAAAAAATTCTAAGACAAGAAAAATTCATACATATAATAGAAGGACATAGCTGAAAACTACTAACTGGACAGTTTTTAAAGAGGAGAAAACCCCCTTAAGCTAGAACAAAATGAGTACCTGATTTTAAGGCAATCCACAAAAATATCAACTCATGCTGATTTCAGTACTTACTAAATAGAAATGCATTTTGCTTTTGAAACAATACAGATGTGAACAGCAATTGTTACAATTAACCACAAAAGTCAGAATTTGAGGTTAGCACATTTTCTTTTTCTGCCTTAGAGTAAGTAATACTTTATCAAACACCATTTCATCAACAAGAAGAAACTTTAAGCTACCTTGTTTAATAGAGTTCAATATGCAGCTTCTAGTGTGAAAGTATTATTTATTTATTTTGGGCATTTACGCCTCGTTTTTCTTGCCCCTGTAGGGGAGCTCAGGGCGGGTTACAACAGGCAACCATTAGATGCCAACACTATATAATTAAAATATTACAATTAAAACAGAAGTTACACAAGTATGAACATTCAGTATGACTTAGTTTGGTGATACAGATTTGTTTGTGTTTTTAATGTTCCAAATGGTCCTATACAGAGTAGTAGTTCAGGGAGGTAGGATAAATAAATTGCAATTGTTAAAAAAAACCAAAGACTTCATTTCTTAGATGACTACGCTTGAACACTTGGCCAATCTGGAGGAAGTATATCATAAAATGTATTTTCTAAGAACAGTTTTGAAGAAAGTTGAAACATCAAGAGAACATGTCCAAATAATGAATATTATTGCATGAAAATAAGCAAATCACTTGAATAATTTGTTACTAATGACTAGAGGCAGCTTTAAGCCAGAAAAGGAAAGAAAGGGAATATTCACAGGCTAGATTAAGAAGTAATGAATCACTGAAAATTATTTTGAAATGATACCTTTCTTGGGAGAAAAAGGCGGTTATTTTTCATCAATTTCTTTGAAAACAGCATGTAATGAGTAACCAAACAACCAAAAATTGAAAAACAGACTCCTATTTTATATTCAGTCACACTGAAGCGAACTTCACTGAAAACCATTCAATTCACTTTAGAATAAACAACGACTATATGTTATCATGCCTGATATATTACCACAAAGTTAGACATTAAAACTGCATCAACAAAAAAATGCTAGACTACAAAACATGCTTTTAATCTGCCTTCTCCACAATACACACAGCCTTTATAAAGAGCTGGTTGCGTTTCTTATTTGAAATAATTTATCATGTTATTTCTCAGAAATGATTACACTATCACAAAGTCATATAAGGTACCGTATATTAATTGCTTTTATTGGATTTGTTATTTGGAGCTAGTTTTCTCCTGCACCTCTGGCTGTTAACGGCCAAATAGTTAGCTCATACTACTTCCAAATGATAACAAACAGAGCTCAAACTTCCAAGTTTGAATGGCAAGGCACAGAGAGCCATTTGTACAAAATATTTCTTCATTTTCTTCTCGTGGGGAAATAAGATAACTATTTTGAAATTAGCACTTTATAAGACTGATTGATTTATAAATTTAGTGGCATTTAACAATATACAATAGCAATAATTTCAAGAGTTTTGCCCAAAAAAAAACACCACCCCAAAGAAAAATCAAATTGCCAAGATATCTGAGGAATTTGAATGTACATACATACAAAAATTTAGATATCAGAACAGAGCAATTATATGTGAGCATCACAACGGGCATCACAATACAACACCAAGCAGGGTGCAAACACAATTCCTCAGAAAGATCACAGTATTTTTAAGGACTTGCATTGCCATTCAAATTTAGGCTGATGTTTTTGTTTCTTGTTATTTTTTAAAAACTAGCTTGAAATGTGCAAAAAAACAATAGTCCTCTGGGAGACAAATAACACTAACAGTAATACTAAGTTATAGGAAGCAATGCATCAAGCAAGTTTTTCAAAATTCTCCAGCGTCTCTGTATTATATTTTTTTTTAAAAAAAATTGTTTGGACCAAATTATAAAAAAGAACAAAATAGGCACTAAAATGTATATGAAGTTTTATCAATTTCAATTTGGGACATGGATGTCTTCCCACCACTCTGATTCAGTATCCTATTTTTATTCTGTTTTTAACTAACCAAGTATCTTTTTAAGAGAGTGGGAGAGAGGGGTTTAAAGAGTTAAAAGCTTCCTACCATTAATTTGCATCTGGTGCTTTTAGTGTGTGTGTGTGTGTGTGTGTGTGTTTTCTTCCCTGAAAAGTTGGCAGAGCCACCGATTTTCCATAATGCAAGCATTTGGGAATTGTGAGCGGAATGAAACCGATCCAATCTCCTGACTGCGACATGAATTTTCATTAATTACAACCTTGTCAGCAAAAGCATTATCAAAGCTGAATATGAAAATGCTAATGAGTTCTCATTTGCATATTTTTCTTTGTTGGAATGTCATTAATTATTACATTTTATGATGATGAATGCAGCTGTCGAAGCTCTCCGATGCATAATTAGCCATCAGAATGCCAGGAGCCGATCAGCATTTTTGGGTAAAAAAAAAACTAACAACAACAAATTTCACTTCAACCTCTTCCACTTCCCCCTTTCCACTAGGAAAAAGCACACCAAAGTTTGTACAAATGATGATGGTTCTGCCATCTTTTTACTTTTGGAGAAGTTATGATATGTGAAGGCTATATTTCCCTTAATTTTATGACCATATTATTTTGTTTTTGCTGATCTCAGTCCTATACAATTGAAACAGCGCTTAATAAAAAATCGTTATTCCAGCTTAATTAATGCCATGCTTAATTATAACACCATGATGTCAGCGGTTTTAATTAAGTATTGGCTCAGTTACAAAAAAACTCCTTGCTGCAGTAAGAGTCACTATCCCCACATTTGTGCAAACCTTTTCACTCTTGATTTGGGGTGGGAAGGGTAGTTCTTACTGGTTTGTGAGCCATTTCAAATATCAACAAGCATTAAACTTTGCATAATGAAAGAGAGAATTAGAAAAGGGTCTTGTGTGAGAGGGAAAGAGAATGTGTGAGTGTTGGGGGGTGTTGCTCCAATATGCTCCTTGGATATACTTCCAGCCTTTACCTACTTGACCACTTTTTTGAGCTAAAGTGTAAGTGAAGATGACAAAACATAGCTCATCTTCTCTCAGCCGCTGGGAACGGTGTTTATAAGTAAAAAAGGAAAAACAACACAGAGCAGATGGGACCATTACACATGACCAAACCAATCAATCACAGATGAAGGGCCCAGGTGCAGCGCAGCCGCGCAACAACGCACCATTTCACAGTCTGTCAGACACATACACATGGTCGTACATGAATGACCCTCCTCAGCTCCCCCAGGACCTCATCTGGAGCGCTTCTCCCCTTTCGCCTGCCTAAGCTCCAAATGACGTCTTCATAATCGTCCTGTCTCTCTATCTACTTTAACTATGGCTAAGAGACAGTGAAGTAAGAAGGAAGGATGGATAACAATGAGAAGAAGAGCACCCGCATCATTTTCACATATAAATAATTCTTCCTCCTCCCCACCTCAAAAGCTTATCCCAGAAGCATCTAAAAAAAAAAGGAAAACCTCTTCACTTTCTTCTTATTACTGTGGTCACAAGCCAGTAAAAGCAGCTACTTGTGTTTACTATTCTCGATGGCACCTGTGTTCTTTAGGCACATGCTGAAAGCATACATTTATTTTTAAAAGACAGGGTGAAAAATAGCATACTAACCTGAAACCTAAAACAAAGCATATGAAAGGTTTTGAGGGTCTCGAGACACACCAAACTTTTGGCTTTGTCTGGACATCAAATTAATCCACATTGTATATCTCCACAAAAAGCTCCATGACATGGTAATATTAACATTTCCATTTTAATTGCACTTCTGTGGAAATAAACACAACTGACTTAATCAGGAAGCAGCTTACAGGATATTCTTTTTATCCACAGATTTGATATCCATGATTTCAGAAAACCACATTCCAAAAAGGCACCCCCCCCCCCCCTAATTTCTGTTGGCCTTTCTAGGCCCTCCAGTGCAATTGCATGATATTCTTCTGGTTCAAGTACTGTCGAAAGATACGGTTAGTTATTATCCAGCTTCAAGTATCCACTCCTCTACAGATATAGGGATCATATTGGAATGCTTTACCATTTGCTAAGGAATACAGCATGTTATGTGAATCAAATTAATGGAAACTAGAAAGGGCAAACTTGTTACTCATTAAAAGGAACAGAGACTGAGATTCAAATTCTCATTTTGCCGTTATGATAGTCATGCTCCTACAGTATAAGGTACATCAATCACAAAGTTACTCTGATGATCTAATAGGGGATAAATCACATATACTTCCTATAGCTCCATGTAGGCATGATGCAATATAAATGTAAAAAACATGGTTCCCAGCAAAATTTACAATGTTCAATCCATTGTTCAGTTTTCCAGTCAATAAGACATGTCAGGAAAGTCATTCTGACACTTTGATTCTCTGGCTGTTTAGAACTTCAGCTTTCACAGAAGCACTAGTAGTCAGGTCAGACAATGCTAAGGGAGTCTAGAAGCTGAAGTCTAGAGCTTCTGAAAGGCCAGAGACTCAAAGTCACTGCTCTATTTCATTTCTTCCCAACTTCCTTCCCTATCTGTCTGATGGCATTTTGTGGCTATGAAACAGACTCATCAAAGTGTTTTGAGGTCTTTCCCCATATTATTTGCAATTTATGCAACTCCTCAAATGTTTCCACGCCAAATTCTGCAAACTTTCAAGACGTCCCTGGTTTCTTTAACAAGGCAAAGAATGTTTGAAATCATACAGGAGAAAAATGTCATGTTATGGTCACAGGTATTCAGTATGAAATATTGACAGTTTGGTTGGTATTGAGAAAGGAGCCACCTCCATTGCTGGTAACATGAAAAGTAAAGATGAAGAGCAATAAAAGACAGATAAAATTTCAGCATCCATCAGAAAAAGAAAAGTAACTAGTATTCTTGAGATCTAGATGTCTCTATTCTGTGTGAAGATGTCTTTGTATTGTTGTACTGAGAAAATGATTTTTTTAATGCAATAGTACACAACAGAATTATTACAGATGAATTAATACCCCCTCAAAAACATATTACTGATTATGGATTTAGAATTTTGTTGTATTTTGCTACATGCCTAAATATCTATGAATATTATTCTTGTGGATTTCAAGACACCCATCCCAGTTTCAGAAACAGAGGAAATAACAAATTATTACAAGCTTGTATGTTTTAATTGCTAGTTGTTATATGGTCATTGTTTCGTTACTCGTGTTTTTGATTGAAGGGCAGAGACTGCCTTGTGTAAACCATCCTGAGTTGCCTTCGGGCTGAGAGGGGCAGTATAGAAATATGACAAATAAATAAATAAGCTCCAAGATTCTAATTTTCACTAGAAAACGTCCTGAACAAGTTTGAAAGTATGCTCTGTATTGGATGGTGCTTAGAGCAATACAAAAATGATGTTGAGGGTTGAAGAGGTGTATTTTTTCCTCCATAGGAAAAAAAAAGTAAATTTCTGCACAGATGAGTATTTCCCAAAGCAAAAACAGTAACCAGTAACTGTATACATAACATTACAAGAATTCTTGCTTCTAAGGGTGAAGAAGACAAATATACATGCAGACAATCTTCCACATCCATGGATTCCAGCATCTATGATTTGAAAATACCCAGAGCCTCCCCCCCCCCCCCACAAAAAAGCAATACCACAAAACAATTTGTGATTTTCTATTTTATATAAGGGGACCCATTTTACTATGCCACCATATATATTATAGGACCTGAGTATATACTGATTTTTATATGTGTGTGCTAGAACCAAACTCATCAGATGCCAAAGGCCTGCTAGACTCCCTTCTTCAATCATATAAGGAGATACACACACACACACACACACACACACACCCATTTGGATCAGCCTGCTGCTTACTACAGTAATATTAGTCCAAAACGTGACAAGTCACAAAACACATACATTCTTATATATGATATAGTATGACTTGTCTGAGTTTTTAGTGTGAAAAAGACATGAATATATTATGAAAAGCAAGGACAAAAATAGCAAGGAAACAACCCAAACTCCTTAATCATTTGGTATTTTTCATTAAAGTCATGTATTCCTGCATGAACCTGCATGTCTTTGCTAGAGAATGTATCTATATCTATTGATGTTAAGCAATTCACATTTCTTTGTACATACATCTCTGGAAAAACTCAAACAGTTCCTCAAAAATATTTTGAAAGCATTTACCTTGATTGGATCATGCCCAAGTTATATAGCATAACCAATTTTACAGCACAGTAGGTACCACTAGAGCAAGTGAAACAAGCTCCTTTGTCTGGGGTGGGCAGCTTAACCCATTGAGAATCTATGAAAACTTTTAAAAACAACTGTCTTTGAACTTCTTTGAAATATTTCCCAGGTTGTTTTCCCCTCCCAACTAGTAATTTCAAAATATTCATATACAGTTAGTGAAGACTGTATTTCTTTTTTTTAAAAAAGTTAATGGGTGAAATAACTATTATTTTAAAACATTCTACATATGCTCAATTTTAAGCTGGAGGACTTTCAACCCTTTGTCTTAAGATTTTCAAAAGGCATACAGTACCACAAGCTGCAAAACATTCACAAGACTATTTCAATACTCAAATTTAGCATTCTGTTGTAATTCATGTTTCATTTCATATCTGTTACAGCCTATTGTCAAGACTTGCAAGTAAAATTCCTTTAACGTATATTTAGTGAAGGCTTGAGTACCTAGAAGTATTTACTTTTCTTTGAAAGTAAGGAGAGATAGCAGAGATTTTGAATGAGAGTAAAATTTGTGTGTTGGGTTTCTTCAAATTAAATTTTCTAAAATTAGGCACCAGTCTAACTCAAGATATTAAGACACAAAAATGCAGTGTATAATTATAGAGGATTTGTTACCTTTCCTACCATAAGCACAATAGGTAAATGAAAAAATTGAAGGAATAATGATTAGTATAGTTTACACAATGCCATTGCATTGCATTCCCTTATTCCGCAACACTGAATAGTTAAACTTATATTATGTTAGAAATTGAAAGGGCTTCCTAAGTGGTTTGTCTACTCTAATCCTCTCTCCTTCTGACTTACTGCAACATCAAAACCACTCATACTGCAAAATATCCTTTCCTAAAACTGTCATCACACTAAAACATCTCACTAGAAATACCTGCAGGATTGCAGAAATAGCTAACAAGATTACAGATAAACTATTTCACTACACTCATTCTCAAAGCAAGCACTTCCCACTGTGAGTAAATTTTCAAAAACCACACAAGTTTTTGAAAACATTTTGCAATTCAGGACTTAATATGTGCAAAATTCTGTGGTTCCTTTTCCCAGAAAATGTATTTTTTGCACAGAAAAAATATATATCCTGAAATATTATTTTGCATACAGAAAATACTTTTTCACATGTAGAAAATAATTTATATCAAAATAAATTATGTGCAATCTTTTTGCAGAATAAATTCCCAATTGGAGCATTTTACTGCAAAGGAAACAGCATTTTCTGCACAGAACTAATTTCTGCACTGAGAATGTTGTTTTCTGCACAAAATGATCACATGAAAATTTTGCAGAGACTATGCTTTCTGCAGCCCAGAATTCTTCTCATTAAGACTTTTCTATACTTCCAAAAACAGGTGTTTGTTTTCTAACAATTTATGAATAGTTTTGAGTATTTTTATCCCTATTCCTGTAGCACAGCAGTTCTCGTTTGTGCCTGGAGAACTGGGGCTAGGACCCGGGGTCCCATTAGCATTAGGCCCTGCAGCTGCAGAACCAGATTCTGAGGATGAGTTGGAAGATTGGGGAGAAGGACAGTTTCCCATCAGTGGGCCTCCTTCGCCGGAGAGTTTGGCATGGGAAGAATTGATGTTTGGCCCTGACGTAGATTCAGATAACCAGGTGCAAATGGAGGGCAGTGATTGTGGGAGTTATGAGCACCCGGGTGGGAAAGGTTCCCAGGAGCTTCTGAGTCAAAACATGGAAGCAAGCGGCTGGGAAGATCCCAGGGAGGGAAGCTCTCATGCAGATAGTGACCCAGGTGGTGAGAGGCAAGGCCGAACCTTTGATAGGAGAAGTAGCATTGAGTCCCACAGAAGGGGATGGTACCACAGCCTAGACAGGCCGAGATCCGTCAGCAGAGATTGGAGACTACGAAGCCTAGAGCGTCGGGGACCTCGGCCGAAGGATTAAGTATAGGAGCCGTGGGAACGAATCCTCAGTGCTTCGGCCACGTCTCATTTGAATAGGCGTGAAGCGAAGTGGGTCCACGGAGCTAAGTGAGCTAGTGGTCATCAAGTCCTGCCTTGCATCTGCCTTGCCTTGTTTCCTGATCCGCAGTGTTGCACGGAGCCTTGCCTTGTTTCCTGATCCGCAGTGTTGCGCGGAGCCTTGCCTTGTTTCCTGATCTGCAGAGTTGCGCGGAGCCTTGCCAAGCCTTTGGATTTTGCCACGTTTGTTTTGGACATTATTGCTTCAAGCCTTTTGGATTACTTGCTATTATTTTGGACAATATCTTTTGAACTGTTTTTATATTCAATAAAGTAGTTAGCCTTCAGTCCGTCTCTGTGTGTGTGATTAAGGGGCCGGTCAAGTCCGTGCATCGCAACAATTCCAGACTGATGATTATTTATCCCATGCCAAGAGAAAGGTATGATATAAATAACAAATACGATATGAGCAAACATGTATTAGCCTACTGCATTCAATAAGGTTTGCCCTTATGTACATACACACAATAGAATTAATGCAATTTGACACCACTTTACTTGCTATAGCCCAAGCCACAAAACCATAGGTGTTTATTTTTAGGAAGTCTTTAACATTCTCTGCATCAAGAATTTGGTGTCTCCTAGGATTCCACAGCATTGAGCAATGGAGGATAGAATTGTGTCAAACTGCATTCATTTTACTGTGTTGACTGTAGATGCACAGCAAGACAGCTCAGATTAACACACAATCGTGAACAGTCTTATTTGCTTTAACTGCAATGAAATCGTTTTTAATTTTTCTCACAACACACTTTATAGTTTCCTGGGGAGAGAAAACGCGGGGTTTAAATAAACATAACATAATAATAATTTGTGCTTGCGTAATTAATTATCCAGGTTTCCTCAAACTTACACCCATTTTTCACTCTTTGCCCCTCTCACTACTCCTTGAACCACTGCACTTTGCAAACTTTACTTATTAATGATACAGAAAACCACAGTGATGACATTATACAGAATTGCTCTGAAACTGGTAGAGATTCAAAAGCTTCAGAGCATGAATCCACCACTCTTCACAAACTGACAAATGTCTGTAGCTATCTAATTACCATTGTGCCTTCTAATAAAAAATAAACAAAATTTAAAACACAAGGCAAGGGTAACTACAGTGTGCATTATGATAAGAGTAGAAAGAAAAGACTGATGCAGATGAGGGTCAAACTGAACTCAAGAGACTATAAGGTGAGATTCCTTTGGGATATCTTTTGCCAACCTGACAGATACTCTGGACTCCTTCCATTGGTCATATTTTGTAGTCCCTGTGGGGGAAAATACTAGGTTGGAGAAAAGTAAAATAAAAGCAGAAAAATAACTCTTTTGAAGGCGTCAGTAACAAAGTGTGCTTTCCTAAGGTCAAAAGTGACAACTTCCTGCCATTCTTTGTAAATCCCATGGCTTGCTCAATACAAACTTTTTCAAGAGTGAATTTATGAGCCATTGTTTTTAAAAAAATATATTATATAGGAGGTGATCCATGCAGACATGACAAAAAGCATTGCATCAATTTAATTAAAAGCAAACATCAACAGAAAAGGTTATTAATCAAAACAACATTAGAGAAAGGTTAAAAACCAAAAACAATTAAAATCATACCAGGTAATACAATGACTAACAATAATACTGGCAGTCCCCAAGTTACAAAAATGATAGGTTCTTTAGGTTTGTTCTTAAGTTGAATTTGTATGTAAGTGAGAACAGGTACATTTTAAGTTCAACTCCAGCCAAAAAAATATGTATATTTGCTTTGGATACCACGGGGAAGGGTGAACACCCCTGTAGTGTTTGTTTTGCTATCTGTGCCCCTGTTCAAAAGATTTCACCTTACTTTCTGTTACTGTGATAACTGGATTTTGAAAGAAAAAGTCTTGTTGTGGAAAAAAGAATTGGTGAGAAAGCTTGAGTTGAGACACCATTTCCCATGATAACTTTTTTCAGGATGGATTTCCTTCTGAGGGGTAGATATATCTCACTTCTTGTTATCTCACTCCCATTCTTAACTATAAGTAGCTTTTAAGTTGGAAGTTGCAACTCGGGGACTGCCTGTGTAACTAACTGAATTCTTTCTATCATTCATAAATGAATTTATCAATTTCTAACATTTAACATTGCCAAGTTAATGTAAAGATTTAACAATAACATTTCAGCAAGGACTGCCCTGTAAGGAAAGAATCCTTACTAATAAATGCATACCGAAACTAACTTATCGATCAGATAACATGTTCTATATAATACCAGCTTGGATCCTATGTATGGAGCACAGCTTAATAATAAATAAATAAATAAATCTTATTTCGCCTGCTTCTGAATACTTACATACACAAACCATTATATTTATTAGTCAAAACTGCTTATTTGAAAGAAGATCTGCTGAAGAGAGTGGTATTAAAGGGTGTGTGTGTTGAAAGGATATGCAGATCAGGATGGGATCTGATATGGGATGCCTCTCTTTACTGCCTTTTTGCAATTCTCCCAATTTTATAACCTGCCAAATCTTGGGGCCTTGGCCAGCACATGGTAAGAAATACTAGGAATTTTGAGAGCCAGCATGGTTTGAGCTTTGGACTATTACACTGGATACCAGAGTTCAATTCCACTAGGTGAGTCACACACTCTGAGCCCTGGAACTTCCTGTGATAGTCACTTTAGGAGTGTCATAAGTGGAAAACTACTTGAATATAGGCAACAACTGGTAAACGTCAGCTCAACGATATCTGAAGATAACTACAAACACACCTCAGACATATGTAGAATCACCAAATCCTTAGTGACTAGGCAGAGTGGAGGAGAATGTGTGTCCTTGAGAAATATTTCAGTAATTTAAGTAGTTTCTATAGAAGTGCTAGAATCCCAAGCCTAACTCAAACCTGTAAAAATTCTAAATGTTACTATGGAACTCTTAACATATGGTAAGAGTTGAGCAGATACATTGTGCAATAGGGCAGTCCCATGCAGAATGCATAGTAGTAATATATGTCTGAAGGTCATTTATACCTGTACCACTATAGCTGGATTATTCTTGTCTAGGAGCTGACAAAAACACTGGAACAAAAATTCTACAAACCTCTTATAAGAGAGGTATCTAAACTGTTATTCTGATATGTCAAGGTAGATACAGCTCTCTCTTTAATACAAAACTGTTTACTGGCTAAGGAACCCCCTCTCCACTCCACTCAAATACTGAAGTATTCATTTTATCGGGAATCAGTTGCAATTAATTGACCTGCAACACTCTTATAACCAAATCCAAGTATTTGTTTGATTTAGATGTTGTAAGAAGCAGTTGCATGTTATGCTGAGCACAATGTACTTTAACTCTTATCAGAAAGGCACAATTCCCTTATTTGAATATGGTGGTAAAAGGTGAAAGCTTGGTCCATCTCTTGAGTACCTAAAAGATACATCAAGTCCTCTGTTCTCCCTACAATTGCCTCCCTTCTTTACTTTTTGACTGCCTGGGTAGGAAAATGGAGGTGGCAGTAAGTGGTGGCCAGCCCCCTTAGGCAACACTGGCACTTCCTCCTCTCCAGATGATATATCAAAATCCATACTTTTGGCTCCAACACTTTCCCTCAGCTCGGTTTATACATCAGGTTGATATATGGTAAGATACAAAGCTTCATACTATGAACCGGGTAAGCATTCAGACAGGGCATTTATTTTCACACATTGTTTTTATATAGATGCATATGAATATATATGTACTGTATGTGGTTGCACATCATCATGTATTAGAAGCATTTTTGTTTTCAATGGAAATAAATAATCTAGATGCCACTCTCCTAAGTCACTACTTTGTCCTGGCCTTTGAATTTTCCAGTTCTATGAATATTCTGTGAGCTGTTCCATATTTGCTTGGCTTCTACAATTTCCAATTTAATCTCAAACTGCATTTTCAAAACCCTTAACTAAAGGGAAAGGCATGCAAAGGCATCAGATGGGGCCCCCAAACACTACTAAGCAATCTAAATTATTAAGTGTGAGTGTGTGTGTGTGTACACAGAGGGAGAGAGGAGGGAAAGAGAGGTGCAGTGAGTGCACCCGTAAACTCCATTACAAATACACATACAGATGTAGCAGCACATAAGCTTTGAGGGCTATCTGCAAGGAGACTAAGCAGTAATTAAAATTCTGGTTGGAAGGCCAGATTCCAGTTTACCAATTATGATCATCCTTGCCTGATAATATATATATGCTGGATATCATTCTATGGGAATAATATTATAACAATTCAGCCTGAGTAAGTTGGAAGTTTGAAGTATTTTCAACTAATACAACAGCTCCCATCAACATGTGTACAAAAGCATAAGGACAAAACACAAGGCAGCAAAAAATTAACCATGAAAAGAGTGTTTCAAAGTTCTAGATCCAAATTAGTTTTTGGCTTAGAGATTTGTTTCTGATTTTGTTTTGAGTTTAGTAAAAATAATATTGGAGGTGAGTAATGAAGAGGAAACACTGTGCACATCATTGGGGATGAAACACACTGAGTTAATGAATGATGCTGCTAAAATGGTTGGTACTCAACTAAAGTGACAAATCTATGCTCAATTACTTGAGAGTAAGGCACTAGGCTCATGAAAAATTATTACAACTACACATGAATAGAACAATATGGAAAATTACACAAACTATATTTGGGAGTCACCTTCCAATACAGCAAACCTATAGTTGTAAACAAGTAGTTTAAGAAAATATGATAATGATATTGTAACCCACCCTATCAAATTATGAACCAATACCACATAACAGCTGGCTATCTTCACATCAATCAGCAATTCTGATTTTTCATATGCTGTTTCTGGTACAGAAGGTGATTAGTATCTGCAGCTAGTGTTTGGCTCCAAGACTCCCCATAGATACCATTTTATACAATAGTTCAGTAAAATGATGTGCCTTATATAAAATGGAAAACTAAAAGTTTGTTTTTTCAAATCTGAGATGGTATTTTCAAACCATGGATGGTGGAATCCATGGATGTAGAATCGGAGGGTAAGAAGGCTGATTGTATATTCAATAACCCTTTTGATTTTTGGATACATTCACTAACCCTTCTTTTAATGACATTACAGGATGGAAGAAATATGCTAAATCTTGCAAGAGAAGAGGCTGCTTTCAAAAGCAAATCTCTTTTCTAACACATTACAGGTGTGCACCACATGAGCCAGCAGTGAAACCTCAACTGAGATGACAGCTTTATATAATGTGATCAAAAACATTTTATTTGCATTGGGGAGAAGATACTCCAAACGAGTCAAAAAACAGTTTTTCTATAGAAGAAGAGAAAGTATATGAACAAGTACTTTAAATAGGTGGGACATTACAGAATGTCTAGTTGACCCGCATTCTGTTCTGCTGTCATACATGTACAACAAAAAGTGTATTAATTGAGCCAGAAAACAGTCAACATAATATATAGATTTAGTCTGCCTTTCATAAGCTATGGTATTGTATCATTTTTACATTTTGTTTCAGAAGACATATAATAAGATAAATTAAGCAGGAAGAAATACAACAGGCAACAAAGTCAGAGTCAATGGATTAAAGCAAGTGATCTGAAGGAACAACCCTGTCTTACTATTCTTTATTCTCTGCAGCACAATCCTTACTAAAATGTTTTTCTTTTAGATGGTAAGGATTAGGAATAAACTTGTTTGGCCAACATAGTATAGTGATTTAAGGGGAGTTTTTTGTGTGTCAGAAGCGAATTGAGAAACTGCAAGTCGCTTCTGGTGTGAGAGAATTGGCAGTCTGCAAGGACATTGCCCAGGGGATGCCAGGATGTTTTGATGTTTTACCATCCATGTGGGAGGCTTCTCTCATGTCCCTGAATGGGGAGCTGGAGCTGACATATGGAGCTCATCTGTGCTCTTCTCCACATTTGAACCTTTGACCTGTCAATCTTTAGTCCTGCTGACACAAGAGTTTAACCCCCGGCATCACTGGGGGGCTCCTAGTGATTTAAGTATTATACTAGGACTCCTAAACACTAAAGTCCAAATCCACATTTAGTCATGGAAACCCACTGGGTGACCTTGAGCAGTGATACTCCCTCCTTCGTAAGAGAAAGCCAATGAGAAATATTTTCCAAATAAATTGTTCCAAGAATATTCCATGACAGGTTTGCCTTAGGGTCACCATAATTTGGAATTGACCTGAAGTGAGAACAACAGCTCTCCTACCAGCGGATGGCATAAATCTGTCATCAATTAATCTAGGATCTGAGTGCAGAAGGAAGAGGAAAGAGACCCAGAGCAAAGGTGGGACAAGAAAGGAGCTGAGCTTTACCAGCCCCAAACTCATTTTGCTCAGCAACACAGCCATAATGCTGACTTGAAGTAAGGCCAAGACAGGGGCAGAATTTCATGGGGGTTTCTTAAGTAGGAAATACTCAGAGGTGGTTTTGCTAGTTCTTTCCTCTGAAATATAGTTTATAAGCATAAGGTATTTATTGGTAGTCTCTCATCCAAGTACTTACCAGAGCTGACTATTACCTTCCAAGATCAAATGAGTTTCTGATGTCTTTAGGGTACATTTATTCATGTTTACTTCTTCTAAGTCAGACTTTGTAAACAACAATCCCTATCTCTTAATAGGTCAGCTCAATTCACAACTATTACATAACTTCCATAATGTTTACATGAAGAAATGAGAATTAAATATGGCTACAGGATTACTTGAATGACCAAAGACAATGAATAGTATGTATGAGGGTTACTGATTGAGGAATACAACCTTCACTTCTGATTGTATAAACAATAGTACAGATAAAACAAATTAGGGTCTCATTAAGTCATCTTTGTTTTCTCTTAGGCAGCCTACCCATGAAAAAAAGTGTAAATATCTAAGAAAATCAACATAATGCCTCATTGGCTATATAAAATTTCACCACAGTTTCAGGAAAGGGTATAAAGCTTTGTGCCTTTTGGGGGCATCCATTAATTTACTATGGCAGCAAATCATGAATTATATAATCCGACAGAGAGAGAAGTTCAGTTTTCATTTGTTTTAGCAATTTTTAAGTCATGTTGAAAAACTGAAAACTGAAAAGGTGATAGCAGCACTGGGTGAAATGTCAAAATATAGAATAAAGTAATTTATGTATATAGAAAGGGACAACCTTTTGCCTGTGCTCCAGGTATAATTATCCATCTTTCTTAGTAGAACCCCAAGTACTAATCATTGTTGCTGCAGTTTTTGTCCTCCTCCCTTTCCAAATATTTACAGGCTTCGTTCTTTGTCATTCATCTGAAAACCAAAGTGGCTTAAAATAAGAGCGAGAAACAATTTTAATACAATTGTATCAATTCAAAACAATCATCCAATAGAGATCCTGGCATAATAAAATACTTGGGAATAAGTTCATGCCATGTAAGTCAAGGTCAGATTTGGGAGCCAAAATTATGGATTTTTATATGACCCATTGATAACTTAAAGAGTCACTATTTTCCTGGCCAGGCATTCAAAAGGTCAGAAGCAGAACTACAGCAGAGAGTATGTAACTACAACTTGCTGTCTAACAGTTACCTTGTTTGAACTAAACTTTCAAATGAGAAAAAAGACACCTGATCCAAATATATTCTCAAAAGGCTGATCCAACCACAGGACTCAGATAGAAATGCAGTGATTAAGTTGATTTATTTTATTTGCTTCATTTATACCCTGGTATTTAGGATTTAGCTATTTAGGATTCATCTTAAATGCACACACTCACATGTATGCATACATACATAAACATACACCCTCTTTTAAACATTTATTAAATAGATCGGTGGGCTAGTCATTTGGACATACATGGTTACTCATCCAGCTAGGGCTATGAGCACAGATGTGTGCTCCTATATCAACACGGGCTTTACCTAACTAGAGTAATAATGTACTGCTTCTGGTTGCATAACTGGAAATAAGTATGAGGGAGAAATGGTATTGGCATCTAGACCTCATTATCAAATCTACCCTTACCTTGGACTATAGTATTTTTCAATAATATAAATTTTCTCCTCAAACTATTACCACTATTTCATGTATCAGATTGATATAAACATATCACACAGCATATACAGTATATTAGTAAGTTTTCACATAGCACATATTTTTGTAAACATGTACTCAACGGGGTTACACTCCCCCTGAGGACACAGGCCTGCAGTCTGCAGCTCCTCCTGGATTCAGCGCTAATGCTTGAAGCTCAGGTATTGGCGGTGGTTGGGAGGGCTTTTGCACAGTTAAAACTTGTGCGCCAGCTGCAACCATACCTCAAAAAGCCTGACTTGGCCACGGTGGTCCACACTTTAGTTACAATGGACCACTGTGGCCTTAGTTAGAATGGATTATTGCAATGAACTCTACAAGGGGCTGCCTTTGAAGACAGCCTGGAAACTGGAAATTAGTGCAAAGGTCAGCAGCCAGATTACTAATGGGGGGCAGCTATAGGGAGCATACTATATTTCTATTAAAGCAACTCCAATGACTACCAACAAGTTTCTGGTCCTTATTGGTGGGGGCCCCTGGCTTTGGAACACCCTACCCAAGAAAATTAGGCAAGCCCCCACATTGCAATGTTTTCAGAGGGAGCTGACATGACCAAAAAAAAAGTTGCTGAAATGCAGCTGTGTCTGGGATGCCCAATGTATTGCCCATTTTAATAGTAGCAATTGCTGCATTTTATTGAATATTTTATTCAAATTGAATTTGTTTATCTTTTTCAGTGTTGCTTTATATTAATTGATATTGTGATAGGTATAAATGTTGATGTATTCCATTTGTATTTTATTTTGTTCTCATGGCACTATTATGTGCTGCTCTCTAAGCTGCCCCAAGTCCTTCTGGGAAATGGAGGTGGGATATAAATAAAGTTGTTGTTGTTGTTAAATTATTTGAGCAAAGACTCAGTAGATTATTAATGATCCAGATGACTCCGTCCTGTTTCTGTAAATGCCGCATCTTAAACTAGAGGAATGGGTAGCACTGTGGTTCTGCACATGTGTGGTGAATTACTGTTCAAAAAACCATAACTGGAGCAGCGACATGATGGCCTAGTCAACCAGTATTTTTGTTTATTTGTTTCATACTATACTGTAGTTGCATAGAACATCTAAAGTCAAAACCATAACCTTCCCTTCAAATCAATATTTTTTTCTATTTAAATGACTACTAATTATATGGCCAAAACTACCTCTAAAATGTATTAATACTGGAAACCAATTCACAAGTCGCATATTTTTCCTCCAAAAGGTGAGCCTGTGAATGATTTCCTGGTTGGCTAAGATTTTCTAGAAATTGGATTTTTCCTCCTCTATGAATATTTTAAAGAAGTCACTTATAGACACCTTTTAATGCAAGAACAGGTGTGAGCTCAAATTCCCTCAGCAACTAATATCAGCTCAGCTGAGAGAACAGCAGTAAATTCTTATTTGAAAGCTAAACTAAGTTCATCTTGATAAGAGTTGAAAGCTCATTAACCATTAAAATGCCATATAAATGCTATTCTGAAAGCTATTTCCCTTTGTGGCTGGATTTTATGTGAATTTGGAATGAAAAATAAGCATGGAGAGACACATGAAAATAAAGCATCTGCAAGCTAAAGGGAATCTGCTTAAAGTTGAAGAAAAACAGAATGTTATGTGATGTGAACCTTGAAGTTTGATTCAACCAGGATTAAAACATTGAGAGAAGAGCTGGGACTTGTTTTTGTAATTCTGTTTGAGATTGCCATTACAGTGCCGAAGCCTGTATAAAAATGCTTAGCCCAACCTATTCTATTAAGATTTTTCCCACCTAGCTTAAACTTGTGATAAAGATATAAACATGTTTTTGTTGCATTTTGAAGCATGATTTTAATGGTGTTTTCTTTTCTTTCTCTTTCACATTTTCTAACCTCTTCAGAAACTGCACATTAGGCCTGGTTAGGTTTGTCGTAATTGTTCGGAATTCAGAATAAATTTGTATTAAAATAATGTTCAAAATGGTTTTGAAGAGATGTAAGCAACCCGGAAGTAAAGTTAGCAATTCGAAGTCAAGGCTGCAAAATTGGGAAAGACATTGGCTCAAACACGTCAAACAAAAAAAATGAGAGCATTGCCTCTAGATCTCGGCCCCTGGATTGCAATCCACGTTAGAGCTAACATGGATTGCAACTCAGGGGGCGGGATCTGGAGGGAATTCCTCATGTTTACCTAGATTGGAGGACTCCTCATGTTTGCCTAGACTTGAAGGAAGGGCACATGGCACAAGGAGGTGAGGGAAGGGCACTGGAGCCATTCCTGTCACATGCCTCTGCCGCTGTGTCAAGGCTGGGCTTCCCCGGAGAGAGGAGCTGGAGAGCCTCCAGACACACCAGCCATAGTGCTTGGGGCAGAAGGGGCTCAAGGCATTGGAGAAGGAAGAGGAGGACATGGCTCCTCCCACGGCTCCAGGTCCTTCGGCTCTCCCAGATCCTGATCCGGCAAGCTTTCCCCAGCTCATCTCCCCAGCCCCCGAGAGTGGCTTTCCTCCACATCTGAGGATGAACATAAGAACATAAGAAGAGCCATGCTGAATCGGACCTCAGCCCATCTAGTCCAGCATTCTGTATCACACAGTGGCCCACCAGTTGTACACGGGGATCTCGAGCAGAAGGGAGGGCAAAACCCTAACCTGCTCCCGACCCCCCAGAACCAGTACCCAGGGAAATCCTGCCTACCTCAACCAACTCCGAGGTGGCACTTGAATGTACTTTTCAGTGGAACCACCTGTCATAGAGGGAGCTGGTGGTGAGTCTTTTTTTTTCAGTTGACTTCAGGTTGAGGCTGACTTCTTCCCTCTGTGGGAAGAAGGGAAGAAATCCCCATCCAAACTGTGTTAAACATGCCTGTCCGCCATTAACTAAGCCATTCCAAAATTTCCGAATTAATCCAAATCAATTTCAGATTCGAAGCGCCAGCGCCCCCTAGATCCAGAGCAAGTTTTTAACCCTTTTTTGTGGATCAACCAGCCCTACTGCACATGCACAAAGCCAAAAATGTATTTATTTAAACATCTGCAATTCTGACACATTTCTCAATGTGACCATGCCAAACTTCATCCACATTCAAAGGCAGATGAAGGACATTTCATACAGATTACTTTGTTCTTTTCTTTCAGGAAATATATCTGAAAGCTAAAAGAAACTAATTAAAACATTCAGGCTTATTTTAAAACAAAATCCTGTGGAATGTAAACTTCACAAAAAACTATGTGACACCAAGTTTTATTTGCACTGTGTTCAGTATGCAATGAATCGCTAATGTCCACAGATACTTTTTATATAACTGCTACTAGTTACATTGAATAAATATTTATTTGATTTATTTTTCACCTTTCTCCTAACTGGGATTCAAACATTTAGATTTTCAGGGGGAAAAATCATGGCACATTAAGAACATAAGAACATAAGAAGAGCCATGCTGAATCGGGCCTCAGCCCATCTAGTCCAGCATTCTGTGTCACACAGTGGCCCACTAGTTGTACACGGGGATCTCTAGCAGAAAGGAGGGCAAAACCCTCACCTGCTCCCGACCCCCCACAACCAGTACCCGGGGAAAATCCTGCCTGCCTCCATCAACACAGAGGTGGCACTTGGATGTCCATTTCAGTAGCTACTGATTCCCTTGGTATCCATGAATCTTTCTAATCCTGCCTTAAAGCTGTCCAGGCTGACAGCTGTCACAACCTCCTCTGGAAGTGAGGTACTTCTATTATTCAGGAACAGTGAGATGAGCAGTACAGAAAACCCTAGGCATAAATAGGGTTTGACCTAGCTTGGTTAGGTTAAGAAATAAATCCAGTGAGGAAATTATTGTATTTGTATTTTAAAGTTGTATTTTATAACCCAGAAATACCAAGTCAAATGCATTTTCCCCAGCATAATGAAATCTTTGATGTTAACTCATTCTATTGTTTTATTTGTGCTGCTGTTGTCCATTGAAGAAATTATATTGGAAATGTACTTGTATTCTTCTGTTAAATGTATATGTATTCTTATGCAATATAAATACTGCTTTATATTTAGCACAGTTTGTATCATATTCTGCTATTTGCATCTTCCTGTCATTTTGGTTCATAACAATTGTTTCTTTATGTTTGTATTGTGTTGGAACCAGTTTTGTGGCTGCTACTATTCAGCAGTGACATGCACAAGTATCTCCTTGACTCCAGTGACCGCTATCCATGACGACTTATAGAAGACAAGAAAAGGAACAGTTGTTCAGTTACGATGCTTGGTCAGTTACATAATATGCAGCTTGTAATTGTTGAACCCTAACAGGCGCCTTCCAAATCCCACCAAATAGCCCTGATGCCCACATCCCTTTTCATACCTGATATTATGAACAATTGTTACTTTATCTTGGAATGATTACCAATTCATTAAAAAGAATCAGTTGAAGGCCAGGTGTTCCCTACTACTACATAGCACTATCGGATTTCTCTCATAGGAAAATATTGTACAAGTGAGATGTACCCACATTAGGATCGGGTTGTGGCGCAGTTAGTTGAGAGCTAACTGCATTAAATCACTACTGACCGAGAGGTCATGAGTTCAAAGCCAGCCCAGGTCGGAGTGAGCTTCCCGCCATTCGTCCAGCTTGCTGTCAACCTATGCAGCCCGAAAGACAGTTACATCTGTCAAGTAGGAAATTTAGGTACCGCTTATGTGGGGAGGCTAATTTAACTAATTTACAATGCCATAAAAACCTTCCAGCAGCATGCAGAGGAATGAGGAAGTACTCAATTAAAGGACTCAGTGTTACAATGGGCAGTGAAGAGGCAGCTTCCCTTGTGGCCAAAATCGACCCAGAACCCAGCATATCCTCATGAAGCCGGAAAAGCTTTGGGCACAGCTGGAATGTTAAATTGCTTCTGTGTCTGTCTATTTATGTTGTATGTCTAACTGGAATTGAATGTTTGCTATGTATATGTTCATTGTAACCCGCCCTGAGTCCCCTGCGGGTTGAGAAGGGCAGAATATAAATACTGCAAACAAACAAACAAACAAATCCTTATTCGGCTAATATCTAGAGCAGAGGTTCTTGATCTGTGGCTCCCATGTGTTTTGGCCTACAACTCCCAGAAACCCCAGCCAGTTTACCTGCTGTTAGGATTTCTGGGAGTTGAAGGCCAAAATAGCTGGGGAGCCACAGGTTGAGAACCACTGATCTAGAGTTTAAAATGCCTACAGTAAATTGGAAGGTTGAAATCCTGTTGGTTTATACTTGTAGTTGCAAGTAGGCATGGTTTCGAACCCCAAAATAGGTAATCGAAAATCTAATGGGGGGGGGGGGGGGATTTTTTTGATTAGTAAAACAAAGACTTACAAAAAATTTTCCAAAAATTTCTCAAATGTAACTTAATTACTAACGAAATTCGTTAGTAGTTCTAAAGTAGGCAAAGCAGGGAAACAGGACTGATACTGTTTTAAGCACAGGCAAATCAAGGGGCAACATTTCCCTTGGTTTCCTTGCAGGGAGATATAATGCATTAATATATTATTATTAATATTATTAAATACCTCTGGTGCAGGCCTTGCTAGAGTTCTCTTCACTCCAGCTTTTTCCCATTCAGTTTTACCATAGCAGTCTAGGACCTCCGTTCGAACTCTATGGCTTTTCTTGATTCTGAACTCTTCCTTCTCCTCTCCGTGCTCTTTTCACTCCTGCTGCCCTTCTCTCAGCAGTTCTTATGTCCTTCTACTCTGTCCTTCTATCTAAACCCCCTTCCTGGGTGTTTAAATCGCTTTTTTCCTCAGTCCTCCAGCCCCTCTAGGAGTCCCGATCTGGATCTCTCTATCGTTTCCGGCTCCTTTTTCACTTCCTGGAGGAGGCCTTTCACTCTAATTAGGCTTCAAGCATGGAAGGGCTCCGATTTGACTGTGAGTTATATCTGCAAAGCTATTTTGGAGGGGGAAATTTTCCTGTTGGGGGGGAATCTGAAATATTTAATAATCTAACGAAATTTTGGGCCCAGGGGGTGCGGAAAAGAAAGTCCACTTCCGGGATTGGCCTTGCGATCCATATAAACTTGAAAGTCCCATTACATATGAATCCCTTCCGATTTCTTTTCATTTTCATAACTTTTTTCTCATGCCTAGTTGCAAGTATGTAAACAAAAATTGGTTGGCTCTCAGCAGTCTGTTTCTCAATTACATTTTTTCCTTCATAACTGCTGAATACCCATTGCCTTTTCCCTCTTGCAATCACTGCCTATACAATGTAATGAAACCAACATGATTATAAAGCAGGCTTGGGCAAACTTTGGCCCTCCAGGTGTTTTGTCCCAGAAATCCCAGCCAGCATACCGGCTCTTAGGGATTGTGGGAGTTGAAGTCCAAAACACCTGGAGGGCTGAAGGTTGCCCATGCCTATTGTAGAGCAAAACATTAAAAATGAAGTTGTAATGACTGCTACAAAAACACGCTAGCCTACAATGCATAAAGACATGAAATATATAATATACATATAAGAAGAACACATTCAGGAGTACATTACCACATGTGACGCAATATAATCCGTAATAGTCCCTGATGCAGATTAGATTCAATGTCCAAGGAGATATCCAAATATCCCCATAAGGGTAAATATAGGCACTAAGTCTCTAGAAAAGTCCGGGATATCATATCCAAGGTTCAATGCAGGGCAGGGGGTGTGTGGTACTCCAGTGTGCGAAACGGATTATATTGGCCAATGGGAGCCGTGTTATTTTCACACTGTTCCGTTGGATTTGTGGCCCTTTTTGGGATGATTACCCAATGATTGCACTTGTTCGTCGCCTCATCTTGATTGTGTATTGAACTTTTCTACGTATTAAGAACCCCACTAGAGTACCACACACTCCCTGCCCTGCATTGAACCTTGGATACGATATCCTGGACTTTTCTAGAGACTTGGTGCCTATATTTACCCTTACGGGGTTATTTGGATATCTCCTTGGACATTGAATCTAATCTGCATCAGGGACTATTACGGATTATATTGCGTCACATGTGGTAATGTACTCCTGAATGTGTTCTTATATGTATATTATATACTTCATGTCTTTATGTATTGTACGCTAGCATGTTTTTGTAGATTTGAGAGCCACCCTAGTTCAGTTTGTTCTTAAGTTGTAATGACTGCTGCAATGGTGGCCTGGGAACAAGCAGGGGAGTATCACATTATCCAGTGAACTATAAGAAACACTCCTGTTTAGACCAGAGGCTGGTGGTACTTGATGCCATTTCTCGGGGGGGGGGGGGGGAGAATGAGACAAATAAAAGGAGGAAATCACACACTCTTATTCTCAAAAATACCAAAATAGGTTCAGTTTAGAGTTGCCATTAGTCAGAAAATGACTTAAAAGCACACAACAAGATGCTTTTAACACATAACAGCTGAAATATCTGATGATAAGCAACGGATAATAACATATCAAAATCAAGAGTGCCTGCCAGTTCTTACAGCTATTAAGTAGATTCTGCAATATCACTGATGATTTTATATAAATTAATTTACTTTTTTGTATCAACTTGATGAATTTATCTCAGGGATGCACTATACATGTTTCAAAGACTTTGTCAGCACACCAATGAGTACTCCAACCATGGCCACAATGCCCCCTGTCTATTTTATCCAAATTGCACACTGATCACTATTTTACTTGGAAGTGTTGTCTCTTGGTACTCCAGTATAATTCCATAGTATGCCTCTGGGACAGGTATATTCAAAATACAAGATTTATTATTATCCACAGTTTCATTTATTTATGTGGTGTCTGGCAACGTAAGGCCCAATGATGTACATAAACTGAATGCCTGCTCCGAATTTCACCAAGTATAGATTTGCATGTGGGACTTAACATCTGAACATCAGTTGTACGAGGGTTATCCAGAAAGTAAGGTTACAAGGTTTTTTTTGTTAAATACAAAGAATGAATATATATTTTAATAAGACTTATATGGATTATAGCATAGGTATTACATTATTTTTTGACATAATCACCATTCAGTTCAATACATTTTGTCATCTGTGGGATGAATTTTTGATGCCTGTGTCATAGAAGTTTCCCTCTGCCTTTTTCTGCCAGTTCGTCACTTTGATTTTCACCTCGTCATCATCGGAAAAGTATTTTCCACCATGGTGTTCCTTCAATTTAGTGAACAGCTAATAGTCACTGAGTGTGAGATTGGGGCTATGAGAGGAGTGGCTTAAAACATCCCAAACAAATGAAGTCAACAACTCTTGTGTTGCATGAGTGGTGTGTGGACGTGCATTGTCATAAAGGAGACAGACTCTCGGCATGAGCATCCCAAGACGTTTGTTTTGGATGGCTCTGTGAAGTTTCTTCATGGTCTAACAATATATTCCATACCCATTTTGCCACATGCTGTTTTGGCATTACTTTTTCTCCATAAACTGGAATGATTTCGTGATTAATCACAGCAGAATTCATGCCCTTAGCATTTAGATAGAGTATTACAGTGCAAACTTTGCACTTGGAGGGAAACGGAATGAGGACGCTCATCTCTAACCTTCATCACAACACCAGTTGATGAGCTACTGACAACTGGCATTGCTTGATCACTTCTGCTGGCTTCCCGCTGGCTTCCTTGTACACTTGTATACCGTTACCAGAACTAAGAGCCATTGTATATGATTACCTCATTGCAAATGTGAAGGAATTAGACACTGTGGGTTTTCTTATACAAATTCTAGATATCATCTTGGATTACAACTATTTTGCATTTGAGAAGGACATTTATTTACAAATCTCGGGGGTCAGTATGGGCCAAGCGGCCTCGCCTTTGTTAGCAATTCTATATATGTCACACCTAGAAGATAAATACATTTTTCCAGAAGTGCATAATAATTTTTCTACGGCTATCTCCCAGTACTATCGATATATAGATGATGTCATCTTTCTGGTTAATAATACTGTTAATCTTAAGTGACCTTGAAAGATGGATGAATTCCTGGGATGCCAACATCCAATTCACATTGAATGCTAACAAGAAACAAGTTAACTTTTCTGGATCTCACCATTTTTGTAGATAGAGGCTTACTTAAAAGTAGGAATTTCAGGAAAACGGTAAAACGTAATTCATATTTACATTTTAGTAGTTTCCACTCTCATCCTCTTAAATCTAATTTACCCTACACCCAGTTTGCTCGCCTTAAACACAATTCCTCATTCACCTGTGACTTTGAAAGAGAAGCCAAAACTATGAAATCTGAGTTCCTCCAACGAGGATACCCAGAACATGTAGTTTCTAAAGCACTCACTAAAGTTAGACACTCAGATAGAAATAGTCTGTTATCCTGTAGACCTAAGGAACATACTACCAAATTCGTGTGGCCTTTAACACTCACACCTCATTCTAATTCCATCATTAAGCTAATACGGACCTATTGGCCTATTATATCCCACATCAAGAGTTTGGAAAATCCCCCTCTTGTAGCTTATAAGCGTACACGTAACTTAGGCGACACACTAACCCATTCCAATCATGCTTATGTGCATACTATGAGCAATTTGAGTAAGGGCACTAAGATTTTGGACGTTGTTCTATATGTAAAAATATCTGTACTGATACTAGCATAGTAAGTCCATCTTTGGAAAAAAGCTTTGAAGTACGCTGCTTTGCCACCTGCGCCAGTTCGTACGTTACGTACGCGATCACATGTTCCTGCCCACAGGTCTACGTAGGTATGACCACTAGGCCCTTGAGACAATGTTTTATTGAGCATAGAAGTAGAATTAATACAGGGAACATGGATTTACCGCTGTATGCCCACTGTCTTCAATGCAAACACAATCCGGATTCTCTGCGCATCAGAGTGCTAGATAAAATCGAACCACACTCACACACGGATCCCCTTAAAGCCCTTTGCAAACTAGAAAGACTCTGGATTCTCTGGTTAAACTCAGAGATTCTGAATGGGTTAAACGAGGTAATTAGCATACAGACGCTAATTGCTTAATTGTCTCACCTGACTTACCTTATAACACTTCATGGATACCAAGTGTATCGGTAGTTACTGAAAAAGACATTCAAGTGCCACCTCGGAGTTGGTTGAGGTAGGCAGGATTTCCCTGGGTACTGGTTGTGGGGGGCGGGAGCAGGTCAGGGTTTTGCCCTCCCTTCTGCTCGAGATCCCCGTGTACAACTGGTGGGCCACTGTGTGATACAGAATGCTGGACTAGATGGGCTGAGGTCCAATTCAGCATGGCTCTTCTTATGTTCTTATGTTCTTATGTACTCTCCTGATCCTTTCCTTTCTTACCTTTATGGTCACCTTACCGACTGGGTGAGGTTAAGCCTTGGTATGTATGCCTTTCATCATTGGTTATTCCATGGGTTGTATGCCTGTATTGTGAATTATTCCATGGGTTGTATATCCTAGATATTTGGACTACGGTACACCTATTTATGGCCTTGAGAAAGCCCCGCCCGGGGGCAAAATGGGGGAGTGGCCCCAGGAAGTTTGGCATCGCCAGCCCGTCGGCCAGACATTATATGAACTATTAAGGAGCATACTACAGTCTCCTGGGTCCATTTATCTGATGTTGTTTGGACTTCACATTACTAGAGACATTATCCTTAATTCTGTGGACTGCCCTATTTACTGTGAGGAACGTAACTGTATTAACATGTCTGAATATTGCGGAATTTAATCCGGTTTATGTATGCGCCTCCCTATCACAACATACATGTTATGGCATGTCCTGTTGTATAATTGTTATGTTATACTCTAGTGTTGTGCACTATATTTGAATAGATATTTTTTATATCGAAGTCTTGTGACTCTGTGTTTTTGCTTAATTGTTGAACCCATTACTCTGTGCTTTTGATTGGCTTCCTGTTATGCAGCAGTGATACTAACTTCCCCACAAAATTTCCTTGCAAGGCCTACATGTCTTGTAACCTTACTTTCCGGATAACCCTCATAACAGTTTGGATCTAGGTTATTTGAAGGGCTGTATGAGTTGTTTTGAACACTAAGATCATGTTGGAAGGGCCTTCTCTATTGTCCACCAACCTCTCAAGTATTTATTGTGTCAGGAGCGAACCAAATAGTTGTAATCTCTCAAGTGCATCTCTGGTAGAAACAAGGGAAAGGGCATTTTGGTAGCTGCTCCCAGACTTTGGAATTCTCTCTAATTTTTTTGTGTCAGGAGTGACTTGAGAAACTGCAAGTCACTTCTGGTGTGAGAGAACTGGCCGTCTGCAAGGACATTTTCCAGGGGACACCCAGATGTTTTATGTTTTACCACCCTTGTTGGAGGTTTCACTCATGTCCTCGCATGGGGAGCTGGAGCTGACAGAGGCAGCTCAACCTGCTCTCCCCAGATTCAAATAGCTGATCTGTCAGCCAGCAGTCCTGCCAGCACAAGAGTTGTTCCCTTCATTGAAAGATCAGGATGGACACATCTCTGCTTGCCTTTCACAGGCTGGTCAAGACATATATCTGCCATAAGACATTTGGGGGAGGATGATGGCGTGGCTGTTGGGGATGTTGTGGGTAGGATTTGAGAGAGGGTTAGCTTTTAAACATAATTTTAATTGAGTCCACCTTGAGATAAAAATGAAATAAATAGTGAAGTCACTCCTATTTAATTATGGACTTAAATTCATTCAACTTCATTTATAATTCACAAATTGCATTCTAGTTTAGGATGACAATGTAAACAGTTTGAAGGCATATTGATTGTCAGTTTTAGTTATTTTCTTCCCCCCTTTTTTCATGCTCAAATGTGGCTATCAATGATGGGAGGCTATAACCCACTCCATTACAGGGGAGCGAAACTGAGAAGAAAGCATTTACAATGTTTCACCTTTGCGTCGTGTTAGGTTAAACCCAAGATGACTAGAAACCCTTTGAAGCAACCCAAACTTAAATATTCCTGCTAGGCAGACTGAAAAGAGAAACTGAATTATAATGAACCAGCAGCTGTCACAATATGTCCACAGTAACCAAATCAAAATATCAACCACTAACCCAGATGAGATTCAAAAGGTCAACATATGAAGCCAGAAGCTTTCTTGAAGATCGCCTGAAACCTCAATCTAATCCTAGCGGTGAAATGTTCCATTAAGCTACAGGGGGTACAGAAACAAGTTACTATATATTGGTAAACGATTTAATGTACTAGCAAGATAGCCTAGGCAGGTTAAGAAGGGCTCACAAAAAAGCCTCCTGAAAATTGAGCAGCAAATTTGGAATGACACGAATCTGTAGCAATATAGCTTGTCTCCTATACAGTATTGAAATGCATTCACAGATTTCTAGCAGGCTAAAAGTACATTGTTGATTTATTCTTTTAAATGGCATTTAGTTGATTGGTATGGGGAATCTAAGAGCTATACTTCTAACAGAAAGCATTTTGGAAAAGCATTTCCCCCCTTTTGGCCACAATATTTCCCACAGCTAATTAGTTCATGGTTTTAAGTTAAAAGTAATTTAAAATACTTTTTGCATAGTTTCTAACACTCTGAAAACATTTAAGGATGGAATTAATGCCTTAAAAGTGTTTGCAATTTGGGTCCACTATTGCTACACTATTTCAATAAATATTCCTAGGTTTTATGTATATTTCTTATAATGACTGTGCTTAAATTGTGACAAATGTCCTCCCTTATTTCACATATAAATAAAAACAGTGGCTAATTTGTGCAGAATGTCTGTGTTTTTGTATAGATCCAAGAGACTAAGAAACATAAAAGGTTTCCAGGATCATTTTAATCCTGACTTTGTATGTCACATGTTCTCTGATTGCAATCCAATATTATACTTATATGATTATACATAATGTCACACAGCTGAACACCTTTCACATGCAATTTGTCTTATCATGCCATACCAACAGTATATGTGAGGGGGAAAAACTGTCCTCACATTTATGGCTGGAAAGAAACTCTACATGAGTATCTTCCCAGTCAAAATGCACAATTTTCTCCTGAGAAACTGTTCTTATTCTATAGTTGTTAGAATAACACACATCCCCCAAAACCATTGAGTTGCACCAAGAGGAAATAGCCAATTTACTGAATATGTCTATATGTCTGTGAAAGAGACAGAGAAAAATGGCACCAGGTTAGATATGGTTTCCAGAACAAACTTTTCACCTGTATACCCCTTCTTGGTTTCTCCCTTCTCACTAACAGCTTTAAATTAGACATTATGGTTAGTGATGTGAAAATCCCAGCAGTTATAGGATAATGTGACCCTTAATAGAGAAAAGGTGATATTTTGGGGAAAATATATACACAATATTTGTTTTATATTATGACCCACGTTATTTTATTTCTTTAACAACATAAAATACTTCATTCATAACTTAGCATATGAATTTATACTATAGCATGTTTATAAAAATTGAAAATATAAAGGTATTAGTTTTGTACTAGCAAAATTGCAATTATCTCCTATACTAAAGGTAGATATGCAAACTGTAGCTTCTATATTACATAAGTGCATATATGAGTTTCTGCCATGACACAAGAAAATTATTTCAACAATAAAAATAAACTATATTATTTGGAAACAGTCACTGACAATGTTGACAAACTTAAGTGCCATGTTAGAAGCACATTTGTGTCTAGTATGGTGCAGTGACTTGAGCATTATAGTACAACTCTGGAGCACATGGTATGAATCATCACTGGGTGACCTTGGGCGAGTTACACTCTCCTAGCTTAAAAGGAAAACAACAACAGAACTCTTTTGAACAAGAAAACCAGCCATGCTATCACACTGGGGCTTTAATGTATCAACTGGGGCAGCCTCGTTCTTCTGGCACCTGTAGAATTCTGGGAAATTCTAGTTTAGGGTGGGACTTTTCAATATTCTGTTAGAGAGGCGTTCACCTCCCCTAACCACATTTCCCAGAATTGGGAAGGTGCCAGAAGAATAGGGTTGCCTGCATTAACTCCCCAGTGTGATAAGGACGCAGAAGACTGTAACCCCATCCAAATTACCATCACTTTAATCCCATTCCTTCATATTTGAAGAAATAAAATTGAAATGCTTATTAAGAAATTTATCTGATCTCTCATCTTTCCACGATAAATCTTTGCAGGCTCTGTGCCCTCCTTACTCACTGGCAGGGCCATACCCAGGATTTTGATTCGGGGTGAGTTTGATTCAGGGGGGGGCTGAGTTTGGATGACAGAGGGTCTACCCTAGCAAACCTTTTGTATTGTTATCCCAATATCCCCATGCATATGGGATGTATTGACTATGGCGATCAGATCATGATATGAATACACATAACAGTTTAAATAATGTACCAGTAAGGCCTTTTCGCGGACCATCCTGAGAATTTGGGGGGGGGCCTTCAGCCCCCAAGGCCCCTCCCCCAGGTACATGCCTGCTCACTGGCCACATTTCACAGACAGTTGTGTTACATTCAGGTAAGCCAGCTAGCCTGAAACACAGTTATACTGTTTCAGATATGCTTGAATTGGAAAATGTAGCATTCCATAAACACTTTTTTCAAAAAAGGAAAGCTTTTCAGACTAGACAGCATATCAGACAGGACAACACATGCATCAATGCCAGGTGCTCAGAAAGAGCAGTGTTCCTTGTTACAGAGCAGCAGATGACCTTGCCTCCCACACTTAAACTTCTACATCTGGAAAAAGAAACAGACTGTGTTCCGCCAAGACAAGGCTATATAGAGAGGAAGAACATAGTAGAAACATATCACATAAAAATAAATGCATGTTTCTGTTTCAGGAGTACAAAGATGAAGCAACAGTTCTCTTGCAGTATTTGATCCTATCCTCTTCAACATCTCTTGTTGGCTAAGTTCAGGATAAAGATGCAGAAAGGAAATGGAAATTTCAGCAAACCAGGTATACCATCAAGCTTACAGAATTAATGTTTGAAATGGTTCCAATTGCCAAAGTACAACTTTAAATTAAAATAACAAAAACAATATCTGGTTCCAATAGCTGCCATGCCTTATTTCACATTAACAGCCTTGACATAAGAAGTTAGCTTCTCACACGTGTATATTTAAGCACAGCAAAACCCAATATTATCAATTCCTAAAATACATCAAATCAACAGAACCATTTGGACCATGAAGACAGAAAACACAATGTTGATTTTAAACCACAGAATCCTGACACTACAGATGAGCAATAGCAAATTATCATTTTCAGCAAATACAAAAGGGCAATTATTTGTTTAGGTTTCAAAAATAAAAATTTCTAACAACAGTTTAATAAATGAGTGTTTTGTTTTTCTAACAAATCCAATCAAAGTATGTTTGCTTTTTAGTGAACTTATAAATACCCCCCTCAAAAGAAAACATTCTGTTTTACAAGTGAAAGCACAATTTTGGGTTGAAATGATTTATAGGCTGTAGGGTTCTTTGTTAGGAGAAGCCAAAATAAAGGAAACAAACTTTTCAGATGCAAAAACTCAAGTGTAAAGGTCAAACTTGAAAGCATCACTCAGCACAGTGGGTTTCAGAGAAGGCCAAGGATGCATACAAAGGTTGCATTTACCCTGCCTACAGTCAAACCTAACAGTGTGACTTAAGAAGGGAGAATCTGAATTTCTTTGCTTTTGTTGGCTCAAGCCAACCCCTGAAACTGCAATAACTATGCTGTGTGTATGTGACTATATACAGATTACAGCAAGCTTCAACAGTGTCCCACATGTTAAACAACTCACAAATAATTGCTAATAATGAAAGACAAGAAATATTTCACAGGCATATATTGGTCCCAGAATGATGTATCACAGTTGAAACTCAGTGGCTTCTCTGGCTCAGATTCACTTGTTTGAAATGAAAAAAAAAAACCTTAGTTAATTCACTGAGGAGTGCAAGCAGAAGGGTGTGACCTTGGCCAAGGAGAAGGATTACTATATTTTAACATCATATATTTATCTTCACCAAACTCATTTATCAAATGTGATGAAAGTAATGTTGCTATCTACATTTGCAAGTAATTAAAGCATTTCTTCTGATAACTGATATTATTGCTTCAGAAAGAGTTCGCTGCAAGTCAGAATGTGATCAATCATTAGCCAACTGTGAGGGCACACACTTGCCAAATGCCACAGCCTGTCAGAAGTAGAACATACTGCAGACATGGTCAGACTTAACGTAGAAATTTACAACCCAGAGACTACAAGTCCCTGTAGGCACATTCACACTGTCGTCCAAAGAAAATGACAACTTCATATAACTCCTATTATTTGTCCCTTGAAACAAACCTAAATGTGCGATTACCTCAGTTTTGGGGGTGGCTGTATCTAAATGATTTACTTTAAATGCATTATTTGTAGAATATTATTTTCAGGCTATTTTGAGGCTTCTAAATGTAGTGCCCAAAACAAAAACAGAAGAGTAAAATAGCCATGAAACACCATGATCAATTTGCTGTTCAGATAGTTTTTTAGAAATAAAAACATCAATAGCAGAGTAGAATAATTAAATATAAAATAACAAAGAGAAGCTAATATCAACTAAAAGTAGACTGAAACATCGAAGGGCTATATCAAACACTGAACTAATTTCCGCTCATACAAAGTTTCTCCTGCTCCACAAGAATACTGGTATACTCCCAGAAATCTCATCCAAAGAGCCTCACATTCTTACAGTACAACTGAGATTTCTGTGGGGCTGAGGAAAGGAACCCCCTCCCCCAAGTATTTCAATAATATAGTGGAATTTCTTCCCTCCATAGGAAGGAGTGGGGAATAAGTGTACACATCCAAAGACTCTCTATCCAAACTCTCTCTAACATCATCAGTGCAGAGGGTTCTCTGTATGTAAGCACCACTACTAGGAGTAGTATAATGGACAATGGACTACAGCAGGCAAGCATTTGCCCAATTCAAGAATCAAATACAAATGAGCAGGGAAACT
Organism: Anolis apletophallus; assembly: GCA_030556195.1. Taxonomy (NCBI): domain Eukaryota; kingdom Metazoa; phylum Chordata; class Lepidosauria; order Squamata; family Anolidae; genus Anolis; species Anolis apletophallus. The sequence continues at coordinate 21,619,692 of JARBWK010000006.1, forward strand.
CTTTCTGTTTAATATACAAAGCACAATAATTTACAAATATATAAAAGGAGTGAGAATGCTTAAAATGACTTCTTACTTTGTATCCTGGAATTCACAAAAGGAGGAGATAGATTGTCATGTGATCCAAGGTCCCTGTTTGTCATATGTTCATAAGGAGTTCCATCTCCATAGTTCTGTTAATAAATTGGGGGAAAAACATTGTTGAAGTACACAAACCACATTAAAGTTATACATATTTTCCCCAGAACATCACAGTCCTGGGAGAAAGGTGGGGTACAGAGAAATATCCTCTGCACAGATCTTCCGATAGCCAAGCAAAGCAATAATGTGACCCACACATTCTTGTGAAATGCCTATTATGCTTGAAATTTCTCTGAGTGATACGATGATCGTCCTGAATCAATCTGTCAATCTTTTGCTTGTGAAACTCGGTGGTTGCTGTCACAAAATGTCCAACTCTTTGTTTGCCACCCAAGTCAGATGTTCCCACCTCAACATCTTTAAACTTACTTGCCCAATAACGCACAGTACTCACATCAACACAATCACCATAAACAGCCTGCATTCTCTGATGAATCTCCTTTAGGGTGACACCTTCTGCTGTCAAGAATTCAATGACTGCATGTTGCTTAAGTCGCATTGACCGACCGTTTGTGCAGGGCTCCATACTTTGCACTTTAACAACAAAACTGTTCAATACTAAGTCTTCCTGCCAAAATGGAACTGTAGAGGAGAATCTATTGAACAAGCCAGTACTTGCCACATACTACCGTGTTTCCCCAAAAGTATGACACCCCCGATTGTAAGACGTATCGGGGGTGTCAGAGGGGTCGGCTTATATAAGCCGTACCCCGAAAGTAAGACGCATACGCGGGCGGCATGGCGTGGCTTCCTGGCTGGGTGCCGAGAAGGCTCCCAGAGGGGGCTCAAAAGGGGCCCGGATCCTCCTCCTCTTCCTTCCAGCAGCGCCTTCCATCCTCCTCCTCTTCCTCCCAGCGGCGCCTTTCCCTCTCGCCGGTTCCGCCCCCCTCCCTTCAGTGAAGGGAGGAGGGGCAGAGCTGCCACCAGCGAGAGGGAGAAGGCGCTGGCGGAAGTCCCGCCCCCAGGGCGACTCAGGCGCGTTTTGCCGCCGCCCCGCTCGGGGATGGAGCGCGGGCGAGCGGGGCGGCGGCGGGGACAGACGCCTGAGTCGCCGTGCGGGCGGGAATTCTGCCGGCGCTTTCTTCCCTCTCGCCGGCGGCGGCTCGCCCCTCCTCCCTTCACTGAAGGAGGGGCGGAACCGGCGAGGAAAGGCGCCGCTGGGAGGAAGAGGAGGAGGATGGAAGCCACTGGAAGGAAGAGGAGGAGGATTCGGGGCCTTTTTGAGCCCTCTGGGAGCCTCTCGTCGCCCAGCCAGGAAGCCACGCCATGCCGCTCAAGTCTTACTAGATCTTACTTTCGGTACCGTCACCCAATATAAGACGTACCCCGAAAGTAAGCCGTAGTGGGGATTTTGGGGGTCAAAAGAAAGTAAGACGCTGTCTTACTTTCGGGGAAACACGGTAGTACTGCCATCTGTTGAGGAGATACGGAGGTGGAGGCATTACTTTTCATTCAACCCTCGTAACTATTTAAAAGGTTGTCTTCATGTTCAAGCCTATCTGTGCAGGAATCCCAGGCAGTCATGCCACAAATAGATACCTAATGGTGCATAAAACTATATGACATGCTCCATAAGAACATAAGAACATAAGAAGAGTCATGCTGAATCGGGCCTCAGCCCATCTAGTCCAGCATTCTGTGTCACACAGTGGCCCACTAGTTGTACACAGGGATCTCTAGCAGAAAGGAGGGCAAAACCCTCACCTGCTCCCGACCCCCCACAACCATGTATGCTCTCTAGTTAAAACTGTCAAACTCCATGACAGAAAGGTGGCTTGTTTATAAATTAAAAAACCCCGAACAACTGCCATCAAAAATCAACCCCTTTTATGAACCCAGAAGCTTAGTTCCTGTGAAGTAAATATTGGACTTGTACTGTTAACAGGAAACATGAGCAGTGCTAAGAAGCCTTTGGCGAAATTATGCAATAAACAGTTATGCAATTATGTGCAAGGACTATTCAAATGGTCCGGATTACGATTATGGATAGCATGATTTAACTATGGAAGATATTGGTCTAATTTTTTAAAAATGTTTTGATGTATTTTATAATTCTATTTAAAATGCCCATTTTGATTGTATATTATTTTAATGGCATCAAATAGTTGCCTATGTGTAAATTCACCTTGAGTCCCCTCCGGGGTTGAGAAAGGCGGGGTAAAAAAATATGGCATTAAATAAATAAATAAATAGCAGAGTCCCAATTAGTATGCAAATATTCCACCTGCCAGTTTCCTGTCAGTCCAGATTTCTACAAACTTAACTTCAACCATCTTTTACAATGAGGACAATGTTTGCTTTCCTCCACCCGTTTCACTTCCCTCATAATTCCAAGATAGTTTCAGGGACCATGTGTTCAAGTTTCCTTCTGCTCATTCCCCTCCTTGAAACCTTTGAATTTGTTGAGGATAGGAAGACTTGGAGGTAGCTCATTCATGGGGTCATCATAAGTCAAAGTTAACTTGATAACAGGGTTGCTGTGAGTTTTCCGGGCTGCATGGCAAACCTCTGAGGATGCCTGCCATAGATGCAGGCAAAACGTCAGGAGGCAATGCTTCTGGAACATGGTCATACAGCCCAGAAAACTCACAGCAATCCAGTGATTCTGGTCATGAAAGACTTTATTTATTTATTATTTACAATATTTTTACCCTGCCCTTCTCAACCCCGAGGGGGGACTCAGAAGGGCTTTGACAGTGACTTGATAACTGTTAGTAACAAATCCTCCCTGAAGTTCCACCACAACCTCGCAGCACGACTGCATCTAAACTGCAGAATTAATGCAGTTTGACACCACTTTTTTGCCCTGGCTCAATTCTATGGGGCCATGAGAACTATAGTTTTTCAAGGTCTTTAACCTTCTCTGCCAAAGAATGCCAGTGCCTCACCAAACTATAACTCCCAGGATTCCATAGCATTAGGACATTGCAGTTAAAGTGTTGTCAAACTGCATTAATTCTACAGTAGATGCATCCATGGCTTTCAGCTCTCCTCGGCTATCAGTTCAGTCTCTTCAAATCTTAGTAACATATATTCATATTAACATACATTCAAAGACTGAATTCCTCAGCATTCATCCTTTTGGTTACAGATCTTTACTGTTTTTAACTATCTCTAATGATCTATAGCATACTCCCCCGATCTTCCAATAATGTTTCTTATGGAATGTCTAACTGCCAATCAGCTTTATTTGTGTAGAAATACAATATTTATATCCCATTCTAAATCCAAAAAAGAGCAGCTTACAAGACAGAAAATATGACAGTCTTTGCCATCAGGTTTACAAATGAAAATTGAAGACATGACACACAAAGAAAAACGGATACTGGGGAAGGGGAGGGGATTACGCCCAATACATATAATGGTCTGAATACAATACATTTTATGCTCCTTGTAAATTTTGGGGCTTAAATTTTACAACTATGTAAAGAAAAACTTTTGCTCCTGTGTTGTTCCAGAAAAACATTGAAGTTTTCAGAAAAATCAATGCATGGTGACCCCATACATTTCATAGTGTTGTTTAAAGCAAGGAATACTCAGCTACTCCTTGGTGGCCTTCTGTCTAAATGTTAACCAGGACTGACATTGCTTAGCTTCTAATATCAGGCAGAATTTAATGTCTTCAAGAGTGTTTAAGCCTTCTATAGATTTAATTTCCTTTTTAACATTTTGATTTCTTTAGTTACAAATTGAGATACAAAATCCTGGACTCTTAAGGCTAGAACTATAAGAAATTCTTTGGTTCTGAAAGTTAACGGGAAGGCAAAAAGTCTCAATAAAAACAAAAGAAGTAAACAATATTAATAAAATAGAATGATTTTGTCTCTAGTCCTCCATAGTGTCAAGCTAAATAACTGAGTAAAGGAATTATAATACTGTATATAAGCTTACATTTAAAAAATATTTTAAGTTGCATTTTTAGAAATAAGGCTGAAGGAATAAATATACAAACATTTTGCCTGAAACATATTTTTCATCATGGTAAAAGAAAATATAGCATACTACATTTCCCTAATATTTTACAATTTTATGAAAACATTAAATTGGTTTGGGAGAGGGATCACAAAAACAACACTGAACTATGTAGGAATGTTCCAGACTTCCACATCTCTAGTGTCTTATTACTTGTCCAGTGGTTTTATTAAGCAGGTCCTGCTCAGTTTCCCACCCACCTTTTATGAAAACCACACTTCTATCTTTTAACCTCATCTACTGCAAAAATGCTGTATAAAGTAGTTGAAGTACTTTCACACTTACAGGACTGGAATATGGAATGAAAAGCCTATTCAGTGAGAAAGCCCTTTTGGATACTGAGACTCTGCTGAACTCAAGACCTCTACTAAACCATTTTTCAGACAGCTGTTTTAACATCAACAAGAGTCATGAGCCAATAGGATCCAATTGGTTTTTAAGTTTTATATGAATTTTATTGCTCTCAGCTGCCTTGGATCATTATTGGGAATGGAAGCTTTTAGTCTCATGTCTGATGTCAGTAACAGATTTAATGGGGGCAGACACACTGAGACGTAATCTAAGCAAGATAGACAGGACTGTGGTCAGTCAGTCAGAAGACAGAGTGACGGACAGATATTCAACCTATGCTGCATGATCTTTTTAAAAAATAGTGTGTTAGTAGTAATGTGGCACAAACAATTTTTATAGCACAGACAAGCAACTCATTAGTCTTTCCTAAAAAGTAGGATTTGAGGTTTATGATTCGAAAATGGACGAAAATTGAACCAGACTGCTGGCAATTAATATTAAAAAGGCTTCAGAGCAGCTTTTAAACTGATTCCTAGGGGAAAGTCGACAGGAGCTGGGCAGCTTCCGGTTCGAGAGGGTGAAACGCCAAGAATGGAGGATGAAATTTACGCACAAATGGCCGAGTCAACAGAAAAGATAGAAAGTAGTCAAGAGGTAGGACATGGTAGGCCTTCTACAAATTCTCATAAACAGCCAAAGTTGAAAGGGCATCAGAGCAATAAATATAAATGTCTGTACGCAAACGCTAGAAGCCTTCGAACAAAAAAGGAGAGTTGGAATGTTTGGCAAAAAAAAATATTGATATTATTGGCATAACAGAAACCTGGTGGACAGAGGAAAACAATTGGGACACAAAAATTCCAGGTTATAAACTGTACAGGAAAGACAGGAGAGGGAAAAACGGTGGCGGTGTGGCCTTGTACATAAATGAAGAGCTAGAATCTCATGAATTAGAACTTCAAGAAAATTCAAACTCACCTACAGAAACATTGTGGGTAAAAATCCCAGGACAAAAAAACTAATCTAGCATTAGGATCTGCTATCGCCCTCCCAACCAAACTCCAGAGGCAGACTGCTATCTGGAAAATGAAATTAAACAGCAATAAATTAGTCATAATGGGGGACTTCAACTATCCCCGAATAGATTGGCTAAATTCTTGTTCTACGCATGAAAGAGAGATAAGGTTCCTCGACATGCTAGCTGATTATTCCCTTGAGCAGATGGTCATGGAACCAACCAGGGGAAAGGGGATCCTGGACTTGGTGCTAACTAATGAACAAGATCTCGTTCAAGATGTCCTTGTAACTGAGCCCATAGGTACCAGTGACCACAACACAATAACCTTCAACTTAAGTTTGGATAGCAAACTGTCAGTGAAAACTAACACAGAGACCTTAAATTTTCAAAAGGGGATTTCACCAAAATGAGAAAAATAGTAAAGAACAAACTAAAAGGAACAGTAAAAAAATCAAATCCCTCCAAAATGCTTGGAAACTGTTTAAAAATACTTTAAAACAAGCCAAACTAAAATGCATTCCTAAAATAAGAAAGAGGCCGGAAAGTCCAAGAGGACATCGGCATGGCTTACAAATGAAGTAAAAGATGTGATTGGAAAGAAGAAAAACTCATTTAATAAGAAATGGAAGGCTCTTCCTACTGAGGAGAACAGAAAGGAACACAAGCTCTGGCAAACTAGATGCAAAGCAACCGTCAGGAAAGCCAAGAGAGATTTTGAGGCACATATAGCTAAGAATATTAAAAAAATAGCAAAAACTTCTTTAAGTACATCAGAAGTAGAAACCCAACTAGAAAAGCAGTTGGGCCACTTGACGAAAATGGTAAGAAAGGGACAATAAGTGAAGACAAGGAGATTGCCGAGCGGCTAAACGACTTCTTTGCCTCCGTTTTCACACAGGAGGACAGACAACATATGCCTGCAGCTGAGTCAGTTTTTTTCAGGGAGGGAATTAAATGAATTAAACCAGATAGAGATAAACAAGGAAGATGTTCTCACATGCCTTACTAAACTAAATGTCAACAAATCACCAGGGCCAGATGGCATCCACCCCAGAGTTCTTAAGGAACTCAAGTGTGAAATTGCTGAAATTCTAGCCAAAATATATAACCTTTCTCTAAGATCAGGCACTGTACCTGAGGACTGGAGGGAGGCAAATGTAACTCTGATCTTCAAGAAAGGATCCAGGGGTGATCCAGGAAATTATAAGCCAGTTAGTCTAACCTCAGTTCCAGGCAAAGTGATGGAAACCATTATTAAAGAAAAAATTACTAAGCACATAGAAGAACAGGCATTGCTGAAGGAAGATCAACATGGTTTCTGCAAAGGCAAATCATGTCTTACTAACTTGATAGAATTCTTTGAGGGTGTAAATAAACACATAGATAAAGGGGACCCAGTCGATATTGTTTACCTTGACTTTCAAAAGGCTTTTGACAAAGTCCTCACCAAAGGCTCTAAATAAGCTCTTCAGCCATGGAATCAGGGACAGGTCTTGTCCTGGATTGGAACCTGGCTAAACTGTAGGAAACAAAGGGTGGTAATAAACGGACATTTCTCTGGGTGGAAAGAGGTGAGAAGTGGCGCACCCCAAGGTTCAGTTTTGGGTCCGTTACTTTTTAATTTATTCATTAATGGCCTGGATGTAGGAGTAAATTCTGAGGTAGCAAAGTTTGCAGACGACACTAAATTGTTCAGGTAGTTAAAAATGAAACTGATTGTAAAGAGCTCCAGAAAGATCTCTCGAAATTGAGTGAATGGGCAACAAAGTGGCAAATGCATTTTAACCTAAACAAGTGTAAAGTCATGCACATCGGGGCAAAGAACCCCAACTACACCTACCAATTGATGGGGTCAAAGCTTTCCGAGACAAACCAGGAAAGGGATCTTGGGGTTTTGGTGGACAGCTCAATGAAGATGTCAACCCAGTGCGCAGCAGCAGTGAAAAAGCAAATTCTATGCTTGGCATGATCAGGAAGGGAATCGAAAATAGGTCGTCAAATGTTGTATTGCCTCTCTACAAATCTATGGTGAGGCCACATCTGGAGTACTGTGTACAATTCTGGTCACCGCACCTCAAGAAGGATATAACGGAACTGGAAAAGGTACAGAAAAGGGCAACAAGAATGATCCAAGGGATGGAGCATCTCCCTTACGAAATCAGGTTGCAACGCCTTGGTCTTTTCAGCCTTGAAAGACGGTGTTTAAGAGGTGACTTGATCGAAGTGTATAAAATCATGCATGGGATAGAAAAGGTGAATAGAGAAAAAATATTTTCTCTGTCACACAACACTAGGACTAGGGGGCACTCCCTAAAGCTCCAAGGTAGGAAAGTTAGGACTAATAAAGGGAAATATTTCTTCACCCAGAGGGTCATTGGGTTATGGAACTCACTTCCAGAGGAGGTTGTGACAGCGGTCAGCCTGGACAGCTTCAAGGCAGGATTAGACAGATTCATGGATATTTAGCCCTGTGTATGTGGGCCAGAAAAATGCTGGAAGATGGGCATTGAATTTACCATTCAATGAAAGCATCTGTTCCTAAGTCCAAATGTGATTGCGGAGGAGGTGGAAATTCCCCACTATCAATGTCATTAATAAAAGGAAATAATGTTGAAAAGAATCTTCATTTGAGAAATTGTCAATTTTTCCCAATTCTGGGCTAATACCAATCTTGCAGCAAAAAAATGTAATCAGATCCCACGAAAATGGGTCCTTTTTAGGGTGACAAACCACTTGGTTCATCATTTGACTTACTATTGTAAATGTTTTTTGTTGAATTCAGAAATACTTTTCCCCCTTATTTGCCATTTTGATACTTGCTGTATTGCATTTTTAGAGGATGTATCAGAAATTTCAAAAGATTGCTTTAAAGATAGTAAATATTTTAATGTTCACAATCCTTCCTAGCCAGAAAAACTTCAGTTTTTCCTTATTTGGCTATTTTTTGTTTTAGGTTCCTGAAAAAATTGAAAGGAAACACCTTTTCCATTTGGTTTAGCATACTAATCAAAAAGTATCTCATGGACTGAGAACAGTGCACCTGTCCAAACCAGTAGCCATAGAGAAACTTACATTCAGTTTTTTTGGACAAGTAAAGTATCTAGCTCTTTCAAATCTTTAAATAAATACATTTTTTCTTTGCTTTGTTGCCTGACATTTCACCAAATTCCCAAGAGTTCATCCACATTTTGGGGCAGCATAAAAAGTTGTGCCACTTCGTATTTTTCTTTACCCATTCAGAGAAATGTGGTCAGAAAGGAGAGGTTAATTCCATCTTTCTTCCCTTCCCTCTCTCATATCACTTTGTCACTCTGGCTATCATCATTATATGTCCTGAGGAATGAACACTGCCATTTTTGTGCCCAGTGGGCATCAAGAAACCCAGAACAGGAACAAAGTAAGTGTGACAGTTTGGCAGGGCTGAATAAATTTCAGCACTGCTGGGCCACGTGGACACAATTCTGCTCAGTGGCTGGCTGTTCAGATCATGGCAACACTGATCCAGAGTATCCCACTCCAGATCAGCACTGCCATTTCTAGCCAATGTAGATGCCTCCTAGGGCATATTTGACATTGCTAAGTACCATGCAAATAAGTTGCAAAGAACTATTGGTATCTGAAATAGTTCTGTTGCTTCTTTGAGCTGAAAGATGGCAATATTTTCTCCAAGTACTTGTAATTAAACTGGGGGATTCTGAGGCAGTGATATTTTAGATTCTATCTCCTCAAGAGAATGTCATGAACCCACAAATCCATATTCCTCAGCAGTAGTTCAACGTGTCACTCTGATAGGTGATAGAATAATAAAATTACAGGAGATGATAACTTTCAAGATAGTACATGATAGGGTTCAATGCTCAGAGGAGGAGTGGTATTTTTCAGACGAGTTGAAATAGTTTGAAAAGGTAGGTAATTGTGACAGTGTTTAAGATACATGACAAGACAGCAAGTGGGAGGATGTTTTTGCTAGAAGAACATGCATAACAGACCTGTTTTGACTTAGATTGTGAGAAGGACTGGGGCTAAATGCCATATTTTAGCAGCTGTCCTTAACTTCTGATTATATACTATTTTCCATCCAATTTAATGTAAATCAGATCATTTTCATCAAGGAGGGGGGCTCTCAGTTGTTGACCTAGTATTCTAAGGAAGGATTGAAAATTATATGTGTGTGTAGAACTGGGATGAATAACTGTGGAAGGCTAGAAGGTGGCATTAGCCTCATAAGAGACCTTGGAGAGTCTGCAAAATAAAATAAAACAACAAATGCATAAAGGTTAGGAGCACCAAACTCTTCAACAGTCTAAACTTCCTGTTTGGAACCTGAAGTGTGTGTGATTGAGTCCTTAAAGGTCAGATTGCCCGATGAAGTAAGGACCAGATCTTTCAGAGCCAACAGTCCTGCATGACGTGCTCAAGTGAAAAGACATTCTAAACATCCCCTCGGGGAGATAGAACAGAATACTGATGATGATGATGGTGATGATGGTGATGAATGCAGCAGCAAGAGATATCCACCAAATTGTAAAAAAAACTAGTCTATTTCATTGAACCTGAAGGGTGAAAGCTTGGCAATGGTCATAAGTTTCAACTGCACGGCTTTCTCCTCAGCAAAAGACACACAAACCATACAGAATTGACTGGTTGAGACATTGAGAGCAATGAAGAAGAAAAATCCCACGTATGGTTTGTGGGTCTTTTGCTGAGGAGAAAACCATGCAGTGGAAACTTATAAACTCCAGTGGGTAATGAAATGATAATAATAACCAAATAATAGAAAGAGAAGAGCAAAACAATGTCCACAATTCTCCAAGGAATGATTAAAGGTTTGAAAATCAAGCCCTGTGAAGAATGACTGCGGAAGCTCGGTTGCAGAAGAGAAGGCTAAGTGGGGGCGTGATAACCACGTTTAATTATTTGAAAGCATATACTGCAGATGCAGGCTTTTTTCTGCTGGTTGGGGGGCTAGGATATGGAACAATGGATTAAAACTACAGGAAAAGAGATTCCACCTAAAAACATTAGGAAGAAGAAGTAAGAGCTGTTCGGCAATGTAGTATGCTGCCATGGAGTCCAGTGGAGCCTCCTCTGGAAGTTTCTAAGCAAAAGAAGGATGGCCATCTGTCAAGAGTGCTTTGATTGTATTTTCATGCAGACCTTCCCAACTCTGTCATTCTGTGATACCCCTCTGTTGCCTTTTCACCAGAAGCCAAAGATGTTTTTGTTCCAACAAGCATTCAAACTGGCCCAATGTTGAAGGGAACTGTTGTTGCTTTTCACTGATTTTTAATCTGTTTTTTTAATGTTTTAAAGGTATTTATTTTTAGGTGAATATTGGATGTCATGGCTTGGGCACTATCTTTTGGCAGAATTATCTAAAGCAAAAAAGATTCAAATTTTGCTCAGTAAATGAATGAGGTGAATAGTGTCACAGGCTGCATATTCAGAAGATTTCATATACAAGAGACCTCACAGCTAGATTTAATATCTCAGCTAGATGAAAAAAGGAAGGTCTGAATCTCCACAGGTAATGTGTAGCAAATTATCAATGCAAATGAGGAGTAACGTTAAAAAGGCTACATTTGAAGAATAATGAATAACACCTTTGCACACCAAAATGTCATCCTGTCCCTAACTGAAACTGTCCATTAAAATTACTTTCTTCCTATAAGGAGAGCTTACATTACTTTCAAACATATTTTGATAAGTATCTAACACACAAGCCTCCTACAAATTTAGTAGTTATTAGATTAGCGGATTGGCCTTTTTATTGATTGGTAAGTCATTAAAAAGGAAAAAGCAAGACGAAGGAATTAATGGATAGTTTTTGCAAAGGTGGAGTGTAAATAATAGTTTCCAAAGTGTGTGTTAGAGCCAGTGGCCTATTAGTTCCACCTAAATTATCTGCTTAGGTGTGTGCAGTCAGATGCCCATGTTTACTGAGTAGCACAGATAAGTAGCACAGATACCCCCCCCCCCCGCAAAAGCAGCAACATCTAAATAATAAATGCATTCAAATACACAAAGGGATGCAAAGTAGATATATTAATGTCAAAAATTGTAGTTATTACCATCAATTTGGGTGGTTTTGAAAAGCAGTTATACAATTCCATGGAAGATGATGCTATCAGTGAACAATGAATGGGGTATAGTGACTTGAATGTTTGACTACAACTCTGAAGTGGGTGACCCTGGGCAAGTCATTTTTCTCAGTCTCAGAGGAAGGTGAAGGCATCCCTCTTTTCAACAAATATTGCCAAGATAAGCCAGTAATAGGTTTCTCTTAGGATTGCCTTAAGAAGGAAATAACTTGTAGGTGTCCAACAGCAAATACTATCACTGGTTACTCAACATGATGGCTGCATTGTCTCCACTATCAAAAGCAGTGTGCTTTTCAATACTAGATGCTGCAGAGGAGGAGCAGAGGGCTTACTTGCACTCATTACACTTACACTCATCTCCTACTTGGAAGCATCCTATATATATAATCTGACAATGTAGGGAATACAGGTCCTTCTCAAAAAATTAGCATATAGTGCTAAAGTTCATTGTTTTTCATAATGTAATGATACAAATTAAACTTTCATATATTGCACACCAACTGAAATATTTCAGGTCTTTTTTTTTTGGACTGATGATTTCGGCATACAGCTCCTGAAAACCCAAAAATACTGTCTCAAAAAATTAGCATATTTGGTCGGATGGAATATGCTAATTTTTTTAGATATGTATGCCAAAATCATCAGTATTAAAACCAAAAAAACCCTGAAATATTTCAGTTGGTGTGCAATGAATCGAAAATATATGAAAGTTTAATTTTTATCATTACATTATGGAAAATAATGAACTTTAGCACTATATGCTAATTTTTTGAGAAGGACCTGTATAACGCTGTTTTATTTCAGCAGTGCTCTTATGTTTCTGTGTCTTAATGTAGACATACAGTTATGGATCCATCTTACAAACAGTATGGACAGGATGCCTTATTGCATAACAACAATAGTATTAAAGGGAAATTCATAGAAAAATTGGTTGGATCTTTCCATTAAAACCACAAATAGCAGATTAAAACCTGCACTGCTCTGACTTCTCTCGCTTCAGCAAAAACAGCAGGGAAGCCTCTAAAATTGTGCCATGCATGCAGGTTATAAAGTTATGGCTTATAGCAAAAACAGTCAAATGAGTGTGTTATGTATACATAACACCAAAATGTAACAGAATAGGAAAATGCTAATCCATCTTGAATACTTTTAGTTTGACTGTATAGGAAGAACTTTGTGTGAAATTGGCATATATTATATACATACTGTAGCTATTTATGATTTGCTAATTTGTTTGTATTCTGCAGTTATATGTTTGATATATTTCTGTTTATATTTAATAACATTTTAAAGGACACAGTCGGTGAGAACAACAGCAACGGAGCGAAAGAGTTGACATATCTCCTGGTACATAGTTGGCATGTATACAAGATGCCCAAAGATATTTTGCCCTATTTTGTACCAGAAAAAAATCTACATCCAGAATGCCATCTACAACTAATGAAAAATCAACAGAAGCCAAAAGCACAACTTATGGGCCAGAGATAATTCGGGGTAATGGATGAAAGGTTGATAGCAACAAGCAAAGCAAAAAATTTAATGAAGTTTCTGACTACCTTTTAGCAGGAAGAAAGCAGGTGTCAAATTCAACCAAGGAATCAGATTAGGATCTAAAAATGCAATTCTGGGAATAGGTTGCTCTGCAAGCAAATTTGCATGTACATTTTCCTATGCAATCGGGTGTAAAACTCACATTTAGATTTTAAATTTACATACACAGGAAGTCTGGTGAGGGGAAAAAGAGATTAGATATACTTACCCTGGATGGACTAGGATGTCCTCCATTCCCCCAGGACCCTGAGCTAGTTCTGTCTTCTACATCTAGGGACAAAAAAGTTCTTTAGGCTTTATTGCAATAATTCTTTCCTTTTGTAAAAGCACTTTTAAATTAATGTTTCAAATTAATCTCCTGTTGCCTTTAATTAAGAACCAGGCACAGGGCTACTACAATGATAGTGGCTTCTGACCCAACCACTTAAATTAACTCATTTAAATTCACAGCAGAAATGAACTGGACCCTCAGGAACCAGAGGTTTGCACATAAAAATTATTCCAGTCACTCAGTCTTTCTGTAGACTTTAAGAAGTGACTAGAAGTCACTGACTAAAGTTGAATTCAAATTGATGCACAGAAATACATACACCCCATGATAAAATGGATCACTATAAAAACAAAAAGTAAAGAAATTGATGACTATGTATTCCTAGATAAGTATTTTCGATTTTTACAGTGAATATGCTTTCAAAACCCATTTTTAACAAATGGATTTGGGGAGCCTAACCTCCACCCCCCCCCCCCCAACACACACACTCAATAGGTGGTTGCTAAAACCATTCAATAAACAGAATATCAGACTGGGATTTGAAAACACCTAAAATTCAACATAATCATGAACTCATAGAATATTCATTGTTGCTATTTAGGACAGTGCTATTTAAGCTATTTGATCTTTGGGATCTACTGGTCTTTTCCTCCTCTATACCAAGGTATATCAAATCTGTTCCTATTGTCTGCAACTGTTTCTTTCTTTCTTGGAAACCTACCTTAGATCAGCAGTAACTTTAAAATACACAGATGTTTTTTGATGACCTGGGATTATAATCAACCACAAAAGCCAAAGATTACCAAAAGCTAGAAAATGGAACAATATCCAAAGTGGCCAAAAGTCTATTTCCATTTTGAATTTTTGTTAAACTTAGTGGCAATCTTAAAAGTTTCAAGGTGCTGAAGGCTATAAATACTGTCTATATGCAGTTCCACTTTTTCCTTCTCCTTGTTGTAGACTTACTGTTCAAATATTTTACAGTATTGACATGGTCATTATTCTTGAATTGCCTTCACAGACCTCATTCAAATAATTTTATCTCTAAGTGGATGCTGTCTGATTTCACATTCTGAGAAGGTAAGACTGCCCTGTACTTGAGATATTTACTCTTCTGGAAATTTAGGAACAAGAGAAGTATGTTTCTGAAGCACCTCTTCAACCAAAAGAGGTTGCATTATCTTCCTCTATCTCTATGGTTTTCAGCACAGTAGCTCCACCAGAAACACAAACCCTAACTGTAGTATGTCTATTCAAGTCTCAATAATAGCACCGACTAGTTAATAGTTGTTAATACTGTTTAGGATCTTTAGCTAAAGGAGCTTCTATTGCTAAAGGCAAGAACCACTTAGATAAAGGTGCAGCTTTGGTACAGAAAAATATGAATTATTTCCTTATGTAAAAATGGACTTGATCCACTAGGGCTCTGAATCATGAACTCTCATTTACATCTAGGCTTATGTTGCTCCACATCACTCTTTTTCTAGATTGCTGAAATAATATTTCATCCCTACTGTCTATACCTGGACCTCTCACATACTATAGTCTATTTATGTCTTTATTAATTTAAAGCACTTATGCTTCACTCTTTAGCCAGAAGATCTACCATAGCAGCTTAAAGATAAATGAAAACAAGATTGGTTTTCTTCTAAAGCAGTGGTTCTCAACCTGTGGGTTCCCAGGTGTTTTGGCCTGCAAGTCCCAGAAATCCCAGCCAGTTCACCAGCTGTTAGGATTTCTGGGTGTTGAGGGCCAAAACATCTGGGGACCCATAAGTTTAGAACTACTGTTCTAAAGTGTACAGTCTAAAAAGGAATGACACCAATGGAAAAACGGATGGTGAGGGAACAATGAAAATAAGAATGCTCAGATACTACATCTTAGTGTCATATGACACATACAGATACGTCCACCTGAGGATCCCCACAAGCCGGAAATATTACAGGCACAGAACAATGAAATCCCTAACTGCAACTTCCCCTGTACAGAAAAAAGCATTTTCTGCACAGAATATATTTTTGTGCTGAAATACCATTTTCTGAATAGAAAAGTCATACTGTCTAAAACTTCCTTGTATAAATTCTAATAAGTCTTGAACTTTCTCACAGTGAGAAGACAGTTGCTAAAAGAGTTACATCCCTAGTGCTAAATCAAGAAAGGTTGAGGAGCAGTTTACCAGAGGGAATTTTGTTCTTTCTCTCTCAACTATCCTTAAAACAAAGGGAGGGAAGGAGGAGAAGGAGAGAGAGGGGATTGCTGAAATGTGAGGGATTTTATTTGCAGATTTCAATCATGTTTAATTGTCTTAAGCCACCTGAGAGTTGAAAGCAGAGTGGTTGCTTCCAACAGTACCCCAAATGCATCTTAGGTGTTCCTCCTGAATAGTCAAAAGCAGTACATTATATGCCTCAGGGTAGTTTCCGCAGTTCTGAAGTTGTGTCAAGGCCCAAGAGTGGAACCAGATGTCCCTGAACTCTATGGTTTAAAGCAGAATCCATTATGAGCTTTGTGGCATACTGAAGCTTGTTGGAGTAAGCTTGGTTGACTGCTCATTAAAAATGTGTTGGAACTCTCCAGTGACTATTCTAGTTAGGCAACAGTCCAGCAAAGCAATTAAAAACAGGGTTAAACTTAAGTATAACAATAAAGTTCTGGTGATATTAAGACCAAATAATAATGCACATGGAAAAGTAAGTACACCTAACTGAGAAAAGATAAAACCAATAAGATTGTAGTGAGGTGAACAAAACAATATAAATTTAATCAAGAAAATTAGATCTGAAAACAAAGTTATCTCTTTTAGTAAACAACTATATAGAAATGTAAAAAATAGAACATTAAGACATTTTAGACTGAAAGTCACTTCAACACTTTTAATTTGCTTTGGCATAACATTATCATAATTGGCATATTAAAAACACATTTTTTTCCCTATAAACAGTACAAATTTAATTTACTCTTCTTTTTTTTTAAACTAGTTATAGATGGAACTGCAATGTCCTAAATTGTAAGGACCATTGGAACTGTAAGTAACCTTGTTGGTTCTGCCAGGGTATGAGGTGCAGGTAGAATCCAATGAAAACAGAGCAATCCCTCAATGTTAATAAAGCAAAGAAAATCAATGTATGTCCTCCATAGTGGTAAGCAGACATAAAGCTCTCATTCCTTTGAAAAAGAAGTAGGAGAAGGAAACATGCCCACTTCCTCGCAGTCTTTTAATGAGTAGGTACATATCTTTTTCTATTTTGATAAGCTTTGATTTTTTAAAAAGTGTTTTTAATAGCATGCAAAACTGTTTTCAAACTGTTTGCTTGTTTTAACAGTATGTTTAAATTGCTATAATGTTACCAATAACACATGTTTTAATGTTATTGTTATTGTTAGTTTACCTATATAGCAATGATAAATGTTTTACATGTATTTATGTATATTTGCTCATCTTAAATTGTAAATTACCTGATGCCCTGGTTCTGGGGGGAAAGTGGAACATATACTGAGTCAATAAGTGAATGAATGAATAGCATGACCTACTGATTTCTGTATCTATTTTTCATAACATATGCCACAACAGCATTTCCTTTATCCAGATTATCTACCTTCTATCTAGCTGGATAAGACTTTTAATCTAACACAGGATTTGATCCTCCAGAGCTTTGGAGTCGACTTTGATAGTTGTATGGATACTACCTAGCACTCTATTTCATCAAGTTACAATTAACTGTAAGGACTGAAGGTAGTATTAAGCATATTTATTTATTTATATACCACTTTTCTCACCCCGGGGGAGGAGATTACTCAAAGCGGTTCACAGCAAGTAAATGGCAAATTCAATGCCTCACATAAAATATAGAATACATCACATAATTAAAACAGCATATAACAATAGATTAAAATCAATGAATTATAAAATATCGGACACAGTCCAAACATAAAAACGTAGAACATTAGACATTGCACCAATCCCAAGGTTATCTTGGCTACTTCATCTCACTCTCAGTGTTTTAAGTTGTTTCCTAAACACTAAATATTTCTTAAATGGGTTCCAGACACACCTAGAGTCAGGCTGCACCTACTGATCTTGGGATTTCAGTACAGTAAGGTAGGGAAACATCCTAACAAGAAAACATTATGTACATCTTTTGAAACCCATGAGAGATGGGAATCAGTCCTGGACAAGTGCTTGGATATACAGTAAGTGAACCTCAAACTGTGGGTGTTTTGAGAAAATTTTATAAAGAAAGAACTAAGAAAATGTTGTGTGAATATGATACTCTTTTTCCTTTAATAAACATTCTGAGTTTATCTTCCATGCACCAACAGCCCTATCCTAGCTTCCCCTGATCTCTTCTGCTGTGAACCTGTGCTTATTAGCCAAGGTACATAGGTCCCATCTCCTCCAGGCACTGCTTAAGGATTGAGGTTGCTACATAATTGCCAGGTTGAGGTGATACAACAAGCCTAGAAAATGCTTGACCTCTGGGTTGTCATGTATCAGCCATTTGCAGGGGGAGTGACTAAATAAAGCACAGAACTTTGCTCTGTGGCTTATTTATCATGTTATCCAAATGCAACCATTTTCTTTTTCCTGGTGTGCTGTAGGAAATAGAATATAAAACAAACCCTGGACTTTTGGATGGATTTGTTATGGGAAGAAAAGATGAAAAAAGAAAAGTATTTGGACAATGAGTGCCTCTATTTTTTGCCCTGGAAATGTTTGGGAATCCCTGAGGATTGGTCATGATGGAAGTTGAAATTCATATGGATGACAAAAGATTGAATCCAATGTCCTAAATTAAACATCATTCACTCCTGGGGTTCATCTACAATGCTGAATTAATGCAGTTTGACACCACTTTAACTGCGATGGCTCAATGAAATGACATCATGGGAGTTGTATTTTTCCAATGTGTTTAGGCTTCTCTGTCCTATAGTAGTGGTGCATCATAAAATTACAACTCCTAGGGCTTTATAACATTGAGCCATGGCAGTTAAAGTGGTGTCAAACAGCATTAATTCTACAGTGTAGAGCTAGTACTTTTACTGTAAGCAAGAGCAACTGGGACAGTGTATGTTGATGCATGCATATAATGAATAAGATATGTTTTGGGGGGTCCCTGGCAAACAGTGTCACCCAAATCAGCCCCATAGATAATACCCAAACAATGTATGAGCCCATATACACACTTGCAAGATTCGTTTAGAAACATTAAGCAGTCATTCATACTGACTGTTATTGAATTCTTCCATATTACTAAAACAGATATGTCCTCTTTGGATTATTGTAACAACATTCCAGGTGAGAGCATGCCATTAATTTATTATAAAGGGATACAAGAGTATTATCTGCCATCACATTCATTATGGATTATTAATTCTATTACTTCAAACAACAGATTTAATCTGTACAAAAAGGCATGTATAAAAGATTAACAAAGGAAAGCACTTAAATTATATGCAGAATTTGAATTGTGTCTGCAAGTGCAATTAGGGAGCTTAGACATCTGTATCGCATATCTCCAGCCTTGCTGTATGGCTAAAGAAATGGTTTGCCTCCAGCTCAATCTATTTATTCCACTTGTATGTTAATGTGATTCTTAATGTTATACTTCTCTGAATCACAATTTCTAATATTTCAATGAAACACTGAAGTGCTAATAACACAAAACATTCCAGGTAAATATTTAATTATGTTCTTTAAAAAAAATATGTATAATTTAAATGACAGATCAGATCAACCATGGCTTTCAGTTAGTTAGGCAGAGCTTTCTAAAATCATGGGTGTTATGTAACTGATTATTAACTCTTTTGGATTCTGATTCAAGACAAATCCAAATCATACCTAAAACTCTGAACAGTTTTTCAACAGACTTTACAGTAGGTTTTAGCTTCATGGTCTCTATTCCAATCTAAAATCTTTACTCATGTGCAGAATGCAGATCAATTAACAGCTTAAAAGAAATTCATATCTGAGTGCAATCTCAAGAGTGGCCAGGGTTAGCACGCCAGGATATTTAAATGTTACACAGAAGTGGGAATGTGTAGGTTTTATGGCAATGTACACCAATTGCCAGAACTTTTTTCAACATTACTATTAAAGGGACAGGGGTCATTTCCTCTTTCTATATCAGTCTACCTTGGTAGAATGTATTGGCTAAATTCTTATCTCCTCTTCTTATATAAGGTCTTCAAGCAAGTTATGACAGCTCCAGGCTTTCTGGATAGAAACAAATTACCCAGATTCATTCCAATCTAGGCTCATGCCTGGTTATAGAATAGAAATAACCCTGGTCAACTGATGGATTATCTGAATCAATGGGAGTGTGTCTACATTGGTTCTGATGGATCTGTCAGTGTTACTCAATATGACTTCTGGATAATTTTGATCATGAAGGCATTGCTTTGCAATTATTCTTATCTCTTTTTGACTGAATATTGTGCCCTACGTGGATTAGAACGAAGATATCTGAAAGACCACAGTCTCGCATAGGAGCCTACCTGGAGTTTGTGTTCCTCAGTGGAGGTTCTGTTTATGTGTTCCAACACTTTGGAATGCTAAACTGGTGAACATATGACAGGTCTTTCACTGTAGCACCATGCTGTGGAACTCCCTCCCAAAGGAGGTCAGGCTGGTTCCATCTGTTTTGGGCTTCCAGTAAGCGGCTTAAACAATGTCATTCTGCATGAACTTTGGTGTTTGAAACCACTCAATTTTGGATTTTTAAATTTTTTTATTTAAATGACTATTTCAGTATGTTTTTAAAAGTTCCTAAAGAGTATTTTAAATTTTTTCCAATAATTAATCTATGTATGTATGTCCGAAAGTATCTCCCTCTATGAACCATCGTGGAGATTAAGATTCTCCGGAGAGGCCCTTCTCTCTGTCCCACCACTGTCACAGGTACAATTGGCAGGGACGAGAGAGAGGGCCTTCTCATTTATTGCCCCTCAGCTGTGGAACTCCCTTCCTGGTGAGATTACTTATTTATTTATTATTTCCATCATTTCTACCCCGCTTCTTCTCAACCCCCGAGGGGGGACTCAGAGCGGCCTAAGAACGGCAACGATTCGATGCCACATAGTATACATATAATAAAAGCAAACAGTTAAGAATAAAATACATTAAAATACAGCTAGAATTAAAATACATTAAAATACAATTAACATTAAAATGCATTGTGTAATTAGATTAGATCAGCCATCTCCCTCCTGTCCTTTGGGAGGATGGTAAAAACTTGGCTTTGGGACCAAAATTTGGGATAGTGCAATAAGGCAGCAATAGGAAACCTTACCACAACAATTAAATTTAATGTGGATGATCAAGAAGGTTTAAACAGTGGATTTTAATGTTGAGATAAATGTTTTTAAAGTCAATGTATGTATATACAAACTATTTATGTCCTGGCATTGAATGTTTGCCATCTATATGTTGTCTTCCGCCCTAAATCTTCTTCAGGGTGACAAGGGCAGAATAGAAATGTTATAAATAAATAAATAAATAAATAAATAAATAAATAAATGTTTTGACTTGCTAGTCATCATCTTTGTACCCTAATGAATTGAGAGCCAATATATAAATAAAATGAATTAAGTAAATAAATATTTGTGAATAGTAAGTATGAGAATTCAAAATACATGAATCACAAGTTTGCTTTTTTTTAAAGCAAAAGTATACTAAGCAGTAATATCAAAATCAATCTTTGCATAAAAATACTAGATGTGCAGTTTGACAATAAGAATGGGTTTGAATTAACTTGTACAATAAACAGTACCTCAATTTAGGTTTCTATTTTTCCTTTCCTGTAAATGATTGACTCAAACATACATTTCCACGTTATTCTCCCATGATTCACATTTGCTAATTGTATACAAATCTACTAACAAACAGACTACAGATTGCTGTGAAATAGTGTGATCCACAATACATTTAAACATGCTTGAATTTAATGCACAGTGGTCACGAGAAGTCAATGGTAATATGGAGTCATTTTTCAATTGTTATTAATGAAAATAATGAGATCTGAGATTACAGGACAAAATGAAAAATGCAACAATTTATTTTCTAGTAATTCTTTATGCACATAGGTCATAGCTCTGTGTTACTCTCATCAATGGGAAATTTTGCATGTATCAATAATATCAAAGAATAAAATTATATATGACAGTGTGTTGGTCCTAATAAGACTTGGAAGTTCATGCAGTATCTTGAACTGTATTTAGAACATATGACAACTAATGTAAAGTGCATATTATTCATCTAATATGTCCGTATTTTGTGTTGAATGATGTTTTATGTGCTATGATGTTTTTTGTGCTATGATTTTAAATAATTTTTATCAGGGATGCACTAAATTCAGCATTCTTTGATCTTTGCTCCGCCCACACTAGAATTCCCATTCCTAGTTGATGTACATTACATTTTTAAATCAAGAGTACATATTCAAGTTGAGATTTAATTAACTGATCTTCACTGAACCTGTACAACTTTCCTAAAGAAAATAAGGTTGCATACAGACCGATTCAGGCTTAGAGTTCTGATTCAAAGACTTCCAGCTACCACAGAAATTATTAGCTGGTCTGCTGGTGAGCAAAAAATGAGGAGCAATCTGTCATTTCTAACCAAATACTTTCTGCCCATTCTTCATTTACATAGTACAGTATATGGGCTATGCAACTAGAAGAAGGCATGCTTTAGTTAGCATGTCAACCATTCCATGGTGGGATTAAGAAGGGAGGAATGATGCAAGCAAGCACCAAAAGGCTCTGTTTCCATATAATTGCCTAAAGATGATTATATAAATAAAACTTTGTGTTTAGAATTTAAAAAAACTATGGCAATGAACATCTGAAATCTTTATATAAATTATTATGATGATTATTACTTTTCCTCTTCACAAGGAGAGAAAAGACACAGAGTGCATGACACACTCACAATGGGAAATGGGCTTTCAAAAGGTACTCCTTGTGTTTGGCAGAACAATAATATCATTTAAGAACTGAGCCGTTTCAGCTATACCAGGCCTGTCCAACAGGCAGCCTGGGGCCGTACACGGCCCCCTAGCCCCTTGGCTACGGCCCCTTACCCTCCTGCAATAAATAATATATCTTAAAAATATTTTTAAAATATTTTTTCAATTAAAATATTATTTTTATTAATTTTTTTTGGTCCCGCCCCTTGGCTTTCTATTGGCTGCCTCCTCTTCTCCTGAGGGAGGGGGCCAATGGGAGGGAGTGATGTCTCTCGGGCCCCACCCCCTTGGCAGAAAACAGGAAGAGCGACCCAGCCGCATGGCTTTCCCCCTCGGCAGCGCCGCTTCCTCCTCCTCAGGATTGCTGCCAGGGAAGCAAAAGGGGTTTGGGAGGGAGTGTGTCTGAGAGCATGAGTGAGTGAGTGACAGAGAGAGAGAGAGGAGAGGGACCTGCCCTGGGCACACCTCTCCCCAGCGCAAAGGGAAGATCTCTCTGGCTCTCTCAGACACACACACACACACACACACAAGCCCCTTCCTTTCTGACCCCTTCATTTGCGTTTCAGGAACTGTCTCTTTAATGAGAAGGAGAGAACCGGCCAGCCATAGGAGAGGGAGGAGGAGAAAAGGAGGGAGGGGGGAATTGAATGAGAGGGAGCTACAAGAAAGGCCTCCCACCCCCTTCCCCCCTTTCCTCCCAGAATTATTTACATTCTTTGCAATTACCTAAGTTTACTTTGATGACTTGCACTGAATGGAATCAGCCAGGGGTAAACTGGCAGAATGAAAGCACACAGATCTTTCAACTGCAAGGCCATTCAATGCTGATCAATGTGGCCAGTCATATATTCCAGTTCAAAGCAGATCCATCCCTCCCTCTCCCCTTATTTAAATTGTGATTGTATATTAATTTCCATCCATCCTCCTCTCCTATTCTGTGATATTAATGCCCCTCATGTGTTCCATCCATCCCTCCCTCTCCCCTCTCCCCCTTATTTAAATAATATAATATATGATTGTATATTAATGCCCCTCATGTGTTCCATCCATCCATCCCTCCCTCTCCCCCTTATTTAAATAATATAATATGTGATTGTATATTGTATATTAAGGCCCCTCATGTGTTCCATCCATCCCTCCCTCTCCCCTTATTTAAATAATATAATATTTAATTGTATATTTATGCAATGCCGGGGGCAGGAGGGGGCGGAGCCGGGGAGGGGAGGGGCGGATCCAGGGCTTGGCCCCCCAGGTGATCAATGACCGGAATTCCGGCCCAAGGTCCGGTAGAAGTTGGACAGCCCTGAGCTATGCTAACACTACAACACAATTTTTCAGCCTTACATTTATACCAGAACAAAGAAAAAGAACTGTTGTGTATAGTTGCTGATCTTTCTCCTGTATTTAGGGGTTTATGCACTTTTGGGGACCCTCTGTGACAACTATATTTCCACTTTTGAAGGTCAAAAATTATGTGTGTTTCAGAAAATATTTATTTATTTATTTACAATATTTATAGCCCGCCTTTCTCAGTCATAGGGCGACTAGGTGTGTATGTGCACACACTAACACATATTTCTAGTTGGTTACTTAAAATTAATCTTGCTTTCATTAAGCTATTATAAATAGCTAGACATTGAAGAAATAAGTACATTCCTACAAAAGAGTTAATAGCATGTCCATGTATGATCACCCCAGTATCACCAGAAAATTCAGATGACTATGGAGCCCCAAAATTTCTCTTGACATCACTGAAATTTCCATGCCATCAAGGTATTTTTATTTCAGCTTTATACTATTCATGTCCTTCCAGCATATCAAGGTTTACCCAGTGATCTGAAAAATGGCAAGCAATCACTCCTGTATGTTATCTTCATAGGTTGTGCCTAAGCTTTCAGCCAATTTTCCTTGTATTTAGACTTAAATGTGCAAACCACACTATATTAGCCTGCAAAGCATCAATGAGAAGGCTTAATTAAGTAACACTGACAGATAAATCCATTTCTTTTGCAGTAATCAAATCAAAGCAGGTTGACATAACACAGAAACTTAATACAGTTATTCTCTTGTAATTGGGAAACGGCCCTTTACTTCTCATTAAAGCAATCTTCTGGGTATTGGCATAATAAGACATCTCAGGGCTTTAATATTACCCTATAAAAGTCTCAAGATACAGACCCCCTTAAGCAAATATGCAAGATTATCTAATTCCTTCATCACAGAGGAACATGTTATTCCTATTGTTTTAAAATGGTTAATTCTTCATCTCATCTGTAGTCCAAAATAATATATCAGTATGGAAAAATATGAAATAGTGTTCTTTAATGACTTCTAAAGCTGAATAATGATATATTACTGAAGTGGAAGAATAAAATTATTCTGCATATAAATTAGAACAATATTAGGCAAATCTACGTTTAAGATATGCTTGCTTATAATCTTTTTGCAAAAGTTCATCACAAAGATATTCCAACATAAACATGTTTCATGAGGGGGGACGGGCACCAAAATAAAAACCTACAGGAGGTAAGATGTGATGTAGGAAATTAAAGGGAAGGAAAAAAATGCCAGGATAAAAGACCAAAATAGAAGAGAAATACTTTGAAGACACTAAGACCTAATCACATATTTTTGGTGATATCTGTGCATAATAGATACAAACAACCATTGTCACCTTTTTACATTTAGAATAATTTCCTAATATATTCCAAGATGCAAAGGAGAATATCAAATTGTTTTTACAGCTACCATAAAAGTGATCTGAAAAGCCACTTGCCCGTGGCCACCTGGTGTACTGTATGGGAAAGTGGACCACTGAACCCAACTATTTTACACCCATAACTCATCATCTTCCACATTAAAACACACACACACACATTAAAACATGCAATGGTCAATAACACACTTTGTTATGCATCCCTGGCTTCAGCTTAAAAGTGAAGACTTAAATTGTAATTAATCATAATGCATTCCTAAAATAAGAAAGAGGCCGGGAAAGTCCAAGAGGACATCGGCATGGCTTACAAATGAAGTAAAAGATGTGATTGGAAAGAAGAAAAACTCATTTAAGAAATGGAAGGCTCTTCCTACTGAGGAGCACAGAAAGGAACACAAGCTCTGGCAAACTAAATGCAAAGCAACCGTCAGGAAAGCCAAGAGAGATTTTGAGGCACATATAGCTAAGAATATTTTAAAAAATAGCAAAAACTTCTTTAAGTACATCAGAAGCAGAAACCCAACTAGAAAATCAGTTGGTCCACTTGACAAAAATGGTAAGAAAGGGACAATAAGTGAAGACAAGGAGATTGCTGAGCAGCTAAATGACTTCTTTGCCTCCGTTTTCACACAGGAGGACAGACAACATATGCCTGCAGCTGAGTCAGTTTTTTCAGGGAGGGAATTAAATGAATTAAACCAGATAGAGATAAACAAGGAAGATGTTCTCACATGCCTTACTAAACTAAATGTCAACAAATCACCAGGGCCAGATGGCATCCACCCCAGAGTTCTTAAGGAACTCAAGTGTGAAATTGCTGAAATTCTAGCCAAAATATATAACCTTTCTCTAAGATCAGGCACTGTACCCGAGGACTGGAGGGAGGCAAATGTAACTCTGATCTTCAAGAAAGGATCCAGGGGTGATCCAGGAAATTATAGGCCAGTTAGTCTAACCTCAGTTCCAGGCAAAGTGATGGAAACCATTATTAAAGAAAAATTACTAAGCACATAGAAGAACAGGCATTGCTGAAGGAAAATCAACATGGTTTCTGCAAAGGCAAATCATGTCTTACTAACTTGATAGAATTCTTTGAGGGTGTAAATAAACACATAGATAAAGGGGACCCAGTCGATATTGTTTACCTTGACTTTCAAAAGGCTTTTGACAAAGTCCCTCACCAAAGGCTCCTAAATAAGCTCTTCAGCCATGGAATCAGGGACAGGTCTTGTCCTGGATTGGAACCTGGCTAAACTGTAGGAAACAAAGGGTGGTAATAAATGGACACTTCTCTGGGTGGAAAGAGGTGAGAAGTGGCGTACCCCAAGGTTCAGTTTTAGGACCGTTACTTTTTAATTTATTCATAAATGATCTGGATGTAGAAGTAAATTGTGAGGTAGCAAAGTTTGCAGATGACACTAAACTGTTCAGGGTAGTTAAAAATGAAACTGACTGTAAAGAGCTCCAGAAAGATCTCTTGAAATTGAGTGAATGGGCAACAAAGTGGCAAATGCATTTTAACCTAAACAAGTGTAAAGTCATGCACATTGGGGCAAAGAACCCCAAATACACTTATAAACTGATGGGATCAAAGCTTTCTGAGACAAACCAGGAAAGGGATCTTGGGGTTTTGGTGGACAGCTCAATGAAGATGTCAACCCAGTGCGCTGCAGCAGTGAAAATAGCAAATTCTATGCTTGGCATGATCAGGAAGGGAATCGAAAATAGGTCGGCAAATGTTGTATTGCCTCTCTACAAATCTATGGTGAGGCCACATCTGGAGTACTGTGTACAATTCTGGTCACCGCACCTCAAGAAGGATATAACGGAACTGGAAAAGGTACAAAGAAGGGCAACAAAAATGATCCAAGGGATGGAGCAGCTCCCTTATGAAATCAGGTTGCAATGCCTTGGTCTTTTCAGTCTTGAAAGACGGCGTTTAAGAGGTGACTTGATCGAAGTGTATAAAATCATGCATGGGATAGAAAAGATGAATAAAGAAAAAATATTTTCTCTGTCACACAACACTATGACTAGGGGCACTCCTAAAGCTCCAAGGTAGGAAAGTTAGGATTAATAAAGGAAATATTTCTTCACCCAGAGGGTCATTGGGTTATGGAACTCACTTCCAGAGGAGGTTGTGACAGCTGTCAGCCTGGACAGCTTCAAGGCAGGATTAGACAGATTCATGGATACCAAGGGAATCAGTAGTTACTGAAATGGACATCCAAGTGCCACCTCTGTGTTGATGGAGGCAGGCAGGATTTTCCCCGGGTACTGGTTGTGGGGGGTCGGGAGCAGTTGGGTTTTGCCCTCCTTTCTGCTAGAGATCCCCGTGTACAACTAGTGGGCCACTGTGTGACACAGAATGCTGGACTAGATGGGCTGAGGCCCGATTCAGCATGGCTCTTCTTATGTTCTTATGTTCTTATGTTCTTATTATGGTTTGGATGCTAACTTTTCTTTCAATGAATTAAAGCCATTTTCATTCACAAGATGATAAGTTTCCAATACCAAGACAATAATATATAGGATCAGCCAATGACATATGGGAACAGCCAAATAAGCATCCCACCATTCCGTCAGCAAAACACAAAATAATTAATTCCTTCTTGCCTCTAGAAACTGCAATTCATTGTCAAAGGTCTGCTTCAAAGAGATGGGGACTGTCTTGACAGAATTTGGAAAGGCTAGTGAGCAGTGAGAATCCAACTTCCAACAGACCACTGGGCTTGGCCTACAAAGTTCAGTAGACCTTTGTAATCAAGAATGAAAAAAGCTTTTCTCTATGAAATGCATAACTTTATAAACTTATACAATATCCTTAATAATTCAATTTTTTTTCAACTTTACAAGCTTGAAACATCATAGCCTATCTTTCTAATGATTTGTGGCAGCCTGTAGATGACCAATCAACTTCTATGAAACTTCTATCCAGACTCCTCATTTCTTAATCCTAGACATACTTATCTTATTACACAAGTCATGATAAAATGAAAAGTCCACTTTAATCTCACTATCTCTTCCCTTGATATGAACAGCAAAAGATGAACACAACTATCTCAAAGTATGGTAAATAGGGGCTACCAAAAGGTAGCTTGCACAGATGTTTGCTTGATTACATTTATATCCTGCCTTTCCTCAAAGGGAGTCATGGCAGCTGAAAAGGCTCAAGAGATTTATTTTTGGCTGTATGCACTTAGTACTATAGTATTCAAAATTTCCACTAATAATGGTTTTCCAATTTTTAAAAATGCCACCACAGTTAGTATCATATCTTTGGAGAGGTAATCAAACTTTCCTGTATTTCCCATGTGAAAAGTAGTTGATTGTGTTCACCCAGAATTCTCTTTTATTTACCTCAGATGCTCATTTTCGTTATTAGCCAAGACTCATGCAACTGGGAAAGTCCATATGAGATTTATAAAATGACAACTGCCAAAATTCTCTGTTCACACTGGGAGAAGAGGGATTATAACGCTCATTGCCTGTGTTACCTTGGGTCACAAGGGAGTGATTTCAGTATGTAGAGCCAGCACTGCTGGCCCTTCAGCTGTTGCTTTATTAAAAACATGTCCCTCGGTTAAACAAAAAATTTGTCCTAAAATCAGATATGGATTTTTACAGACATTGAGCAACCCAGATATGTTACAGGTCTTTTTATCATCCTCTCTTCTTTGGAGACATGGCAATTCTGGTTAAAGTATACAAAACAGTCTATTCTAAACATCTCTTTCGGCTATGAAATTAAATACTCGCAAGGCTCATTTAAAAAAATTGTTCATATCTATTGGACCATGTCCGTGGATATGATCATTCTTTCCACCAAAGGGAAATGCTTTCTATCTCAATGTTCATCGGGGTCCCAGATGACTAATCATCTGTGAACGAGTAAGCTTGTTTCCATTTGAAAGGCTCCAGAAGAGTACATGTCCCGTGTGCAGTTTCTTGCTCCTTTAGGAACCCAGTCTTCAATTTGGAATGCCACCAAGATATCTTCTCTGTAGAGGATTGATGCTGTTGCTCTTATTACCATCATGTGAACAGCATTGGGGAAGATGCCAAAACTAAAGAGGAATGAAGTGGACTGGAAATACAGTTGACCTGCTGTGAAATGTAGGTAGGAAAAATTTGGATTAGCAGAGATGTGTGAGGATATGGCTGTGCGCTGCATGTTGTGCAGGATTTCTAACAGTTGGAAGCTTGCAAGCCTGAAAGCTATCAGCATACAGCTAGCTGTTGACAAGACGGTTGCTAATTCTGAGTTTTAAAATAGTAGAATGATTTCAGATACAAACTGCTTGTTCCTTGTTTTGCAGAGCGGAATCTTCAAGTATCAAATGATTCAGAAAACAATTAGTTAATTGAAAAGAGAAGAAAAACAAGGTTCATCAGATAAGCCTTTTTTTTTACAATAACACAAATTACAGCTTGAATACAGAATGGATCAATTCTGGATACTCTCCAGATTGGTTCATACATTAATTTATGTCTGGTGCAGTTCAGTCCTAAATATCTTTGCTCAGAAGTAGGTTAGCTTAAGACTGTAGTGCTAATTACTCCTATGTCTTGGCAACCGCCAGCCAAGTTTGACTCGTCTGAAAACTATGGCATTTGTGGACATTGAAACACAATGCTAAAAACACTGAGGAATAAGTGTGCGTGTGTGCATGAGCTTTTAGGGGCACACTTGCCTGAAAAGAGCTCAGGGTGAGATATTAATTAAACATGATATCACAAACTGATGTCCTAACATATCTGACTCACTTGGATTTTCTACCATTGTAATCTCTATTTCTAAAGATTAATT
This sequence comes from Anolis apletophallus, assembly GCA_030556195.1. NCBI lineage: Eukaryota > Metazoa > Chordata > Lepidosauria > Squamata > Anolidae > Anolis > Anolis apletophallus. The sequence goes on from JARBWK010000006.1 coordinate 21,649,529, forward strand.
CACAACAAAATAGATGTCCATACCATCTTCACACATTACAATATGATATTAGTAATGAAAAATATGCCTGTGTATAACATTTAAAATAATTGTGTTTATTTCTTGCAAAATTTATATTTTATCTTATCTCAGGGTGACATAAAATTAAAATTTAAAATGTCAAAAACAATATTTTGTAGATTATGAAAGTATATTTAAACAACTCAAATAGCTTTAAACAAATTAAAAATCATGTAGCTCTACAGGTTTTGACAAAACAGTTAAGCATCAAAGGCCATATTTTAACTTTGGCATTCAGCCAGTCAAGTAAACAAAATGTAACTATTATGAGCCAACAATCTCAAATATGAGGGATACCTAAATGGTATCATGGCACCTGTAATCTTTGTTCCACCTGTCAAGGCACTAAATAAGTCTCTAAAATCTCTTTTTGCCCCTTTTCAATTGAATTATGTATTCCATGAAAGGGAAAATCTGTATCTGTACATTGCTACCAGTTTAGGACTTGTGCTGAAACAACATCCCAAAACCCATACTATCAACAAAATAACAGTTCACATTGTTTATGAAGAGTAGACTTACAAGAACAAAAAATAATCACAATGATAAATTGGACACATATGTTTTCCAAACAGAAAATGAGAGAAGGTGGGGAAAATCTTTATGAAGATCTTCCTGTGGGACCTCAAAGTTGTCCCAAACACCTTATAAATAATTAGTTATCAAAGGTACACAGATGATACCTGGGGAAGACAAAAATGATTTTTATTTTGAGGCATACTAGTTTCAACGAAGTTAAGCAAAGCCTTCCTCATCTGATTCAATCACAGCACTCTGAGCAGGTGGTCCTGATCATTATTTTAGCTGAACATGCCAAATCCTTGCCAGCATAGCAATAATGCCATGATATTTGGCTTAGCAGGCCATGAAATAGTAGGAAGAACCATGCTCAAGTAATTAAAACTAGATAATGAATTTCTAAAGTTGATATTTTTAATTTTCTCAAAATTAGTTACCAGCACAACAGAAATTGGCATCCGTTAAACACAACAAAGAGCTAAATTGAATACATCCATGAAATTGGAGAAATTAAAATATACCCCAAAAAATAGGTGGCATTATTAAAAGCTCAAGGGATTAGAGTTCTATTTCATTGTTCTTTAGTATAATTTTTTTTGCTATACGATAACAATTTCCTTGATATGACTGCATGTTTCAGTGTTGGCCTTCATTTAACTTTGAGTTAATAACAATAATCACAATGCAATCTGATTTATAATGAAGTAAACTCTCAAATTACTAAAATAAACAGAATAATCATATGGAATAGCAGTTAATAATTTGCTACACAGTTACGCCACATTAGTAATCTTATTAAAAGTTGGCAGCACAGCCTCAATACATCATTGAAATCTATGGAGAGATGGGGATTCCCATAAGAACTGGAAAGAATAACCAGGTTAATAGTACACATACAATGTGTAGTTTATTTTATAGAATAAAGTACTATAATGAATTTTAGCATTACATTAAGTGTCAGCATTGATCATGAAAATATCAGTAAAGCATATGTCAGTCAGTCACGTTTATTGAGTAACCGTCAGGTCATTTCAAATAAAAGCTCCAACAGCAGTATACAAGATAAGGATAAAATCAGTACCTAATGTACAAGGCAAACAATGTAACACATTAAAAACTAAACTTATTGCAATTGTCTTGCGTCAACACATAGGAACTATTAGCATAGGATACTTAAGAAGCCCGGTGAACTGGCATCTACATTTAATTTGCTCAATCTGCATTCAAGAAGCCAAACAGGCATTTGAGCATGTAAAGCGCTCAACACAGAGATCATTCTTGCCAAAGTAAAGCTGAAGAGGGAAGTGCTGAGGATGCCTCAAACTGCAAACACATAAATAGTTAACTTTGAGATAAAGGCTAATCCTGTTGGTATGTTTGGCAAAATGCTAGTCATAGATATTGATTTTGACAATATCAATATCTACGAATAGCAATTTTAGAGAAATATAGTGTGCATAAACAGTAGGTATGATAGGAATATTGTTTTCAAGGCCTACATATCCCCCTCCCCCATGCATTATGATCTGTAGCCATACAACAAAGCCTTTTGTGATACTCCACAACACCCTTTCCCAATTAGATATTTCCTTCCCCAACATTTTGGGCTACAAGTCCCATTGTCACTGCTGGTTGAGGCTGGTGGGGGTTCTGGACTGAAGGGTGATGTGAGCAACCAACTATCCTTCTATGGGTGAATCTACATTGTGGAATTAATGCCATTTGACACCACTTTAACTGCCATGGCTTAATGCTATGGAATCATGGTAGTGGTAGTTTTACAAGGTCTTTGGTCCACTCTGCCAAAGATTGCAACAACAAACACATTAAAAAATTTAGAGTATTGAGCCAGCGCAGTTAAATGGATGTTAAACTGTATTAATTAATTTATTAATTTATTAATTTATTATTTGGTCTTGTATTCTGCCCCTCCCTGCAGGCTCAGGGCAGGTCACAACATATAAAACAGGCGGCATGTGATGGCCATGCAGCTGTACAATAAAAATACAATAAAACGATAAAACATTAAAACATTACAAGTCACATCACGAGGTATTAAAGGGAACGCAGACATTTCCTAGGGCCCGAGGCACCGGTATATTAGGCGGCTGTAAAACAGTCACCCTAACCAGTGAGCCTAGTCAAAGGCTAGTCTGAACAGTATAGTCTTAACAGCCCTCCGAAAGGGGATGAGCTCTGGAATAGCCCGGGTGTCATCTGGAAGGGAGTTCCATAACACCGGGGCTGCTACGGAGAAGGCTCTCTGCCTGGTTGTAGACAGATGGCAGGAGCGGATTGATGGTACCAGCAACAGATTCTGTTCCTCTGAACATAGTGATCTCGGGGGAATGTATGAGGCAAGGCGGTCCCTCAGGTACGCAGGCCCTAGGCCGTGCAAGGCCTTAAAGGTTAACACCAACACCTTGAAGGCAATTCGGTGCTCCACAGGAAGCCAGTGCAGTTGCCGAAGAATGGGCGTGATGTGCTCCCTTGCCGGCGTTCCCGCTAGCAAGCGAGCAGCGGCGTTCTGCACTAGCTTGAGCTTCCGGATTGTCGCCAAGGGAAGGCCGACGTAGAGGGTGTTACAGTAGTCCAGCCTCGAGATGACCGTCGCTTGGATCACTGCGGCCAGGTCGTCCCTGGACAGGTAGGGTGCCAGTCGCCTAGCCTGTCGTAGGTGGAAGAATGCCGTCCTGCTGACCATGGAGACCTGAGTCTCCATGGTCAGCAAGGGGTCCAGTTGAACACCTAAGCTCTTAACCAGGGATGACGGGCCAAGACGCTCGCCATCCAGGGTAGGCAACCGGCACTCATCCAGCCCAGGGCGACCAGGCCACAAGATCTCCGTCTTCGACGGGTTCACCTTCAGCAGGCTGGCACGCAGCCAACCAGTCACGGCTTCAAGGCAGCGATGGAAACAATCAGGTACGGTGTCCGGCCTGCCGTCCATTCTCAGCAGAAGCTGGGTGTCATCAGCGTACTGATAACACTCCAGACCAAAGTCGCGGGCCAGCTGGGCCAGGGGGCGCATATAGATGTTGAATAATAAGGGGGAGAGGATGCCCCCCTGGGGGACCCCACAATTAAGTGGGAGCCTCCCAGAGACCTCCCCGCCCCCCTCTACACGTTGTCCCCAGTCCCGGAGGAAGGAGGCCACCCATTTAAGGGCAGTCCCCCCAACTCCAGACGCGGCCACACGGCGGGTCAACAAGACGTGATCTACGGTATCAAACGCTGCTGTCAGGTCTAACAGAACAAGCAGGGCTGATCCACCCTGGTCCAACTGGCAGCGAAGTTGGTCTGTAATGGCGACAAGCACGGTCTCCGTCCCATGCCCAATATGGAAGCCGGACTGGAAGGGATCAAGTCCAGCTGTGTCTTGTAAGAACTGCTGCAGCTGATCCGCTGCTGCCCTCTCAATTACTTTGCCTAAGAAATTCTACAGTGTAGATGCACTCATGGCTCCCACTCAGGCACCAGACCAGCATAGTATCAGCAAGGATCACCATCCTCTATCTTCAGGTTATGGTGCAAACATTGCATTAAAAGTAAGTTTGGAAGGTCATGTATGTCTGCAGATGCCTTCTTATGTACTCTTTGTTTTGACTATCATGGATCTATATTTTCCACAGGGAAAGTAGTACAGCATCTGAGAAATTGAGATCTGGAGACAAATGAGCTTTCCTTCTCACATCAACATCACAAAGAAGCAATATGAATGATCATATAGGATAGTCATGAAACAAAACCATGTGGGGACAGCTGCTCTTCCATTACAACCATCATTCCAAACAGACCTGAAGAGAACTACTATTTTTCTTCAGTTACTAGTCTCTGCATGTGATATCAGAATCAATCAGAGCTCATTATATATTTTAATGCCAGTTATGGTTTAGTGCTCCAACCCATAGATTCTTACACTCAGTAGCAGACTGTATGCACCGGGCAGCAAACTGTACGCGCAAAACAATGTGCAAGAACTTTTGCATGATGAACTACAGAACAGATGGTTGCTGTTGGTTTGGAAGGACCAGCAGAGTAAATTTAGAAAGAAGGGTTAAGAAGTTTAGGAAGCACTGCCACAAGCAGAAAGCAGGAATAAGATGTACCATTACAAACATGCCTTCTGACAGAAGGAATGCACTTAATGAAAACAGCCAAAAAAACTGGCTTCCTGTGTTTGGAAGGGTAGTAGCCCTATTACTGCTAAGAATCCGTTGACTCCATTTTGTGTTTACATGTAGAAACCTTATGCCATTACTTTTTACTTTAACACAAATAAAATACAGGGGAAATGGTGAAGAGAAATGCAGCCCCCAAATACACAGATGTAAATGAAAATATATGCCTGACATTTGGAGGAATGAGCTCTGGTTGAAGCTGCCAAACATGGAAAGGAAGTTCAAGTGTTGGATAAATCTTATAAAAATTGTGCCAAAATTCTGGTAATTAAAAAAATATATATAAGCAGTTGCACACGCTATCGCTCATTTTTTCTTCTTCTTCCAAATAATGCTAAGACTAACCAATACGTTGACAGAAATACTATATCCCATTCAACCAAATGCCCTTCACCCATCCATCCGTATCTATAGTGAAAGTAGTAAGCCATATATTCAGAACTTTGGCATTTTGAGGATCTTATCTTTTATTTCATTTCACAAGCATTTTACTTTCTATCAGTTTTGAGTGAAAAAAAACAGTATGAGAAAGTGTAGAAAGCATCTGCCACAAGTTCAGCTCCACTTAATAGTTGGAACATATATTTTGTTATTTGAACCAGCTCCAGTTGTAAGAATTCACTTTCTTTTATCAACTTTTTATGCATTGATTTATTTTATTACATTTGTAAGGGTTTTTTCAGGTTGTATGGTTCTCTGATAATCTTTATCCTTCACACATAACTAAAAAAATAGTCTCTCCTGTCAATTTATGGCAACACCTTGGATTTCGTAGGGTTTTCTTTGGTGAAAAATACAGATATATGATTGTGATAGTTTTCTGCTTCCTGGTTATCTTTGTCTTTGGTGAAAAATACCAAATTATTTTTATGTAGATTTTTTTCATCTACAATGAAAAATAATGCAGTTTGACACCACTTTAACTACCATGGCTCAATGCTATGCAATTTTGGGATTTGTAGTTTCTTGAAGCATCAGCACTCTTTGGCAGAGAAGGCTGCCTAGAAAACTACATCATCCATGATTCCACAGCTTTGAGCCAGGGCAGTTAAAGTAGTAATACTCTAAAATAGAAAGCATCTGCCTCTCATTTCTTAAAATTATGGTCAGAAGCATTCTGAGTTAATTGAACAAGACTTTTGTTTAGAAATCCAAAAGAATAAATGTTGCTTTATTTTGCAGAAAATGTTTTCCCTAGAAAAGGGTGCATGTACAGTACTGTACATGCACCCTTTTCTAGTACATGCACCCCTTTCTAGGGAAAACATACTGTACATGCACCCTTTTCTAGGGAAAACATTTTCTGCAAAATAAAGCAACATTTATTCTTTTGGATTTCTAAACAAAAGTCTTGTTCAATTAACTCAGAATGCTTCTGACCATAATTTTAAGAGATGAGAGGCAGATGCTTTCTATTTTAGAGTATTTCTAATCTGCAAAGGACTTTTTAACATTCTCCCCTGTTGTGAAAGTCATACTGATTTTAAGCAAGTGTTTTCTCCCATTCTAAGGTGTATACAAAGCTAAAGCTAATATTACTATTTTCACGTATCAGCATGTTGCCCAATTTAACTAAAACATTTATTTTATAAACAGAAAAGAAAAAGAGATTGAGCAAGATATATTTATGCAATTAACATATTTAATAGGCAATTATGCATCCTCTTTACAAGAACGGATAAATAATATATGCATATACATTTATCAACTAGATATGTACTAGGGAAAATAAAATAGATGTAATAAAAAGTAGAGCATTATATGCTCTATGCAGTTTCTATCATTCAATATTTGCGCAAGATAAAGTAATATTGGCCTTCAATGATGCTACAAATTACTTGCAATGCAGTTTTGACTTGGGCATTAGACAGGAGAAATAAATGTCACACGTTTTGCCCAAGCTATAAACCAAAGTGCTACATTACAACTGCTTGTCAGGAAAATTGGATATTTTGCAAGATAAATAAAAATATATAATGCCAATATCATTAAGGCTGGAAGATACTTTCCAATATATATATTCCAAAAAATTTGTGTAACAGAAATGTGATACAACAGTGTAACTTGCAGAAACTTTACATGAGATAAATAACAGTATGTTGTAAGCTGACAGAAAAAAAGGGAAGACGGTAATAACATGGTGACCACATCAATAAAATATGAAATCCCTGTTACTATAATAAATGTCCTACTAATTCATCATAATGAAATATATAAAATGTATCAACTTCTTATATGGTATAATGAAACATAGAAACTGCCACATTTTCAAACCTCATAGGATTTATCTGGGAAACTTTGAAACTACTGGTCTATGTTCTGAACAATAAAATATTTAAGAGTGAAATGAGATCTTCTTAACAATACTACAGAGCAATGGAGGCTGAACATGTCAAGCATTAGGAAAATCAGTTAGACATATATAGACAATGTTCATTTCCAACCTGCTCCATGTAGAACGTAAGCATAGAAGATGGCAATGGAGAAGACCAAACACCAGAACTCTAACCACACTCTTTGATAAGGCACATGGCTTCAGTGCAGTTCTATTAAATTCCTTCTAATTTATTAATGCTAATTTCAGACACAAACGTATATTACACATCAGTGGTGCAATCTAAAAAAAACTCCAGTCTCAACTTTGTGATCAAGACTTGGTCGGGTGGAAATCAATGTTCAAACTATTGCTTTTGAGATCCATCTTGGGTCCCCCTCAGAGAATCATGGCATACAAAAGAAATAAGGAACAAGTACTGTATGGGAAGTGCAGTTGCTTTGGTTTATAATAGGTATAGACAACTGTAACAGGCCTAGCAAACATGAGGGCCTTGCAGACCTACAAAAATGCCACATACTAAAAATGAAAGTGCTTGGAAGTCATTTTCTGCTTTCAAAAAATAAAAACGTCAAACATTTTAACAGTGTAAGAGCCCCTGAAACCTACTTAAATTATAAATTGTCTATCCTGATTGAAAGAGTCTGGAGATGTCAAGAATAATTAAAACAGTGCATTCAGCCTGCAAGCTACACCTCTATAAACATCCCACTTCTCTGATCAGGGTACCATATTCTATGACATTTCAACTCTAGAGAGGAATAACATTGAGATTCTGGTGGCATACTTTCCATTCATGGGGACAGAATTAATATTAAAAAATAAAGTTAAGAAGTGCAAGGCTGCTACTTAAGAATTCAACTTCCATGCTATGGAATCCCAACTGTAGAATGATTGCATTTAGGTGCCGAATAAAAACATGGCCATTCATTAAAGTTTTTGTACTTCATTGGTTTGTTTCAAAGCACAAGGTCTAAAATAAGTTTTACTTTTTACGGCCTGTTTTAATTGAATTTAAGCTGAGAGGGTGTGGCTTCTCTAAGATTGCCCATCAGGGATCTAAACCATATTCTCCAGGAATTAAATCCAATATGCGAAACACTTAACCTCTGTGTCATAATAAATGTTTTTAAACATCTTATTTTTAACCGTATGCCACTTGATGATGGCTATGCCCTGAAAATCATCCTAGAATATTGCAAATATAAATATGTATCATATATATCTGCAAAACTGGCTGTCACGAAAACTTCTTTAAGGTATGATAGTTTTATAGGAATTTAGCATTCTAATTCCAAAAATGATGTCAGATTAGGTTCATCATGCACTATTTTTCCCCACAATGCTTTGACTTTTTAGTTTGTAATGTATGACCGAGGGAAAAAATGGGAGAGGGGGTAAGGGTAAACAATAAGAAAGAGGTTAAACTCTTCTAATAGACTTTCACTGAACTGAGACACAAAACTTAATTCAAAAACACTAAAGAAAATCAGCATCAGCATATAATCAAAACAAAGTAACTGAATTGCTAAAGAAAAATCAAATTTATGAAATAACTGTGTGGCATGACTTTTTAAATGTGTTTCTTCAAATTCAGCACCCAAAAATTCACGAAAAAACAGTTAAAATGATGCCATTTTTTTCATTTCAAGCCAATGAATAAAAAACAGAAAAGCTGGATCGCTACACATATTTCATACAGTACTTGTTGTATCTGTGTTTAATTTCATATGTACCTTACTAGACTTATTAATACTATGCTAAATAAGATTCTCATAACACAAAAAAGTTAAAGGGAGAGATCAGCTAAAATATGTACATTTCTGTATTTTTCTATCAATGCCATACTGCCTAGAAAAGTATTTTAAGTGACTGTCCATCTCCTCATTTACCACATTGGTGTTTGTTCAAATTCTAACCAGAATTCTGAAGAAATATATCTCAATCTATAAAAGTACACATATAATCAAAGATGTGCATATATTTACATTTTTTTCAATGGACAAACCTCAATTATACTATTTGAAATGCACAATAAATAAACAGGAAAACTGAACAGGTTGGGAAATTCAGTACAAGTCAAAAGTTCAGGAACTCAAGTATTGAATCTTGAAGGGCGTGCCCCTCTTGTCTAAGACGCCACCAACAAAAGAGCCCACCAAACTTACTGGCTTCAACTTGGAGACAGAAATGTGTATTCAGGACCATAAGAACAAGAAATTGGAGGAGGAGGAGCACTATGAGTTCTACTCGAAGCCATGCCGCTTCAAAAACTTAGAGGATGTGGTGGGTATTCTAAGAAAACAGGTTCCCCTCACAGTTCCTAAGTCCCCAGCTTTTGCCCTAACAGAGTCAATACCTTGGAAAGACAAGAGAAAAAGAAGGAAGAAGTGGTTCCAGTGATTGAAACCAAGCCAGTGTCCTTTAAGCCAAAGGCCACAGAGCAAAGGCAAATGAAGATGTACCCATTTTCTTTTGTCTCCCTGGACGAAGAGAGGCTGCTCCAGAAAGAGAAGAAAATTAAAGAGCTTCAGAAAAAAAGGTCCCCAAGCTCAAATCTCTCTGGCTGCCCCACTTTGATCATATCGGATTGCCAGAGAAAAAGGGGAAGAGGCCCACCAAGCCAGAGGCCTTCCAGATGGCAATTGATTTGCGACGGGCCCTGCAGCATGAAATATGGTAGCACCAGCTCAACAAAGAGATGAAGCGACAGAAGAAGGTTGCCTCTTTCAAGGCCGAGCCTAGCACTGTGGTGAAACAGAAGCCCTTTGGGCCAAAACCCTTATAATTCCTGAAGGCTTTCAGCTAGTCACAGAGCAGAACACCCAAGAATGTTAGAAGTTCGAGAAGTACCTGGCCGACCTGGAGGCCCAGAAGGTGCACCACATTGAGGAGGAGTGCAAGAAAAAGGAGGTGACCAGGCTCAGAGAAGAAATGGTGCACAAAGCCAACCCCATTCACAAATACCAGAATGTGGAAGTCAAGGCCAGTGATCAGCTATTGACAGTCCCCAAGTCTCCCAACTTCTATGACTGACTTTCCAGTGTTGATGAGACACCCCTCCCCTCAAATGCCAATTGCCCAAGGAGAAAGAGGACCTCATTCTTTGCCCTTGAGTTATTTTCTCAACTGGCCCTCTTCACACAGACTTTTCCACTCTTAAAAAGGCCACTAGCTGGTTTTTGTTAATGGCTTCATTTTCTGGACCGGGCAGTGTCCTCACCATGGTAGTTTCCAGACCCTGTTTGCATTTTAAAGTTACTCCAACTTTTCAGAGAGAGAAAATATAAACTATAAGCAGTAAATGTTATGTTTTTCTTTTTACTGGAAAAAATCCCCTTAGGTTGGGTTCCTGAATTCTCTTCTATGGGTGGAAGATTTCCTTCCTTTCACAGAAGAGACTGTAGCTTTCCTCAGAGGAAAGAGGAAGAGGTTTTACCCTACTTTCCCTTCCCTCTACACTCCCTTTGATACTCTTTACATTTTTCCCACAATGGAAATTCATTTCCACTTCCAAAGGAAATCTGTGGAACAAAGAAGCAGCTCCTGGAAAGTATGCGAGACAAACTTCAGATGTTTGAATAGTTGCTGCTCACTTCCACATTTCAAGAACTATCTGGTAGTTTGTAACAAAAGCCATTTGTTTCCATGTAACACATCAACCTACACATTTTTACTATAAACCAAACATGTTAACAACATGGATTAATGAATGGTCTTTCCTATAAATCTTCAAACTCCGTTTCAAGGAAGTGTAAAATCAAAAATGGCCTAACCTAGTCTCATTCAAATAATCTTGGGGTAGAAATTCAAAGGCAACCTAGAAAATCTTGTTGACAGCATTTCTAATGAGGTCGGTAGAATTTGAAACTTTAACAAACATTTAGATTTTGACATTTTTATTTTTAAATTTTATTTTCAAATGTGATGATAACAGGCAAGCATGCAGGCAATAGAAAGGACTATAGTAATGGGACTCTGAACAAGCTACTGCAATACACTCTGTTTACAGCCCCCTTGTTACTTACTAAGCCATTCAACTGTGACAACTGTTGCTTTTCTAAATACAGTAATTTTTATAGATCTCCAGGAACATGTTTACAAACCACAGCAGACTTTCACCCACAATGAAACCAATAAGCAGTAAACATAAGACAATCATCCAGGAACATTGCTAGATCCTTCAGCATATCCTGACATTTGGGACACCATTTCCATCCTAAGCATATGCTTAAAAACTGCTTTGGAGCACAAAGGAAATGAGGTGGTACTCACACATATGCTACTGGTTTCTTCTCGATTCAAAAAAAGTTATTATATTAAAATTGGTTATGCACAGTATATCAACTGTTTTTTATATTCATGCCTTAGACAAAGACATCCTTAAACATTTCAAAATACTTTATATTTTAACAGCCATGCTAAACTAAGCTTAATAAAGCATTCAGACATTGCCTTAACCATTATCCTACCCCATTAGTATGTTTGGAAAAAAACTCAAAGTGGAGGAGGCACGAGTTATGACTCCTTGAATAAAAATGGTAGTGAGAACCAAGGGCTAAAAATGTATCAATAAATTGCCTTTGAAAGTATACAAGTGAAGTGCATAAATTTTAGTGTCCTATGTTGGCCACTCACACACACATGAAATGATTCCACCTTTCAAACTGCGAAATTGTTGCACCTGAAGGATCCCTCAGTAAACCACTTGAGACCAGCCATGATTAAATGCTTTATTTAGAATAAAGGAGAAGAATAAAAGAGATAGGAATATAGTCCATTGATGCCCCCAAGCATCAGGGTATTGCAATGTAATAGTCCAAAAGGGTAAAAGGATCAATAAATGCAGAAATAGTCTTGATGCCCCAATGGGCTAAATCCAGGATAAGTTCTTGGCAACAAAGACTTGGTAAATACTTGAGTCCAAAGACTTGAAGGCCCAAGGGCCCAGGTTTAGGTTCCGTGGAGCTTGGCAAGGAAGCTTAACGTTGGGGCGAGATGCGAAGCAGCTCGGGGACCTGACTTAATTAGCCCCCCGCTTTGATCTTGAAGGCGCTGGCTTCGACACAGCCGTTTCCCATGGACAGTTTCTCGGCTTGACTTTCTCATGCCTCCCGAATCAGGATGGTATATCAGCTCATTAGTGTTTGCACCTGGACGCAAGGGAGGCAACCAGGCTCCACTTTCCCCGCGCTCCTTATCGGCCCGGGATGGAGCAAGGCTGTGTCTGTCCTTGAACACTGGTTGAACCAGAGGCCTCTGCAAGGGCTTGCTTTCAGGCCTAGCTAAGATCTTGGAATTAACATGGCTGTGGTCTTGCTTGGTTTTGGAGTCAGGCTGGGGCATGACAGAAATAGTCTACCTCAATTAAACATTTCTTGAAAGAGAGAACAAATATCAAGTTAATTTAAGGCTTCACAGATTACAGGTAAAATAAAGGTGTAAAATATAATTTGAGAGCAGATGACACTGAGAAGGCACCCAGGTTCAACCTCATAATCTTCAATCAGGTGGAATTATATGAATAAATTTTAGTGTAATGATGATGAATTCAGATTATGAACCAACTGAAGTTAAAATATAAGCCATTTAATGAGTGAAGATTGTCAGCTATGTTAATATAGGTAAACGCTTGTAACATTAACATGGATGGATTAAAATAGACTATTCTTGCCAAGACAACAACTGTTAAGATATCAAGTTAAAATTAAAATATTATGAATTTTAAACATGTGTCCTTTGTTTAATCTATGTTTTGTGTATTTTAATTTTTATTTTATAGAAATACATTTTAATATGTATATTCTATAGAAATACATTTAATATGTGTATTGTGGTATTTTTACAATGTTTATGTGTTTTAATTATTCTGTAACCCAACTCAAGCCACAGGGAGAGGTGGGTAAGAATTATTATTATTATTATTATTGTGCATGTTCTTGCTCATGATCCCATGACTATCATTTTAAGAAAACTCAAGAATATGAAGGGGTATACTGTTACATCCACATGATTCCATTGCTATCAAAGCGAACAAGGCATTTCCCATAATTACACTATGTATTGCATGATATTGGCACTAGAGATTTGACTGAATGCATGTCTTTTGTGAAGATCATTCTCTCCCAAGATGGTTTTAAAGCAACTTTTAAAGTGGATATAAGTGATTTTAATGTTTGTGTGAAAATAAACAGGCCTCAAAAAGCAATAAATTAGTCATAATGGGGGACTTCAACTATCCCCGAATAGATTGGCTAAATTCTTGTTCTACGCATGAAAGAGAGCCAAGGTTCCTCGACATGCTAGCTGATTATTCCCTTGAGCAGATGGTCATGGAACCAACCAGGGGAAAGGGGATCCTGGACTTGGTGCTAACTAATAAACAAGATCTCGTTCAAGATGTCCTTGTAACTGAGCCCATAGGTACCAGTGACCACAACACAATAACCTTCAACTTAAGTTTGGATAGCAAACTGTCAGTGAAAACTAACACAGAGACCTTAAATTTTCAAAAAGGAATTTCACCAAAATGAGAAAAATAGTAAAGAACAAACTAAAAGGAACAGTAAAAAAATCAAATCCCTCAAAATGCTTGGAAACTGTTTAAAAATACTTTAAAACAAGCCGAACTAAAATGCATTCCTAAAATAAGAAAGAGGGGGGAAAGTCCAAGAGGACATCGGCATGGCTTACAAATGAAGTAAAAGATGTGATTGGAAAGAAGAAAAACTCATTTAAGAAATGGAAGGCTCTTCCTACTGAGGAGAACAGAAAGGAACACAAGCTCTGGCAAACTAAATGCAAAGCAACCGTCAGGAAAGCCAAGAGAGATTTTGAGGCACATATAGCTAAGAATATTTTAAAAAATAGCAAAAACTTCTTTAAGTACATCAGAAGCAGAAACCCAACTAGAAAAGCAGTTGGTCCACTTGACGAAAATGGTAAGAAAGGGACAATAAGTGAAGACAAGGAGATTGCTGAGCGGCTAAACGACTTCTTTGCCTCCGTTTTTACACAGGAGGACAGACAACATATGCCTGCAGCTGAGTCAGTTTTTTCAGGGAGGGAATTAAATGAATTAAACCAGATAGAGATAAACAAGGAAGATGTTCTCACATGCCTTACTAAACTAAATGTCAACAAATCACCAGGGCCAGATGGCATCCACCCCAGAGTTCTTAAGGAACTCAAGTGTGAAATTGCGGAAATTCTAGCCAAAATATATAACCTTTCTCTAAGATCAGGCACTGTACCGAGGACTGGAGGGAGGCAAATGTAACTCCGATCTTCAAGAAAGGATCCAGGGGTGATCCAGGAAATTATAGGCCAGTTAGTCTAACCTCAGTTCCAGGCAAAGTGATGGAAACCATTATTAAAGAAAAAATTACTAAGCACATAGAAGAACAGGCATTGCTGAAGGAAAATCAACATGGTTTCTGCAAAGGCAAATCATGTCTTACTAACTTGTTAGAATTCTTTGAGGGTGTAAATAAACACATAGATAAAGGGGACCCAGTCGATATAGTTTACCTTGACTTTCAAAAGGCTTTGACAAAGTCCCTCACCAAAGGCTCCTAAATAAGCTCTTCAGCCATGGAATCAGAGGACAGGTCTTGTCCTGGATTGGAACCTGGCTAAACTGTAGGAAACAAAGGGTGGTAATAAACGGACATTTCTCTGGGTGGAAAGAGGTGAGAAGTGGCGTACCCCAAGGTTCAGTTTTGGGTCCGTTACTTTTTAATTTATTCATTAATGACCTGGATGTAGGAGTAAATTCTGAGGTAGCAAAGTTTGCAGACGACACTAAATTGTTCAGGGTAGTTAAAAATGAAACTGATTGTAAAGAGCTCCAGAAAGATCTCTCGAAATTGAGTGAATGGGCAACAAAGTGGCAAATGCATTTTAACCTAAACAAGTGTAAAGTCATGCACATTGGGGCAAAGAACCCCAACTACACCTACCAATTGATGAGGTCAAAGCTTTCTGAGACAAACCAGGAAAGGGATCTTGGGGTTTTGGTGGACAGCTCAATGAAGATGTCAACCCAGTGCGCAGCAGCAGTGAAAAAAGCAAATTCTATGCTTGGCATGATCAGGAAGGGAATCGAAAATAGGTCGGCAAATGTTGTATTGCCTCTCTACAAATCTATGGTTAGGCCACATCTGGAGTACTGTGTACAATTCTGGTCACCGCACCTCAAGAAGGATATAACGGAACTGGAAAAGGTACAGAAAAGGGCAACAAGAATGATCCAAGGGATGGAGCAGCTCCCTTACGAAATCAGGTTGCAACGCCTTGGTCTTTTCAGCCTTGAAAGACGGCGTTTAAGAGGTGACTTGATCGAAGTGTATAAAATCATGCATGGGATAGAAAAGGTGAATAAAGAAAAGTATTTTCTCTGTCACACAACACTAGGACTAGGGGCACTCCTGAAGCTCCAAGGTAGAAAAGTTAGGACTAATAAAGGGAAATATTTCTTCACCCAGAGGGTCATTGGGTTATGGAACTCACTTCCAGAGGAGGTTGTGACAGCGGTCAGCCTGGACAGCTTCAAGGCAGGATTAGACAGATTCATGGATACCAAGGGAATCAGTAGCTACTGAAACGGACATCCAAGTGCCACCTCTGTGTTGATGGAGGCAGGCAGGATTTTCCCCGGGTACTGGTTGTGGGGGGTCGGGAGCAGGTGAGGGTTTTGCCCTCCTTTCTGCTAGAGATCCCCGTGTACAACTAGTGGGCCACTGTGTGACACAGAATGCTGGACTAGATGGGCTGAGGCCCGATTCAGCATGGCTCTTCTTATGTTCTTATGTTCTTATGTTTATTTATGGTTTTATGTCATGGCACTGAATGTTTGCTATATATATGTTATGCTCCATCCTGAGTCCCCTGTGGGGTGAGAAGGGTGGAATATAAATGTTTCAAATAAATAAATAAATAAATAAATTTTATGCACTCTCATTTTTCTTACCCATTTAATTATTTCTTTTGAGCATTGAGGATATAAATGGATAGCTCCTGCTCTTCCTCCAGAAAATGTTCTCCTAGTTAATTAGACAAGCTTTAAAACAGAGGTATATCCATTTAAAATTCTATATGAAAATCAAATTCTATATCCACATAGAATAAGAAGCCTATTAAGATGACTTGCAGATAGAATTTGTTGTATGCCATCAAGTCATTACAGAGTCACCTAAGGCAAATCTATCATGGGTTTTCTTAACAAGATTTGTTTAGAAGGGCGTTGCAATTGCCTTCCTTTGGGTCTGAGAAAGTGTGACATGCCCAGGGTCACCCAGTGGGTTTCCATGGCCAAGGGGAGTTCAAGTTCAACATTATAGCATTCTAGTTAGTATAGCTATACCAAAGGGCACACATCTACACAGAATCTTACTGCTGGCTCCATAATGTGGAGACCTGTATCAGGTGTAAGTTTTGAGGCACATTGAATGTGCATTTGGAATACGTACTCATACTATACTATAAATGCCAGGAGCCACAATGACCAGCAACTAATGAGACTACTTCTTTCAAAAATGTTTACTGAGGCTTTTTAGAAACACTGTTTTAATGTTCCAGTGCAGTTTTTGTTTCTTTTCTGTTGTCACATTATCAATCACTATTTTCTAGACTGGCTGTGTAAGATTTGCTTTCCCTCTTCAAAAGTCATTCGCATTTTCAGTAATTTGATCTGGATGTGATACAAGTTCCTGGCTCATCCACAATTCTCCTCTATTCCCATATTGTTCAACTATCTCAAATTTGTTGTATTATTATTGAATAATATATTTGCTGCTATGGCTAACCACTAAGTTGTCTTGTCATCTCAATTTTACTCTTCTCAGTATTATTTACTTTCCCATATATATGTTTTTCCATTTCAGTTTTAGTTCAATGCTGATTTAATTGCAATAGAGGCTTTGTTACTACTTGGGACAAGAAGTATTCCATATTTCAGATGGTTTTTTAAATATATATATATATATATATATATATATATATATATATATAAAGAGAGAGAGAGGAGAGGAGAGAGGGAGGGAGAGAGAGAGAGAGAGAGAGAGGTCTTTGAAATGGGAGCCAGAAACAGAAAATTCATTTATGCTTATCAATGAAACCTGAAGATAATCTTATGCTCAATATTTTAAATGTTTTTGTGCATGAAACAAAGTTTATGTAGATGGGGTCATCAAAAAGCCAAGATGTCACTCATATGGACAATTTTAGTTTTTGGAGCATTATTTTGTTTATTCATTCAGTCGCTTCTGACTCTTTGTGACCTCCTGGACCAGTCCACACCAGAGCTCCCTGTCAGCTGTTGCCCCCCCCCCCTCTTTCTTGGTCAAGTCAGTCACTTCAAGGATACCATCCATCATCTTGTCCTTGGTCGGCCCCTCTTCCCTTTTCCTTCCATTTTCCTCAGCATCATTATCTTCTCTAATTGTCCTGTTTTCTCATGATGTGGACAAAAGTACCTCATCTTTGCCTTCAATATCCTTCCCTCCAATGAGCAGTCAGGCTTTATTTCCTGAAGTATGGACTGGTTTGATCTTCTTGTGGTCCAAGGCACTCTCAGAATTTTCCTCCAACACCACAGTTCAAAAGCATCTATCTTCCTTCGCTCAGCCTGTCTTATGGCCCAGCTCTCATAGCCATAGGGGAATACAATTGCTTTAACTATGTGGATCTTCGTTGCCAGTGTGATGTCTCCATTCTTCACTTTTTTATTGAGACTGGTCATTGCTCTCCTCCCAAGAAGTAAACGTCTTCTGATTTTCTGGCTGCAGTCTGCCTCTGCAGTAATATTTTCACCTGGAAATACAAAGTCTGTCACTGCCTCTACGTTTTCTACCTCTTTCTGGTTTAGAGCATTATAGATTTCTTGATTTCAGAGAAGGGCTATTCAACCTATATTATTTCTTTATCCAGCATTTACACGTTTGAAATGCCCACTCTTTCTCTTTATATGGAATTATCATGGCAAATGTCTTATCGTAAGCGTGTTACCTCCCTGTTTTCTATTGTTTGCCTAATTCAGCTTTTTCTGTGCTAAATGATCACCTGTATATAAGGTCCTCATAGAATATATATATATATATATATATATATATATATATATCCCATTTAACATTCAGTTTCTGGGAGTGTAGTACTAAGTATCAACCTTTAAAATTGATATCATTTTGAAGGATTTTGCCACCCTCATAGAATATATATGGATAATTCCATGGCAAACAATATACACTAAGTTAGGCCCCATCAGTGGGCAGAAGGATGCGGCCACATAAAGTAGTTAACTGTAGAAGATTTAATAGGAAAAATTCTCAGTGACAGCAATAAAGCATATTAATAGTTTGCTCATGTTAAACATTTCTTTGGAAGTCAAAAGCATTCCAAAGAAGTATAAAATATAAAGATATTTCCATTTTCATAGCAACAGTCTTATCTTAAATACAATACATAAGATTGATTGATACAATCTTAATACTTTTAAGGCACTCTACAGCCATTACTCCCAATGTACTTTAGAAATAAAATGCAAAGAAATCTTCAAACTACAATTATGCATTATGCTTTTAAAATCTCTCTGTGTTGACACTATAGGCAAAACATTTATTGGTCTTCATACTTCAGTAAAGGTTGTTTATAAATGCAAGTTTGCACTTCTGAGTGCTTTATGGGGGGAAAAAATCCAACTCTCTATAAAGGGCAGGTTGGTTTTTAAAAGAGACAGATATGACCTAAAGGGAAAACATTTTACTGTAGTAAAATAAACTGAGGAAACAGTTTGCAGATTAAAAACCCCTTGAAAGGAAGCATCATCTTTGGAAGAAAAAAAACCTTTGCGGAGGAAAACAGCTGGAAACAGGAAGCTTTTGTACTTTCATCCTGACTGCTTTGATACCACCACATCCCCATATCATAAAAAGGAAAAAGACTGATGTCAGCGGCATCTTTTTTTCAAGAGAAATGGGGGGAAAGAGGCTTTGTGGATTGTAAGCAAGAGCATTGCACCTCAGAGAGAGATCTCCTGCACAGTCTAATCGATTAAGTAGTAAAGGAAAGCAGCAGTAGATCTGTTATCTGTTTCAAAAAAAAGAGGGGAAAATGGGGTGTGATTTAACTTTTAAATACAATTCTTTGCTCATTTTTATAAAACCAGATTTAAATACTATAATTATTGTATTTTTTTAAGAAAACAAGAACTTCAAGAGGGAGGTAGAAATGTGTGGTTTTCGTTTTCATCAAAGTTTTTGGTTGGGAATGCTCGTTGCTGCTGCTGCTTATATGACAACCATATAATAACTTAAGGTGCATATACACTTGAGAATGTAGTTTGACTCTACTTTAACTGCCATGGTTGAATGCATGGGAGTCATATTTTGGTGAAGCACCGGCAATATCTGGCAGAGAAGGCTGGCTCCGTACTTTGACATACATAGAACAGTCCTGACTGATATAACTCTCATTGATTTAAAGAGCTTTGCTCTAGGTACGACTAAACCTTGGGATTCAGTAAGTTTTTGGGATACTGGAAAACTCCTTTCAATGCTTCTCTTGTTCAAGCAATTTCCCTTGTTAAACATCCATGATAAACAAAGCAGGACTGAAAATAAATAAAATGTTTCCACATAATATAATGTATACTTTAGAGTGAAGCGGAACTTCTTTCCCAATAGTAAACTATAATACGAGGACAAAGTCTCCATTTTCAACATCCTTATACTATTCTAAATGTTTACAGTATCTTAAAGAATAAGCTTTCACTGTAACATGGCATAGAAACCACTTCCTTTACTATGATTCACTGTCACTTATAAAGTGCACCAACTGTCAACTTATTGAAGGGCCATATTAATTTAGAGGGCTGCAATGGCTGGGGAGCAACATCCTCGCAACAAATATGAAAGACCAATCGATCCATTAGCAAGTCTAAACAGAATTTTTACAGAATCTGCTGTAATCAATTTTTCTGAATTAGTCTAGCCAAAAATTAAAAGATGCTCCTTTGGTGGTCTGAACAGGTTATATTCTTTGCAACTACTGTATTTTTAAAACGGGTTGATTGGTAATATGTATGTTGACTCAAACATAAGTAGTAGATAGCTAAGTAGCTGACAGTCTCTCTTTTTGGGTTAAATGGGTATAAGGATGCCAGGGATCTTATTCTTACAGGAACACACACACAGAGGATTTTAAGTCATGGTCAGATATGTTGTGGGTACATTTCAAAAAGAGATAGATCTTGGCTTAGTTGTTTATCAAAATCAAGATCGGAAGTCGAGGAACCAGGATGACTAAGACAGCTATGAAAGAAAGAGATAAGATCATCAAGTGCAAATATAGATACCGAAGTCACAACCATACAGTTTTTCTGGGTTCTATGTATGGTTGTGAAAACTGGACAGTGAGGAAAGCTGATAGGGAGAAAACCAATTCATTTGAAACATGGTGCTTGAGGAAATTTCTAAATGCACCACAGATTGCTAAAATGACATATGGAAGGTTCCTAGAACATAATGATCCTGAACATTTACTAGAAATGAACACAACTAAATTGAGGCTGTCCTACTTTGGACATATCATGATACTCAGTGGGAAAGACAATAAAAATAAAATTAAGTTAAGCTGAAGAAAATGATGGACTATAGGCAGATTGGTTCAATCAAGGAAGTCATAGACCTAAGTTTGCTAGACCTAAACAAGGCAGCTAATTACCAGGCTTCTTAGAAGTCTCTCATTAATACAGTGGCCATAAATCAAAGTTGAGATAAAAGCAAATAACCTGTATTTGAATGCTTAATTTCTTGCCACTCAATTTATTTCACCTAAAAATAATTTACTCACTCTTCTATCATCATAAGAATGAAAATATATTTAATAACATGTTTTGCTCTAGAGTCCGCTTCTTAGAAAAATCGGATATATATTTTTCCATTAAATCACCGCTTCTAGCATCAGGGCTGAGGTGGAATAGCCACTAAAAAGTTGTGACCCCCACTCAAATATAATTTAAAAGAAATTTTAAAAGAAATTTTCTCAAATTTAAAAGAAACCACTATATGTAAAAATGTTGGTATTACTGACATCTCAATGCAACATTTAAACATTTATTTGTGGTTTAGGATTGTGCTGTATTTAAACAAGATTAGTGATGCAATAATACTTTTACAGTCCAGTAACAGAAAATATTTTCTTTCCATGCCAAGAAAAATAGGTATTGGAACCCTGTTCTAAACATGGCATGTTGACAATGATTTGTAAAAGGACCAAGAATCTCAGATATAGCAAACCATTATGACAGTTTATGAAAGATAACCTAGGGTACCAGCAGACATACAAAAGTCACCAACCCCTGTAAATCTATCTGCAATATAGGTCTATCATGCATGAAAGATGATAGTAAAGATAATATAGATCATAAATATTATATTATCGGATTTACATTCAATATCGACACAGTAATATAATAAAAAGATATGACAAGCAAAAGCGAGACTTAGCGTGCACAAAGTTCAAGTTGGGATGCGTACTGGGAGTCCAAGTCCAACAGCCTTCCACTTGGCATGAGGTGTATGAACCGTATGTGGCAGCGCTATTCATTGTTTATGGTTGAGTTTAACAACAACCTTACATTCAGCGACATCTTCATATTTGTTTTGGGACTACGGTGACTATTGTTGAATGAACTCTTAAAAATCAAGGATTATCAGTTGCTATACTTTACAGTTGGACGCTGAATAGCAACGAAACTATTATTAGATTATCCTCATTGGACTTGGACTCCCAGTATGCATCCCAACTTGAACTTTGTGCACGCTAAGTATCACTTTTGCTTGTCATATCTTTTTGTTATATTATTGTGTCGATTTGAATGTAAGTCCGATAATATAATATTTATGATCTATATTATCTTTACTATCGTCTTTCATGCATGATAGAACTATATTGCATATAGAACTACAGGGGTTTGCTGACATTTGTATGTCTGCTGGTACCCTAGGTTGTGTTTGTTGTTTTCTTGAGGTACTGCAGCTTCCCAGTGTGTTAGTGTAATTTATGAAAGATGTCAGAAAGAAATGGAAAATGACTACCAGTTTGTATAAATGCAAGCAAGACTACAGATAGTTAATGCTGAGGGACTTACTTTCTTAGGCAGTATCTTTGTTTTTAAGAGCCTTTTGCTTTCATCTTCTCTCTGTCATACGAAAGCACTTGTTTGAATCATATTTGAAATATATTGAAATTTCTCCTGGACATTTTTTCAGTTATCTAAGTGGTCAGTGTTAATCCATCCTTCCTTGTCACAATAAGAAGAGGATGATGACTGTACTAATATCATGGTTCTATTGAATAGTGTGTCCTGAAGAGATAAGATCATCCAGATCAGAGAGATCCAGAGTGTAAGATTTGCATATTTGCATTTGCCCATAGCCTAAAGATCCCACAACCACCCTGATGTAGATGCAAACCAGACAGTTTCCATAGTCACGTGCAAGATTTTAGGCACATGCTGTCCTGTCAGGGGCAGGAAGTAGGAGTGGAAAGGGTGAAACTAAATATCAATGCCGATTAGTTCTTATTCTCCAGACCAAGGAAACGTCCTCCCTGGCGACACAATAAAGTCAAGATGTTGTGTTCCCATTCTTCCCATCAAAACAGATATGCATTTTAAAACAACCAGCAAGTTCCATACATATTTTATTCTTCCCTAAGTAGGGACTGACATGATACATGATGTTATGGTCTAAGGAATCTACTCTTAGTTTACATTATGCTAAAGAAAGAGGAAACTGCCAAACAGCCATCTGTTATATAAAGCGGAGAGTGGAAAAGGTGGAATAAAACAATATTGGGTAGAGATTTTTTTTACAAAAAAGAGAGAGAAGAGAGATATTTTCCAGCAAAAATTTGACAGCTGTCTCCAGTAGCTTTTTGAAACTTCTTTATTAATTGTGTGTGTTTTAGTTGGACGCATATGCCATTTATGAATTACATACAAGTATGTATTCTTTTGCTGCTACTGAAACAGATTCAAATGGGGGAGAAAGTCAATACATGTTTCAAAACATGCATCTAAAACATCTACAAAACAATTGACAATCTAACAGTTCTCAGCCGAACGCCCTCTCAAATAGCCACGTTTTGCAAGCCGTGCAGAAATCTTTTAGATCACGGATGGCTCTGATGTAAGGAGGGAGGGCATTCCAAAGTGATGGAGCAATCACCGGGTTGATGTTAGATGGGCTTCCTTAGGGCCTGGGACCTGTAGTAGATTTTGATTATCTGAGTGAGGTGATCTCCAGGGTCGACACTCAGAGAGGCGTTCCCGTAGGTATGCCGGCCCTTGGCCATACAAGGCCTTAAAGGTTTGAACCAGCACCTTGTGAGTAATACGAAATTCAACCGGAAGCCAATGCAGTCGGTATCATTCTTCACAGGGGTTCCTGTGAGGAGTCTGGCCACCGCATTCTGTACCAGTTGAAGTCTTCGGGTCACCGACAAGGGAAAGCCAACATAAAGGGCATTACAGTAGTCAAGTCTCGAAGTTACTGTGGCATGAACTACTGTGGCCAGATCATCAGGCCGCCTGGCCTGCCGAAGATGGAATAAGGCCGACTTACTGACAGTGGAGACTTGGGCCTCCGTTGTCAATAACGGGTCAAAAATAACACCAAGGCTTTTGACGGTGGTAGCTGGAGAGAGAGGTTCACCATCTGTAGTGGGCAGTCGTGCCTCATCCAATCCAGGACAACCTAGCCACAAGATCTCTGTCTTTGCCAGATTCACCCCCAGTCTATTGGAGTGCAGCCAACCTGTTACGGCCTCAAGGCAAGATGTGAAGTTATCAGGAACTGAGTTTGGCCGTCCATCCGTAGAAGGAGCTGGGTGTCATCACATACTTATAGCACTCCAGCCCATGACTCTGGACTAGCTGAGCGAGTGGTCGCATGTAGATGTTAAATAATAGTGGAGATAGGATGGCCCCTTGAGGGAATCCACACATGAGTGGTGATTTTTCAGAGACCCTCCCGTTCCATTCCACTTGTTGCCAATGGTTCTGGAGGAAGGAGTCCACCCAATTTAGGGCAGACCCTTGGACCCCCGAGGTGGCAAGACGGTGGTTTAAAATATCGTAATCAACCATATCAAAGGCAGCTGTAAGATCTAACAATACAAGCAATGCTGATCCGCCTCGGTCAAGCTGACGTGGGAGTTGATCTGAGATGGCAACCATCACAGTCTCAGTCCCATGTCCTGAACGAAAACCGGACTGGTAGGGGTCCAGCCAGGCCGTGTTATCTAAGAATTTTTGGAGGTGGTCTGCTATCGCCCTCTCAATTACCTTGCCTAGGAACAGAAGATTCAAAACCAGGCAATAATTGGAGGTAACTGAAGGATCTAAATTCATTTTTTTCAACAACTGATGAACCACTGCCTCTTTCAGCCCTTCAGGAAAAATTCCTTTCTCAAAAGAGTTATTGATAATGTCCATCAGAGGGCCTCGTAACTCCTCCTGGCAGTTCTTGATCAACCAGGAGGGGCACGGATCAAGGGAACAAGTGGTTGACTTCTTACTGGTAAAAATCTTGTCAACAGCTTCTGCATCAAGCACAATGAACTGACTGAAGGCAGGCCCGGAAAGTGGCCATGGAACTTCAAGCTCGGCCATTGTATCTAGGGTGGCAGGGAGATCATGGCGAAGCAGCAAAATCTTGTCTGCAAAACAACTTATTAAAAGCCTCAGCTGTAACATCTGAATCCACAGGCTTTAGAACAGTAGGGGCCGGGTTTGTAATAGATTGGATAATTCTGAAAAGTTGGGCTGGGGGAGAATTTGCAGAGGCTATCAACGAAGCATTGTAATTTTTCTTTGCTTTTTTATAGCATGTTCATAGGCATCTGCCTATGAGATGATTTTGTTGATTCATCCTGAGTTCTCCACCTTACTGCTTCCAGTCGTCTCCTTTCCCATTTACTCATTCGGAGCTCTTCAGTAAACCAAAGTGATGGGATTCGGCGAGGATGGAGAGGACACTTGGCAGCCATCTCATGTAATGCATCGGATAATCTGGTATTCTAGGACTCCACCTGCGCCTCGAGGGAAGCATTGGTAGGTTCCACATCTCACAAAGCATTCCGGAACCTGTCAGGTTCCATGTCTCTCTGGGTGGGCCCAGATTGGCTTGGCACCCCTACGAGGGGGAATAGGAACACCTGCCCAAAGCTTCAAAGCATGGTGATAGGACCATGGCACCTCAATATTAGAAGATATGTCTATCTCTAATCCAGTCTCAAAGATTAAATCCAATGTTGTCCGGCTAAATGAGTGGGGCTGGTTTCAATCAGTGAGAGGCCTAGTGACATCATGGTTGTTACTAGATCCGCAGCCATGGTTGAAAACGATGACACATCAGCATGAACGTTGAAGTCGCCCAGGACAATAAGCTTAGGGAACTTCAAGGCCTACTCCGATATTCCATCCTACAGCTGGGAAAGGCTATTGCCGGTGAGTTAAGTGCTCAATACACTAGGAGGATGGCTATACTCTCCCCCATATCTCAGACACTGCCGACACTCTCAATATCCGCAATATTAAAGGGTCAGAATGGACTTGAGGGGGTAGCACTCACGGGTGAGTATTCCCACCCCCCACCCCGACCCTCGGTCCATGATTGATGAAGCATCACGAACCCTGGAGGTGTAATCTCGTATATTGGAACAGTATCTCCCTCACGAATCCAGGTTTCAGTGATACAAGCCAGGTCCACACCCTGATCAAGAACAAAATCTTAAAGAGTTGTCACCTTGTTCATAACAGACCTAGCATTACTCAACATCAAGCATTAATTAGGGTGTAAATGGAGCCCGTCATTAATATTCCTGGGGATAGGGTGCAGGTCAGAGATGCAACGAGTCATTAACTGACTCGGTGTATCTCTTGAGTACATAGGCCTGTGCCTAATACGATATCTCCCCCTCCTGGAGACCACCAAGATCTCTGACCCTAGACATTCACATGCAATGAGAGATTGGGAGCAAGTTGATTGAGCAGTAGATGGCGTAAGTCTCTGGCCATCCCCAAAAAAAGGGCACGGCACAAGAGGATTTGTAGCATAGCAAAAGGGCAGTTTGCCCTGGGATGGGGGGAGCGTAAAAGTCATCTAGTTGATGCCAGTTCCTTTATCAAAGTATATTTGTCCTGATTTTTGGGAAGAAAGACTGTCATTTTGACCGTTGATAACTGACATTTTCAACCCATGCTGGAGATGTTTAAATAAAGGCTAGATGGCCATCTGTCAGAAATTATTCTAATTATGTGTAGTATGGCAGAATGGGACAGTAATGAACAGCCTTTGGGGTCTCTTTCCAATCCTATGATTCACTGTAATAAGATGGAAATCTATCTATACTCCATGCAGTACATTGCGTCTATTGAGTTTATATCTTATTAGGACCATGCCTCCCATTTTCTGTCTATGGTTAATTTTCCAATATCGATAATACTCCATATTCATGTATTCTTGGAAAGTTTCCACTCTAAGATGCCCTGAACAGACTTCTATTTTCTGTTTCTAGAATAAACAATATGACGTTTATGGTCTTGGTATTATTCAATTTGGAAAGGCAATGATTTGAACAGTAGGTACTTTCCCTCATATATTTGTCAGCAATCCATCAATCATCTACTGGGGTGGGCAACAGAAGCAGTTTATTTATAAGCTTCAGCTCAATTGGAATAATACAAGACAAGTAACAAAAACAACCAAAATAAAATATGAGTCAAGTAACTCATTGCCAGACTGAGGTCTCAAGATGGGCTGGTGCAGTCCCTTGGGAGTCCCGCTGCTACAAGCACAATAGCAGCAGGATGTGCCTCATTTCCTTCAACTGCTCAACATGGCTCTCTGTGCGATGTTTGTAAACTTCCTTCCTTTACGCATCAGGCTCTCAAACTGTCGTCAGTTGTTGGGACTAATAATATCCTGTTGATGTCCGAACAAGCCAACTCTTTATCTTTTTACCTTTTTGTAGATATTTTCCTCACTCATTTGTTGGCTGAAAATGCTGAATGAGCAGCACATAGGCACAAGGAGCTGATACTATACTTGCAAGCAGTACTACTTTTCCACATACTAATTTCCATTTACTATAAATTCAAGGCACATTTCATCGAAGACAGCTGCACAAACCATAACTGAGGATCAGTAGAACTTTGTTAACTACAGGCAGCCCAGAGTTACAAACATCCAACTTACAAACAATTCCTAATTAAGAATGGGGGTGAAACAACAGGAAGTAAGAGAAATCTACCCCTAAGAAGGGGAATTCACTCATGAAAGAGTTATCTCAACTTTAGCTTTATTACTAATCCTTGTTTCCACAACAAGCCAAATTTTTCATAATCCAATTATTTCAGGGACAAAAAGTGGTGTGAAATCTTCTGAACAGGGGCACAGACAGAAAAACAAATACCACAGGCATGTTAACACTCCCCTATGCTATCCAAAGCTTGTGCACACACACACACACACACAGATTTTTGGCTAGAGTTACACTTTAAAATGTACCTGTTTTGACCTGCAAACAAATTCAACTTAAGAGGCAACCTACATAACCTATCTTGTTCATAACTTGGGGACTGCCTGTATATGACTGGGAAATGAATCAGGCACTAAGGAATCATAATGAAACAATAACATGAGCTCTCTTGGTCCATGACTGATGGTAACCAGATTCCCTGTTATCTTTGTCAATACCTGTTGGAACAAAGAAGCTATTTAAAACCTCTACATTGTCACGAAATCCTATGCATCTATCAATAAATTGCATTATGTTAGGAAGATTTCTGTTCTCAGTTGTCCCCACAGAACACCAGCGGGATCTGTTAGCTCTTGTTGTTAGACCAAACAAGTTGAATATACTCATGTAGCCATCTACTATAACTAAACATTAAGATGAAGATGGATAATGATCACCCATAGCTAATCTTCTCATCAAGGAAACCTCGTAAATTTCTAAGGAAACTTAATAGTATTCAGAATAATATATGTACATACATCAGCTAAAGATCTTGTGAATAGTCCCTTCTTTACTTCTCCATTATTAAGAATCCAAGGATTTATGTACAACAAACACCAACTAAAGAGACCTGTGCCCCATCATTCATAAATTATGTCTATGTGCTTTCAAGTCGCCTGTTTTCTTATGGTGAGTTCATAAAGTTCATAAGGTTTTCTTAGATTGGATATACTCTAAAGACATTTTTCTCAGTTCCTTCCTCTGAAAGTTCCTATAGCACCTGGTATTCATTGGTGGTCTTCCATTCACGTACAACAAATCTAGGTCGATCAAGCTTAGCTTCCAAGATCTGTCAGTATATGGTACCATTAAATATCATATGAATGTTTGGAAAGTAACTAGTTCGTTTCATTCATTTTAATATAAACAAAGAAAGGCAGAGAGAGAGATAATCAAATTGTGGGGACGTAGACACAGGGGGACAACCCAACCCAAAATGTGTTTGTTTCATTATCCTTGTTTCAACAGATCACATTATCCATAGCTAAGTGGGCTCTACAGATCTTTAGTGAAAGATCAAAATTTGTTTTACTAACTCCTGGAAAAACAAACTTTATAAATGCAGCGTGATTTCCAACATCTCATCCAAGGTTATTCTAGCTAAGACAAAGGATCATATGTGTCATTTTGGACCCCTTGCTATCGATGGAGGCCCAGGTCTCTGCCGTCAGTAAACATGCGTTTTTCCATCTTCACCAAGCCAAGCAGTTGGCGCCCTATCTTTCCGGGGAGGCCTTGGCCACAGTGGTCCATGCCATGGTCATTTCGAGACTGGACTACTGCAACGCTCTTTACGTTGGTCTTCCTTCATCAGTGACCCAGAAACTCCATATGGTTCAAAATGCAGCTGCCAGGCTTCTTACAGGAACTCCTGTGGGATGTCATATAACACCTATCCTGTGTCAGCTGCATTGGCTACCAATCAAATTCCGGATCTCCTACAAGGTATTGGTTCTAACCTTTAAGGCCTTGTATGGCCAGGGACCGACATACCTTAGGGCCCATCTCTCCCCCTATCAACTCCAGTGGTCACCTCGATCTTCTCAAGAGAATCTCCTATATATACCGGGCCCTAGGAGGTCACTAGGTGGAGAGCTTTCTCAGCTGCCGCCCCAAAACTGTGGAATTCTCTGCCACCCGACATCTGAGACATGCGCAAATTGAGTTGTCTTGAAGACTTGGCTCTTTGGCAGAGCATTTGATTAGTGGTTTTAATGATAATTGAAATGTTTTATTGATTTATTCTGTAAGTCGCCCAGAGCACCGTTGGTGGAGGGTGACTAAGTAAGTACTAAATTGATTGATTGATATGTATAAATGTCAGGAAATGATATTCCAAAACTGGGCAATATTAGTCTGTCCATCTTAAAATTACAGTGTGTGTTGCTAATCTACAATAGTGTTTCCAAGGAGATGGCCCGAAACTGATTTACAACAACTTAATCAGCCTGAAAGTAATCCATGTGGCTCTTGTGATCAACAGACACATCCAGAGGCAGTTTATGTGAAATGGTTTGTTGGGGTTCTGCCGTTCTTCACGACCAAAGTTTCAAAGTGGACCTTTAGTATCCAGGACTCCCCACGGATGCCAAAATTTATTAACAGTAAAGTCCCATTATATACAATGCCGTAGTAGAATTGTGCCACTTATATAAAATGATAAAATCAAGGTTTCCTTTTAGGATTTTTGGGCCATATATTTATTTCCCTAAAATATTTCTAAAAACTTTGAAAATTAGCCTTCAGACTGGAGTACAACTTGAGTACTGGGGGAGGTGGGGGAGCATCTGTCAAATAATTCTTCATGCCCACACATCACAATAATTTTTATGGCAAGTGAGGTCTC
Source organism: Anolis apletophallus (assembly GCA_030556195.1). Taxonomy (NCBI): domain Eukaryota; kingdom Metazoa; phylum Chordata; class Lepidosauria; order Squamata; family Anolidae; genus Anolis; species Anolis apletophallus. The sequence continues at coordinate 21,679,554 of JARBWK010000006.1, forward strand.
ATCAGTAACCATGTGGATAAGGATTTTGGCAAGGACATTTGTCTATTACCTCATTCACATAATTTTGAAAATTCTTTTTTAAAAAGAAGGAAGAAAAAACCCAATAGCATTTACTGTTTTGCTGCTTTATTATCACCACTATGAAAACATATTAAGATCTAAAAGTCCTTGCTTCATACATCATGGTCTGTTTGAATCCTTGATTTATTTCCCCATGAATAAAAAATAATGCATCTTAATCTGCAAAACTATTTTGGTAGATTATGGATTGAATCAATAGAAAGGGACTGAACTAAAAGATACATTTGAAACAAGGCGCTGTGGTAGGAACACAGTCAACAGAGCAGGTGGAATGAAAATTTATTTTAAGCCTATCACTAGTTAAGGGAGATATGTACAAAACTAGTGGGGAAGTCCAGCCCCCATGACTGCTTTTATGGTTGCAAGAGCCTTCACAACCTAAGTAGTACAAATGGTGTTTTATTACTTTTCTGGCTTACACTGTAATAAGATCAAAGGAGACCCTTTCCCAACAATCTGGACATTTCTTGTTCAAAGGAGGGGGGCCTCCCGAGCCTAATATGTCCCAGCAAGAATAAAAATATGTTGATATTGTCTTTAGCCTGCTACTAGCAAGGAATGAGAAACAAAAAAAATGAGGTATGTTGGAAACCACCAAGTGTCTTGGAGGTAGACAATGGAGTTCCAAACTGTCAATAGCTGCAGTATCTAGTAGCTATATAAGAGGCATAACAAGATTGTGTGTGTGTGTGTGTGTGTCAGGAGAGACTTGAGAAACTGAATAAAAAGCAAACAAGAATAAGTATACAATGCTATCACTTTTCCCTTCCTACTGGGAAACAGGTATCTACAGGAAATACGTCACTTACAGAAAGGAGCCTTTTCTCTTCACTCCTTAACATAATCAGAGAAAAGTATGCTCCTTCCACACAGCTAAGACATAAGAACATAAGAACATAAGAAGAGCCATGCTGAATCGGACCTCAGCCCATCTAGTCCAGCATTCTGTATCAATACTGTTCTCGAGCAGAAGGGAGGGCAAAACCCTGACCTGTGATGTACCCAGAAATCCTGAGAACCAGTAACCTCAGATTGATGGAGAGAACTGCAAGGGATTGATGAAATAAATCTCTGGGTATTGGTTTCATTGAGGTTCTCTGAAACCCAGCTGCATTTTCTTCCATTCTTGAATCATGTTGAGTTGGAACCTTCATTTTCCTTCCTGTGCTGCAATTCATACAATTATTCCAACTTTTTTTCTTGATTTCTGCCCTTATTTCAGTAATTTATACGATTCATGACTATTTCCTTCATTGGGCAAAGTATGTTTCTGCTTTTTTAAAGTATGCACATTTAAGTTTTCTGCCTTTCAGAATATGTACATTATTTTGTGTGCATTTTATTTTTTGAAACAGCTTGTAAAGCTTTGCAAAGTATAAATACTCAAGGCCAGGTGCTCATTTTTGCACCAAGTTTTGAGAGTTGCAAAAATACTCATTGAGAAAGCCAAATTCAATGATTTCTTTCCCCCTCCTTTCTGCTTCTCTTCTTTTGTCACCTTTTGATGGCCTTCCATATCCAGCTACTCAGAGAAGACAAGGAACTCTCCTTGTTGATTATTATGTGTACATTTAATCACCTATTGTACTGCTTGCATTTTATATCTTTTCTTGTTTGGTTGATATTAATCATTGTAATATTTGAAGAAGATGCACTTTTGAAAATAGGTAGCAGTCAAGCCCATTGTCAGAGCTGGGAGATCTTAGCCTTGAGGAGGCTCAGACTCCCAGTCTGCCTTGACCTGCCTTGACGCCGGACCTTGGGGAATTCCCTGGGGCGATGTAATCCTTTGGGAACAGTGCTGAGTCAGGACGGATGTGACGCAACCTCTTCTGGACATTGGACACGGACTGGGGATATGCTGACTCAGCAGGGGTATGAGGTAATATCCTCTGGACCGTGGGATTGTTGAGTCAGCAGGACATGATGCAACCTTTCCTGGATATTGCAAGGGAAGGAGGAAGGGGGTTGGGGTATATAAGGTGTGTTTGGGTGGCGGGTCACTGCTTTGGCTTTATGGGTGTTGTACCTGCAATAAATCTAGTTGGATCGAGAACCGCCTGCGTGTGATCTTTACAGAGAATTGGAGCGTCCTCACACCCATAGCCATTATTGGGGGGGGGGGAGTTTACAGGCTCCATGGACTCCATTCCCAGGAAATGTAATTCCTGTGGATAAGAAGAGGCATATAAATTTTCAACCCAAATGGTTCAACAGATTTCCCTGGTTAGCCTACTCATTTCATGTACAAAGTGAAATCTATAAGTACTATGTTGTGTTGGGAGTAAAGGTGGTCATCAGAAGCTTGGTGCATTGGTTGCTAAACCATTTGTGTGACAGAACTTTGCAATAAATGCCCCCAAGATACTGACACACTGCTGAAAGAGTTTGACCTGTGGTTTAGAAAATGGAAAAAGATGACACCTGCAGAAAAACCATCAAACACGCTGGAAGCCTATCTTCTCTGTGATAAGACTGTGAATGTGAAGAAACTTCTTCAGATTTCTGCAACATTGCCAGTGTCAGCTACAAATGAATTGTCATTTTCAACTCATAAATGTTTGTATACATAAGACGACAATGGAGGAAGAAAGACTGACAGGACTTGCACTCTTGAGTTTTAACCAAGTTTACCTAATTTCAGTCAAATTGTATTGACACAGTTTTTAAGTGTTTCCAACAGGCATTATGGTATTCTTTTGCAATCACTAAATTACCAATTAAGAGCCATTTGGGGGGTTTGACTTGAAACTTAGTACCGTAGATTCCGGCATACTAGATGACTTTTTAGCCCTGGAAAATCTTAAGAAAAGTTGGGGTACATCGGGTATAAAATTAAAATAATAATAAAGAAAAAACATAAAATACAACTACCGTGCCTTAGGAGGGAGGGAGGGAGGAGAAAGAAGGAGGAGGGAGGGCATGGGGAGGAGAGACTCCGTAGTTTCCCATTGCCGTGCCTCGAAGCACCCTCATCATCTTGGCTGGAGGGAGGGTGTGTGCGTCCTTCCTTCCAGCAAGAAGGCAGAGGAAAGGTGGAGGCGGGGCCTGCGCCAAGCTCTCTGCCTCCTCCTCCCATGCCGGCATGGAGGCGTCAGGACAGACGCCAACATGGGAGAGTTTTTTTATGGTCTTCTTTGGATGCATGCAAGGAAGGAAGGAGGGAGGTGCTGGCAAGGCTGGCCAGCATCAGCTTCTCAGCTGAGCGAGGCAGAGGAGGGGCAGAGCCATGTTCGCCCTCCTCTGCCTCAAATCAGCTGTGTGCACAGCTGATTTGAGGGGAAGGAAGGTGAATGCGGCTCCGTCTTTCCTCTGCCTCGCTTCCTTGAGCCAGTGACACGTGCACCCTCCAGCCAAGGCAGTCGTCTTAAACTGCGAGTATATCCCTAACTCATTATTTTGAGATGATAAGTTGGGGGGTTATAGGCCCAGTCGCCTAGTACCCCGGAATATACGGTAGCTAAAATATAAATTTGATTTAATTAAGTCTATATCAAAATATAGTATGAGTCATAAAAAAAATTTAAAATTGTGTTATGGAACTGCTTTTCATGATTTGCTAAAAAAAAATTAAAAAATTGTTTCAACTTGCCCTCCCCTCCCCACCACTACCACTAAAAATTTTTCTGGCTATGGACCTTGTAGCAGTCAAGCCTCAAATGTAGTCCTAAAGGTGTGCAACAAATTTAATTCCAATATCCTCATATTCAAAACAAACAATTCTGAGTAACTTAACTAAACAAAACACTATGTTTTCTTCAGCAAATGAGTGGTTTGCTTCAATGATAAAACAATATCCTAAAATTCAAAGGCAATAATTATTTTAGATTATAAAGGTACTGTCTCAGTCCTATAGTTTCTTTTTAAATAAATAAATTGCATAAAAGCATTAACAGTATGCAGTAGAAATAACTTTGTCATACAGAAATTTACTGCAGTCCAATGGAAAGGATGTGGGGCCATTTACAGTTTCCTTGTCCTTGACATGGGATGATTTCTGCCCTGATTCCCAGGATGAATTCAGATACAAAAACATTATGAAATGGTGCCAGCAATGGAACTACATGGCAGTGATCCCAGAAAGAGAAACTTAGATTGTTGGCATGATGTTCCATCAGCAATATTCCCTCAAAGCATTTTCACAGATATCTGTCACAGTAATTATAGCAGAAATTGTCCCATGACAAGAGGGAAACATGTTTGATAGTAATCTTACATTCTTATTTCAGCAGTTCTAACTCCCAAGTTAATGTTCACTGAGGGTTCAGATCCTATCTTGGCTATGGACACAGCTTTGGATAACCCGCTAAGCTGTTGCTCCCTGCTTGTAATCAGGAATTATGATATTTCTACCACAGATGTTGGATTTTACAAATAGCTATAGGTAAAACAACATACAGGTTGAGTATCCCTTATCAAAATGCTTGGGATCAGAAATGTTTTGGATTTCAGATTTGGGCAGATTTTAGAATACCTGTGTTTACATATATGTACATAAGGTATCTTGGATATGAGATTTAAGTCTAAACACAAAATTAATATATATTTCATATAAATTTTATATTCATAATCTTAAAATAATTTGGTAATTCTATACCCAAGATTTTTAATAGTTTTGTGCATGATACAAGATTTGTGAACACTCAACATCAAAAAGCAAAGGTGTCTCTATCTTAGCCACTATGGGGACAATTTTGAAATGTTTCCAATTCTGGGATGCTCAAACTGTCAAACACTCTTTCCGGTTCAATTATGCTAATTTCTTGCTTCCAATGGTGGATAATACAAATACAAATACTTCAGGACAAGCAGTACATAAAGACAATGTTGTTGTGTGGTTTCAAGTCATTTCCGAATTTTAGCAAACTTAAGGCAAGCTATCACAGAATTTGTTCAGAGGGGGTTGGTCTTTGTCTTCCTCTGAAGCCGCAACAATGTTACTTGCCCAAAATCATCCAGTAGATTTCCATAGACTAGTAGTTTGAATGCTAGTCTACAGAGTTGTAGTTCAATGTTCAAACCAGGAGACACACTGTGTCTCAGGAAAACAATACTCATCCACTACATTTCACTGCATTTTTTCTCATGTACCAGTAGGCAGTTAATATTGCATGCTATCAACAGAATTAGACCATCAAAGGTAAGGAAAGAAAAAAGCTATGGGAAAGACAACATACATGTTTTCAACACTAGATGGGATAAGAACAATTATATTAGAAAAGAAAGATTCCTTAATTAAACAATCATATTCTATCATCAATTCTAGTTGAATTATGAATTTTAATAATTTGTAAGTCCAAAATTTAGAAGCCCTCATTGAGTCTGGACTATACTGCTCTCCTTAAAGTTTCAATTTTCCCTACATTACATGCTGGTTTTTCCTATTATCTTCATGTAACACACAGAAAACTAGAGACATCAAAATAACAAGTTTTTCCCAAAGTATGCCCATGACTAAAAGAAGACATTTTCCTCCTTGATATTTCAGTCTGTTTTATATGAGAATATATCAAACAATTTTTGAACTAGCCTTTATGGAATCATCAAATTTGGTATGAAGGGTCTTATTCTGCAAAAACGCATCTGCCCAGATTTTTTGAACTCCAGTTTTTGAGCTTTACATCCCAAAATTAACATCTAGCTCTAATGCGACTTTATAGTCAACTAATCCCACATGTTGGCAACAGAGTCATGCTGAAGGACCTAGAGATTCCCAGAGAGAACATGTAATCCACTGATTTATAGTGGTTCCCCACTTTTCCATAGGTATATGGAGGGATGACTGTAAATGTAATACAAACTGTGCAAAAGACTATTGCTAGAATGTAATTACATTATTTATTATCCCGTATGTCTACATATGTGATATATTTATTATGCTATATATTGTATTGTAATTTAATTGTTTTAAACTATGTTAAATTGTAATTCTGCCTTAATTTTGGAGAATTCTATTTCAATATTTCATTTTGGTTTTGTGTTTGAATTGTACTTTGTATTAAAATAAAGCTATGAACTGATGGGGATAAACAAGAAATAATTTCTATAAATATAAATAAAAAATGAATACAATTTGCTGAATGTTAAAGAAATATAGTGATGCCTTTACATAACAGTTTAAGTCGTTCTATAACCAAGCTTGTAACTAACGTTGCTCATATTTCAAAGCAAATTTCCCCACTGAAATGAATTGAAATTCATTTAATCCATTCCAGCCCTTCAAAAATGAATGCATTTCCCCCCTTTAAGTGCTTGGTCACAGAACAAATTAAGTAAAATGAACTATTTTAGTCTCCTCTCCTCCCCTTACCAACCTCCCCCCCCCCTCCCAAAAAAACATGATCAGAGGCATCACTGAAGATGTCACCTAGTAGTGACTGAGTTAGAGGTTTCCCTGCAGTGCCTGGTGGAGGAGGAAGCCTGCGGGGTTTGAGGCAGCTCTTTCCCATCTGCTAACCCACCGAAGGCAATGAGTTGGCCTGCTTGAGATGGCAGGTACTCTCGCGCTAGTACTACCTCTCCCAAGGCTTTGGTGGCTCTCTCACGAGATGTAGTAACACTTGCACAAGAGTACTCAACATGAGAGGCCTCCTCTTCCACTGGGTGTGCAGCTCACCCCAGGACATGGTCTGTTTGCAACCTTTGGCAGGACATCGAACCTCCTCCTCCACTAGATGCTAGAATCATAACTCAGATTCCTGCAAGCATCTCAAAATGAGAAAGGGGCCAAGCAATGGCTCGTATCTCAAAAAATTGTGTCATGTCATTCGTAAGTCAAGGTATCACTGCATAGTGAACATATCTAAGGAAGAAAATATTCAATATTCTGCCTACATGTTCTACTGGTATGTGCTTAGTAACTATATCACAAGCAATGTAACACCCAAATCACATGGAGAGATTTCTTTAAAGGTTCTCTGAAATAAGAACAACTGTGGCATCTGTTCTAAGTATTACAGGTTAAATTAATTTTGAATGAGGGCAGGTTAAAACATTTAACTGTCATCTTCGTAATGTCCATTAAGTACCTAGGTAATCTTAAAAATATATAGTACTGCATAATTGAAACTGTAACATTAAAATGTTATGGAGCTCCTATATTATTTTATTTGCTTAAAATCATAAATAAAGTAACTGTAAAGAAAAGACATCCTGGAAAACCCACTTTTTCCCTTGTAGTATAGAGTACTATGTTTAAACACTGGTTTAAACATAAAAGAATATTCTTCATGTTTATACTACTTCATGCAGTAGCATGAAAAAAACAGATTTTAAATAATGCTGACGTTAACACTTTTTGGGTACTCTGACAGGTCAATCCACAGATTATTAAATGCATACGTATGGGCTTCAACCACTTTAGTCCAACTGACTGGGAAAAAATAGTGAGTCAGTTTAAATCCAAGTTTCCAAGATTGATCAGTTTATCATTTGTAACCCGAAACTAGCAGAGATATTAATCCACCATGATAAATTCTTCTTGCAAAGATTTGCCCCCACCTTCAATTTGTAGGCATTACACATCTGTAAAAATGCACAGAAGCAGCATTTTAAATTGCTAGGCTTCATTAAACCAGTAATGTTTATCTTTTCAAAAGTATTCTATGGCAACAAATTCCTTTCACTACACCAAAGACTGCAAAAGTATAATTTAACTTCTAAAATGTAGTTGATGGGCTCTTTCTATATTCTGTACAGCATTATAGACAATAACAATAACAAATAATAACAAAGAAAAGCTGATGAAACAAAAGGTACGGCTGCAGAGCTACTGCTGCTAAGGTTGCTGTGGCCTTTTGCTAACAACCTTATTTATTATCCCTATTGCCTTGTCTTGGAAAGGGGCCATATTCTCATGGAAGACAAAAGGATGTTTTCTGCCAAGTTTGGGGAAATAAGCATCAAATATGTATGCAGGTCTCGTAGGAAGCAGTGTATTTGGTGTTGTGATTTTATGCCAGATTTTGCACAAAATTCCACACGTGCAGAATCTTAGAAGACAAACAGTTTGCTTAAGGCTCTAAAACAAAAGAATAAACTATAAATGTTATTCAATTGTATAAATCCTACAATTCTGGGAACTCTTCAGTTTTGCTGTTTTGAAGCACAAATAAACACAAAAAGTTTTAATAGTTATTTTAATGTAATGGGCAGTTGACTCTTAGAAATCCATGAAATAATGAAGACTGGCTTAGCAGGATGAACTTGTGGAATGAAAGTTTGAGATCTTTTTATAAAATACATATTACAGCATTTGATAATGTATATATAAAAACATTTTCTAAATCTTTGAATTCCAAGATACAGGGAGTAGAATATAAATGAATGTTATTTGTGTAATAGAAAAATTAGGTTCATTTTAAATATTTATGTTGGATTTCAGCCACCTTAGGAGAGGTGTCTCCCCTGAAAGGCCATATTAAAATACTGGCAGAAACCAGTAAACAAACCTTCAAACACAATTTTCAAAGCATTGGCATTTGAAGGAATTAGTGTTACTCCAAAGGTGACTGGTTGTTTTGGTTTCTGGTCTTCAGTCATAAACTACACACCATAGCAGGAAAAAATATATTTGCAACTAACATTTTTCAAAGCATGTATACCTTGAAATATTTACTACTAATGTCATTATGTAATAACTGATGACTATTTGATTATTTTGGAAGGAGTCAGATGGCCATTATAACTCACACATTAACATAAAGTAAATTAGGTCTTATGCTCTAAAATGCACCACATTGAAACAAGAACAGGTGCCTGGTGCAAATTCAAACAAGAGCATCAAAATCAGAGGGCTGCTAGATATAAACCACAAGATAGCTTGATAGAGACCAGGGGCAGTACTTAAAATCTCCCAATGAGGCAGAAATCAGGATCTGCCTTAAGAGGCCAAGGAGCTGCACACAGAGAAGAACACTGCAATTGTCACAACTTTGGTGTGGTAGTGGGGCATAGTATAGCGCAATTGTTATAGTTTGGATTATCAAAGAAGAAGAAGAAGAAAAAGAAGAAGCAACAGCAGCTTTATTTTTATCCCGCGTCCTCTCCCCAAAGGAATTCGATTCGGGGCGACTTACAACAAACAGACACATTTCATCATGTGGTTTTGAAGGTAAAGGGCTGTGAAAGCAGTTTACCATTGCCACCTTCTGTGCAGTACTAACTGCTTATATGCCACTCCCATTGTCTCTGAGAGATCCTATCCATCTATCCTCCACAACCCACTGCTGCCGCCTAGTAGCTTTTTGACACATTTAGTCTGATTCCTGAGGAAAAGCCTACATTGAGAGGCCCAACCAGCAACAGTGCTACCAACTGCTTAGCCTCTTGCCTCACAAGGAGCATACAATCCCACCATCAAGGTGAGAAGGGCAATTGATTACCAAGGCTCTTGAGGGCCTCTCATTCCTAGGATCTCCAAAAGTAAAAGTTTACCTGACTGGAAAGCAACAACAACAAATACAGGTTGAGTATATCTGAAATTCCAAAAACCAAAATACTCCACAATTCAAAAGAATCCATATAGGTGGCTTCAAAAGACAACTGGAATTTGGAAGAAGTGATCTGCCATTCCCTCCCTCCCTCCACTTTCCCCACCACCTCCCAGTAAAAAACTCAAGGGACCTTTATTGCCAGAAAGCATACACCGCAGTAAGTAGCACTGTAAAGTAGCACAGCAAGAGCATGTTTTTATTTTTAAAAGAAACACTTTCCACCCTATAATCTGGCCTGCTCCCAACTCCCAAAGCCACCCCAGATGTAGCCTGGTTAAGGCTATTTGGGGTCAGGACCCACAATTTAAGAAGCAGTGATTTAGGGTATCTCGTCTTCCTATCCATCCTGGCAGATTAGATTTTGTAGTAATAAATGTATCTGTAGTTGAACTTATTTTTTGCTGTTCATTGCTTTATTGTGTGTTCCACCTGAAAGAGATGATGGAGGAGTCTGCAGAACCTGTGCACACATATGATGTTGGGGTATCTTTTCAAATGTTGAATATTATCATAGGTTTCTTGGATCCCCTTGTATTTCTGGGGGTGAGGGGAGGTAGAGTCAAGGGAATTTTCTTCATGTAGCCTTGATAGGAAAATGTGATATGACATCCCTTGAGTGGTAAGAGAACAGGGCTACATATCTGAGCATCAGAGTACATCACCACATTGCAGTACATAGGTTTGTTCTTATTTTCTTTCCATCAACCAAGTACATAAAGGTGATTTGAAGAATCCTCTCCTTTCCTGCTTCACCTTCTTCTGCTTCAGCTAATGCTTGTGTTTCTCCATTATACTGATAATAAACATACATTCTACAGAAAGAAATTAGAATTTACAAATAAAAAACTTGTTTTCAGTTTTAAGTCCAACTATTATGTTGACTGAACTTAGTGAAAACTTTTCAGCTCATTTATTGTTACAGCCTGGGGTGTGACCAGCTGGCCATTTATACATTTCTAAAGGTCTAAATATCCTGTAATTTCATTTAGCATTTAGGCTACTAGCTATTTTAGAAGCTTTAAAATGTTTTGGTCTTTAAACACAAAGCCAACACAAGCGTCTTTTTATTCCCATTTTATCTCTTTGCTGTATTGCCAATCAGTTTCCAGTTTTGGAAAGGAAGGGTATAAATCTTTGTTCCCTGTAGTCTCTCTGGTAGAGACAATTGGAATCATTCCATCTTGTTGCTACATCTTCTCTGTGCCAAATTTATCTCTAAACCTTAAAATCCTTAATACTTTATTTTATACTATATGACTAAAACAACAGTGAAGTCACCCAGCGATTAATCAGTTCCATTGTCTATCACATTATCGTTCAGGATAGACAGATGTACATCAGGAACACAATTCTGAAAGCATTCTTTGAATGCATTTTTGATATGAATTGTAGTTATACCAGATCAACATTATAAACATCAAAACTACAAGAAAAAAGACTGCTAAATCTGTTTTATACTTATATACAGGTATAGCTCAGTTAACAAAAGAGATGTGCGCTAGAGTGTTATTTCTTGAACAGAGGCTAAAATAGCATGAAAAAAGTACAGAAGTGGTCCTACATCACAAAAAAGAGCAGTTCAATATTTCAGTTAACTTTTTATCAAAATTTAAAAATATGCATGCATGTAAAATGAAGCATCCATGTCACATCAAGTAAGCTTTCTATAAATAAATAAAAAAACTTTTTATTTTCTATAGTAACAACTCAAATTTCTCCAAAAATACAGTACATCTAAGGATTTGTTATTCTTTTCCTATCATTTCCATATTGATAGCCAATCTTATAGATCTTTGTTTTCTAACATGCTGGGAAAGACGATGAGGCAGGCTTATCTGGTTTCCACTTTTTCTTTTTTCTAGCATGCTCAATAAGGCCTTCTGGACACAGCAGCTATTTACCTTGCAGACAAAAACAGCTCCAGCAGGATCAGCTAGAGTAAAATCTCATCCTTTCCCAACTTAAGCTTTATGGCATTGTCTGCTGGATATACGCTGCTGCAACCCAACACTGAAAGTCTTTTTTCCCCAATGCTGCTAAAAACATCCAGAAACAAAGGACCTTAAAGAAAAGTGGAGGTTGAGACTTGTAAAAAGGAACTTCTTTGTCAGAGGCTTTGTTAAAAGAGATGTGTCTGTACTTAAATTACTCATTACAATAAAGTAACAAACTCTCACTTTAGTCTCTGATTTGTCATTCAGTAGTCTGAATGCTATTGGTAGTCCCTAGCAGAGTAGAACTACTGCAATGATGGGATTTATCTACATGTTGAATCACCATATCTCAAATAATTAAGACTAGTACTCTGATCTGGACAACCAAAAAAATCAGACTTGTAACATTAAGGGCAATGTTACTATTACCCTTATTATTCCAAAAAATATTTTAGATCACAGCATTTCTTACTATGGACATCTAACTTTAGATGTCATACAACCATACATGCATCTTTAAATGCTTGAACACATATTTTGTGAAGACTGGCCTAATGGGCTTTTTCAGTCAAATATACACTCTTTTGTGTTGCTCAAATGCTTTATTTTAATGCAAGGAAACATCAGGATTAAGTTCCTAGTTTAATTACTATAGCCTTTACTAAAACCGGGCCTTTTGGGGGAGGGGAGGAACTGAATAATTGGGACTTCTGTTTTGTGCTTGATTTATACCAGGAAAAGAGGCCACAGAGAAAATAACAATATTTTTATGATATGGCTAAAAAAAATAGGCTTCCTTATAATGAAGTGATCAAGGCGAAGGCAAGCCTTCTGAACAAATCTTGCTAAGAGAACTACATGATATGTTTCCCTTAGGGTGGCCACAAGTCAGAAAAATTTGAAGGCACACAACAACATACAATGATCCTAAATCAATACAACAATATCTATGTGTTCTAAAGTGGTATGTTAAAGACAAGCCATATTGTATATTCTTTCATGGAAAATGTAGCACCAGAAGCAGAAATAACACAGAAAGAATAGAGATAGAGGCCACAGAAATAAAGCAATTCTACATGTCTCAGCAGACTTTGTATCAAAAGTTAATAATATCCATATTTGAAATGAACAAATTAGTTCAGCTAAAACTTTGCACAATATAAACAAAAATATTTTGAACCTTCTAGAGACCACTTGAAAGCTTCTTCTAAAACATCATGAGAGGGTGATTTTTTTTCTTCTTCCATTCACCAGTTCTACTATTCTTATGATTTCCATTATGGGGAGAAAGAGTGAAACACATTTATCTCCCTTCCTCCCTTTTTTTTGTTTTGTTATTCACACATGTTTAATAAGTCATTCTTAAGGCTGCTGTTTCCCTTCCTTGGTATCCACAGTGCATGTAATGGGTTAAAAGGACAATCAAATAAATACAGAAACAAAAAACAACAATAGGAAAGATGTCACCAACTTAGTTCTTAATTCACTTCTAGAAAAAGTATTTTACGCTGCAATGGGGATCATTAACAAACTTAAGTAAATACGATTTATTTTAGAATACTTCTTTGGCTACAAAGTTGTTCACTGAGTCAGCTTATTAAAATCAAAGCAATGTAACTAACATAAATAAGTCCTGGACAGCACCTGAATACTATTTTAAAGACTTGTATTGTTTGCTTATAATTTGTAACAGAAAGTGAAAAGCAGTACAAAGAAAGGAGTACAGTGCCAACATCTGTATTCAAAAGATGTGTAGCTTCCAAAAAGCAGCCATCAGCATGGAGTAATGGACTTTGCAACCTTCTGGCACTGGATTGTTAGCTATGTAATAATCAAGATTACATTCCTTTGAGGGAAACAAAATATTGGAAGATTGGTCTAGCTTTTAGGCAAATTATGCAGCTGTTTGCAGCAGTTGCAAGCATGTGTGTGCAGGAAAAAGAATTAATGCTCATGTTAGCCAAATATTTAAATATAAAACTAACTACCTTTACTTAAAACTTTGCAAACTGCAACCATTGCATAAAACCTATAAAAGCAAAGAAAAAGTGGAAAGTCTTATGATAGGTGAAGGCATCATGAAATAAAGGTTCTGCCCTCTCCTAACTTTTATGAGAGCTCATGTCAGTTGAAATGTGTTGAAATGGGTGGATTTTTCAAATCAGCGATTCCATCCAACCATCTTTGTTTTTCCACCTTCAGGGAAAAGGTTGTATTGCTACTTTCTCTCCTAACTTTAACTTCATTCATACAAAAAATGAGACATTGATTAAGAAATAAAAGGTTGCTTAAACTGAAGCAACTGTTAATGAGAACATAAACCTTGCAATCCCAGATGGCTGGAAGATTTGTCCATTGGTGCCACCAACATTCATGAAAATGTTACTGTTAAATGCAGATAAGTTATGCCATTAAGTTGCCACTTTCCAATACGTTTACAACATGGCCTATGGCACTGAACAAATTTCCAGTCAAGGCCAAAAGCTGTGGTTCAAATAATCACTGAGTTCAAATGTTTATCCAAACTGTTCAGATGGCAATCTTGGGTCTGGAAAAGCAAGTGGGAAATCTCACACGAACAGACTGTCTCCTGGCATTTCAGCACTTTCACTTCTGGTCCTGGCCAAAGCCAGGAAGTGCAGAGGCGTGTGCTCAAGTGAAAAATAATTTGGGGGATGGGGTGGAAGGGGACAGAGAAATGCTGTCAGAGCATTTACCAACTAGGAAAAACACATTTGGTTGAATTGAACAGGCCAATTCTGGTAGAGTTGTTTTGTTTGATCACATTTGTTCATCTCTATTGAAAAGGTCAAAAGTTCCAAACTTGGAAATAGAAACTCTAAACGAAATGAACATCTAAGAAAGTAATGCTAATCCAAATATGAGTGTTTAAAAGGAGATAAAGCGACCCCTTGGTATCCATTGGTATTCAAAGACCAAAATCCAGGGAAGCTCAAGTCTGATTATATACAATACCACAGTAAAATGGTGTCCCTTATATAAAATGGCAAAATCAAGACCTACTTTTTAAATTATTTTTAAGCCATGGATGGTTGAATCTGTGAATGTAGAAACCATAGATACAGAGGGGTAACAGAACAATAACATGTTTGGTGTTGTTTGAAAAAGTGTTACCTAAAACATTACTTTTGAATGGCATCAGAATTAACCAAAACAGAGTTCAACTTGGAATATTTGGCATAAAACTAAAACCCTTCTCTGTCAGAAGCTATGGCCCAGTATATTCAAAATTAGAAAGGACCCAAATCATGGAGGTTAGGGCGGGGGACTCTGATGAGGAGGGAAACAACACAGAGACCACCTAGTCCAATGTTGTGGTCTGTTATTCTTGATTTGATAAGCTTCAGAAAGTGAAGGAAGAGCTTGAAAATCAGCCTATAAAACTTGTGTAATATTACACAGTTACATGTGGCTATGAAAAGAATCTTTTAAAAGTGATTACAATAAAATTTGCAAAGCGTTAATGATTATTTGGGGGGATAAAGTTGGACAGAGGAATTCTACAGAGAAGGTTGCCAAAAAGAATAAAATGATGCTATATTTTCATCTCTATGGTCATCTACTGAGATAAACCCTCACTTTTACTTCTTGGGAAGAGAGCAATGACCAATCTCAATTAAATAGTGAAGAGTAGAGATATCGCACTGGCAACAAAGATACACATAGTTAAAGCAATGACATACTCCATAATAACTTATACATGTGAGAGCTGGACCATAAAGAAGGTTGAGAGAAGGAAGATAGGTGCTTTTGAATTGTGGTGCTGGAGGAAAATTCTGAGAGTGCCTTGGACCATGAGAAGATCCAACCAGTCCATACTCCAGGAAATAAAGTCCAACTGCTCACTGGAGGAGAGGATATCAGAGGCAAAGATGAAGTACTTTGGCCACATAATGAGAAGACAGAAAAGCTTGGAGAAGATAATGATGCTGGGGAAAATGGAAGGAAAAAGAAAGAGGGGCAGACCAAGGGCAAGATGAATGGATGGTATCCTTGAAGTGACAAGCTTGACTTTGACAGAACAGTGGGTGGCCACGGCCAACAGGGAGCTCTGGCATGGAATGGTCCATGAGGTCATGAAAAATCAGAAGCGACTGAACGAATAAACAGCACCACTTTCCTATCACATCCAATAATGTTGATATCTAGGTTCCTTGTATCTTAGGTCCCTTCTATACTGCCACATCCAGATTAGCAAAGCAAATAATCCACATTATCTGATTTGAAATGGATTTTTATGAGTCTATACTGCCAGATAATCCAGTTCCAATCAGATAATCCAGGTTTTAATGGCAATGTAGAAGGGGACTTTTAATGGTTGCATGAAAGCATAGCACATACAAAAGCTGGGATTAAAAATCAGTGGCCGGTTGGTACACCCCAGGAGTTCTGACAGCATGTAAAGTAAAGCAGCTTTAAATACAAATTATTAATCTGCACTGTGAGCATCAATGTCCATTTTGAAATCTATGAAATAAATCAGGTATGTATGGGTCCAACAATGAAGGAAAAGTGTCTATCAAAAGCAAGACTTAAACTCAGATACAATACTGTTATCTACATGGTATATTTCTGAGTATTTTTTCAGTGTAACAGAACACCTTCCTCAGTAAACTGCCCAGCATTCACAACATTTTGAGATTCCAAATAAATTCCTTTTATTTTCCCAGACTTTCAATGTATTAATTTGCTACACATCATAGGTTCTTACTTATTTAGGAGTAAAATTCACTGATGTCAGTAGAATTTACAGATTTCACAATTTACAGCTTGAAAATATCCCCTTCCCTCAAAAAAATTCAAAAAGCAAAACTTGATTTTACCATTTTATATAAGAAATACAGTTTTCCTTTGCCCTTTGTATATAATGTGATTTTAGCATCAACAGATTTTGGTGTCGAGAGGAATTTTTGCAATCAAATCTCAGCAGATATAAAGGGCCCATTATACAGTTTTTGAAACATGAAATAGACCTGACAAATTCTCATTCTCTCTCCCAATTTCTCTCTCAATTTGTGTGTATGCGTGAAAACACATTTCTGGATGGGCATACAGATATACATGAATTATGTATCTCTCAAAAAGAGGCATAGCAAGGTGATGTAGAGCCAATACATATATTGAATCCACTTATGGAGCAATGGCTTTTCCTTACAAGCATGATGAGAACTGGACCAGCTGAATGTTTTTCAGTTTGGGGATTTATACAAACAATGTCAGAGGCAGGTCTACTGGGATATATGATGAGGAAGGAGGGGGGGGGAGAGAGATTTCACCAAGTGGGATTAAAGGGATCAAGCCTGGGAGGCATTACAATACTGTGAGCACTTCTGTCAAACTGTTTTGCATTACGGTGGCCTTAAGTAACACTTTTGGCATCTCCAATTACTTAAATTTCCATGCTTATTCTTCTTCAGTTTTAAACAAGACACATGATGAAGAGTTAAGCTTTTTTTAGCCCAAAATGTCAGCACAGGTGAATTTCTTCCAAGTCTGTAATAAAAGAGAAAATGGTATAATGTAGCAAGGGCCGACCCTTTGCAAATTAGCTTCCTTTTCTTCTCGTTGTTTGTAAATGGGAGCATCTGACAAGAAAGACCATAAAATGTATTTCTCTTGAAGGCAAATCTTGTAACAGATAACAAAAACAATCACAGTCTCTAGCTAAAGGCATACTCACTAATTGAAACAGAAATAAAATGAGGAATAGGAAAGAGATAAAGATACAAAGTTATGTCTCAGTCCAATTAGAAGGTACAGAGTTAAAACAAATTATCAGTTGAAGCATTCTACAAGTGTCAGCACTAGAAACTGGAAAGGATTTGTTTTTTAAAACACACACACAAAATACAAGAAACAAACTACCAGGATGTTATAAAAATGGAGACACCTGGTGCAGATAGCACAATCTCAAGCATTTTTTGTTGAATAATATTTTACATCTGGGTACAGTGAAAAATGATAGCAAACAAGTAAAACAGCAAGATAAGCAGAAAATGTATTTTTTATGTTACAGTTAGGCAAAATAATTAGTAGCTCAAAGACCCAGTTAGGTAATCTGGTCTATCTTTCTGCCAGCTTTCCCCACAGTGCGCTACAAGGTCAGCTGTAGCTATGGTAGAATTAATGTAATCCACAAATAAAGCTAGAAGCTACCCTTCTTGCTTACACTTTTGTCCCATTAATTACGTCGAAAATAGGAACCCTTTGAACAAGCTGTCTGAAACATGGCAGGAATGATGTACACAGGTAGTAGAATAATGCTTACAAACTGCATGTTATTTGAATGGGAATCTCTAAAGCTAAAAGACAAATGACAATAATATAATTGGAAAAATAAAATATTGGTAAAAAATATATACAAATGCAAATATAACTAATACAGAATACACAAAATGTTATTTCCCTCTGTACAATCAACTTCTCAAAGACCTCCTGAAAATGACAACAAAGAAGTCTACATGTCTCTATGGAAGGACAACAAGGAAGGCATCAATCTAATCTATAGAAAGGTAGTCTCAATGCCTGAAGCAACTCTTGAGAAGGTTCTCTCTCATGTTCCCTCCATGAGGGTGATGGGACAGAAGAAGGACTCCTCAAAAGATCTCAAAACATGTCAGGTTCATATAGGAGATCACATACCTTCAGATAACCCAGACAACAGGGCTCTGTAGAGCATAATCAGTATTCTGAAACATGTCTGGAAGTGGACCAGCAGCCAATTGAGCTGTTACAACAAAGAATCTCTTAAAATAATCTGACTGGGATGTAGCTAAGATATATATCAACATGACTAGAACCAATGTCTCTATTAACAGGCGCAGTTGCCACAGAAGTCTTAGCTGTGCAAATGCACTTCTGGTATGGTGGGATGCCTAGAAGAATACCAGGGTCAGCTGCTAAGAGGTCCACAAGAACCAAAAGAAACTTATTTTCTTCTCCAATTGCCAGCATAGGTCACCCACCAAGATACTTCATAGTCTCTGATGTGTGACAGTGAGCTTTGGTCTGAATCAGACCTGAAACCAAACCGAAATGGATCTATCTACAAACCTCTACAGCTGGAATACCACCACATACTCCAGTACCACATGTAAAATTAAACTGATTTTTATCCAATAGTGTGAGAGACCTTTTTTAATGGTGATCCCATAACTGTTTCTGTAATGCATGGTCAAACTCTGTCTTGTTTTAGCAAGGCACTGGCCATTTCCTTTACCCACCTGGCCCGTTTTCCCACCCCAGCTTTTAAAACAACAGGGATATAGTGTACATGTTAGGTCTCTCACCTCTCTAAGAATCCTGCCCACATCCTCAGGCTGCACAAGATGACAAGTATCTACTATCACTAGACAAAAAAAAAGTCCAAAGAAAAGATACACTTTTTAAAATCATCTCAAATTCTCAAGGCATTGTGAATGAAATTATTGGAAGAGGAAACAAAAAAGAAGGTTAAAATGAAAATGTGATGGCGTTTGTTTTGTTTTTATATTAGTTCTTCCTTAAACCATGTCATTGGAAAACAAACAATGGTGAATTTATTTTATTCCAGATCAGTTGCCTTGCTAATGGCCAAAGGATTTAGCTGGAGGTAAGCAACTGAAGCCCCTGTGAGAGACCAGTTTATATTGTGTGACTGGTGTTCTATACCTGTCTCAGCAGGAAGGAGGGGCCTGGGCAGGAGGTTATGCAGCTGGCCCCTCCCTCCCGCTTCAGCTGTTAATTCAGCCACCCGCTCACCTGCCCTCAGCACAATATGAGTGAATGCTGGTCACCCTAGGGGTAGGTAGGAATTTTTCCCTCTCAAGGCGGGAGGGTGTTGCTTATCCCATATTGTGTCATTGGAGGAAGGAGTTTATTCGAGTGGTCCTACAGGAACTGGGGGGAGAACATTGTTGGTGTTCACCTTGGTACCCTCAATTTGGGGGTGAAGGGGGATATCTGGGGTAGCCCTTACAGGTTCCATCTTGAGATTTTTCCCCCCTTGGGGCTGGATAGGGGGGTTCCCGCTTTCTCTCATAGAGTTTTGGGCTCAGGAGGGAGTGTCCCTGGAGTAGCCTTCCAGTTATGACTGTCTGGGTCAGCAAGCCATTAAGTGGATTGCCACTGGGGTCAGGTGTTTATTTATTTCCACCATTTATACCCTGCTTCTTCTCAATCCCCGAGGGGGGACTCAGAGCGGCCTCACAATGGCAACGATTCGATGCCACACAATATACATATAATAAAAACAACAGATAAGATTAAAATACATTAAAATACAACTAGAGTTAAAATACATTAAAATACAATTAACATTAAAATGCATCATGAACATTCACCACAGTTAAAACAGTATTCCATCCATAAGCATTAGGTCTCATTCACCAGTTTGCCATCTACCCAATCTCAGGTGCCATATCGTGCTAAAGTGCAAATGCTTGGTCCCATAACCAGGATTGCACTCTTTTTCTGAATGCCAGGAGGGATGAAGCTGATCGAATATCAATAGGGAGTGCGTTCCACAGGCGGGGAGCCACTACCGAAAAGGCCCTATCCCTCGTCCCCACCAACCGCATTTGAGATGTAGGCGGGAGCGAGAGCAGGGCCTCCCTGGATGATCTTAGGGTACGAGGTGGGACGTAGCGGTTGATGCGTTCGGAAAAGTAAGCTGGGCCAGAACCGTATAGAGCTTTAAAGGTCAAAACCAGCACTTTGAATTGACCTCGGAATTGGACAGGCAGCCAGTGGAGCTGACACAGCAGGGGGGTGTAGCTCCCGTTAGTAATCTGGCTGCCGCCCGTTGAACTAGTTGCAGTTTCCGAACTGTCTTCAAAGGCAGCCCCACGTAAAGTGCGTTGCAGTAATCTATTTGGGTTGTGACCAGATCGTGGACCACCGTAGCCAGATCAGACTTCCCAAGGTACGGGCGCAGCTGGCGCACGAGTCGTAACTGTGCAAAAGCTCCCCTGGCCACTGCTGAGACCTGGGGTTCCAGGCTCAGCGATGAGTCCAGGATCACTCCCAGACTGCGAACCTGCATCTTCAGGGGGAGTGTAACCCCATCCAACACAGGCTGTAACCCTATACCCTGTTCGGCCTTACGACTGACCAGGAGGACCTCTGTCTTGTCTGGATTAAGTTTCAATTTGCTAGCCCTCATCCAGTCTAACACAGCAGCCAAGCACCGGTTCAAAGTCTGGACAGCCTCCTTAGTGACAGGTGGGAAGGAGTGACAGATCTGGACGTCATCTGCGTACAGATAACACCTTACTCCGAAACTCCGAATGATCTCTTCCAGCGGTTTCATGTAGATGTTAAATAACATCGGGGACAGTACTGAACCCTGAGGGGCTCCACAAGACAACGGTTGTGGAGCCGAACAGGTGTCACCCAATGACACCTTCTGGGTGCGACCTTCCAGGAAAGATTGGAGCCACTGTACCCCCAAGCCCCATATCTGCAAGGCGGCCCAGAAGGATACCGTGTTAATCCAGAGGTAGACAAGGAAGTAGACATTGGGTGATACCTGTTCCTCCGTCATGACCTATTTCTTTGTTGCTCGCTCCAGATTATTTACTGTTTATTATTTACTACATTTATATACCACTTTTCTCCCCCTAAGGGAACTCAAAGCAGTTCCTTATGGTTGTCGTTTGAAGCCAACCATAAGGCTGATGTGGCCCTTGATGAAATTTTTTTTGACAGCCCTGTCACAGTGCTATTGTGAAATTAATATGACATTATGAATTTGCTTAAATACTCTAAAACACCAAATCTCATATAATCTTAGAAGTTAAGCCCATCAGCCCTGATTCATACTTGGATGGGAGAGGAATTGCAGGTGTTGTGGGCTATATTTTGGAGAAAGCAGAAGGTTAGACCATCTGAGGATTGCTTGCCTAAGAAAACCCTATTAAGCTCATAGGATTGGCATAAATTTACAGGCAACTTGAGAGCATGTTTGCATGCACAAACATGAAACAAAGACACACATAACTTCCTTCAAAAAAGACTGAAATATTAATCTCCTTGAGATCCATCCACAGTTCAATAAAGTTTGCTATGTTGCTGAGTCTCCAACTCACAATGTGTTCAGGTTAATAGTTCACACATCGTGAAAGCCTAATGCAGTCATACTAACAAAGAAAAATACTGATTACAGAACCCTAGAGCTAGAAGAGATCACAAGGGACATCCAGTCCAACTTCCTCCCATGCAACCACACACAATCAAAGCACTCCCAACAGACGGCCATCTAACCTCTTTTTAAAAAACCCCTGAGAAGGTTTTTAAACAGGATTGGATACATCATTCCAATCCTTGTCACAGAGTGTTTATATGCAATAATTTAATCTCTTAGAACTACTAGCAACTACTACTTATTCCCATACTACAGAAAGAAGAAATTAAATCTCCTAGCAAACTCATTACAGGGTTGAGCAGAGATATGTTTTATTTGTATATACTGAACAACATATTGCCTTGCTAGCAGTAGGAAATTACTGAGACAATACCCTCAAACAAAGCTCCTACACATGCAGATCTCCACTCAATATACTCTTCTTTCATTTACCAATACTCTCCAGGGCAAAGGGCATAGATACCTGTTAATAGGAAACATGTATTAATACCAACTAAATGATATGATATATTAGCTTTCTCTTAGGTGAACCTCTGCATGTATTTAGTAAATACTAATTAATGCACCTGGCACAAGATTAAGAGGAAAAATTTATTATAAATCAGCAGGAGTCCTTTTCATGTTAATGGCTATGTTGCCGTAGTGTACAAAGGTACCCAACAAGGATCAGTTAACCCAATATACCAGGCCTTGTACATTAATTAAAGCTTAGTTCTTTCTGCAGATGGCTGGCACTATCTCTAAAATAATGAAAACTGTAAAAAGAGACTATGCAGTTTTGTATGAACAATTGTATGAACGGCTAGTTTTAATTTTTCAATCTACTTTTTAGAATTACAAGGTGCTCACTGGGTATGGTGGAGTCCTCTTAATAGGAAATTATATGTCTCCCATATCCATGAACATAAGCCAACCATTTCTTTAAAAGTTCCATCCAAAACTCAGGAGGAGCAACTTGAGTTGTTTCAGAGTTTCAAGCTAATTATCAAAAATGACCACCTTACTTCCAATGTCAAATCCTCACCCCTGCATGCAACTTCTGATACCTTTAAAAGTAATCAAGCAGAAAATGGCTCTCCCTATAGTGAGAGGAAAAAGGTCAGATTTTATGAGATCTGCCCTTCTTGTACACCCTGACAGTTCTGTCCAAACAAAGGTATGGAAAAAACAGAATGAACACCTTGATAGCTAAAAGAAGGATGTTCCAGAACATCTGTTGCTGTTCAAACTCTGGTGAAAGAGGCTTAAAGAGCTCTTGGCTCATGTGGGAGTCAGACAGTGGGTGGAACCAATTAAGAAAGCTGATGAGAAAAAAACTTCAGGTAGACAGATACAGCTTTGCCAACATCCTCCTCATGGGAGAAAATCTAAAACAAAAAATAGTTATGGGAGTTTAAAAAAAGTGAATTGTACAAAAGGAAAGGAAGACTCTAAGGATATGAGGCATGTGTTTCCATGTATGAAGAGAAAATTCCTCACACAAAAAGAGCACATCTTGTTCAACCAGTAATCCATTCCACACCCTCAGGTTAGTAGCAGCTGCAGTCAAAGTTTCTTTGATTGGCAGCACTGATTATTTCAAGAAATGACTGATGAATATTCAGCCCAAGTGTCACTATTGTTAAAAACAACCCTGATGAGTACCATGTTGCACCCCAAGAATGAACTATGCTATCTTTTTTGTAATGGGGATCCAGATTAAAAATAAAATGTATCTGCTTTGTTTAGCACAAATACCAAAATACACAAGAGTGTGAGTCAGTTGCTCCAAAAATATTTTTCATGAGTAGCAACCTGGATATATATGTGCCACAACACTTCCACAAATAAAACAAATATGAATCTTGCATACATAAATCTTGAATCAGTTGAGAGACCACAAGAGCCATTCAAATCCAACTCATTTTTCATGCAGAAATATAATAAAAGCACTCTCAACAGATGGGCATCCATCCTCTACTTAAAATCCTACAAAGATAGAGAATTCAGTACATACTCCACTGTCATAGCATATTCCACAGTCAAACACCTTTAACATCGGGAATTTGTTCCTGATATTTACATGGAATCTCTTTTTCTATAGTTTGGATTCATTAATCTCCAGAGCAGCAGAAAGCAAACTTCTCACAGGGGCTTGGTTTCTAGACCTTTGGCTATTTTGTTCACCCTCTTTTGGACATGTTCCAGCTTGTCAATATCGTTCTTATATTTTGGACCCAGACCTGGACACCATATTCCAGATGAGATCTGACCAAAGCAGAATAGATTGGTACTATATACTCATGTACAAGTTGACCTCATGTATAAGTCAAGGGCAGGTTTGAGGCCCCAAATTATGAATTTCGAGATGACCTATGGATTGGTCAATGGTAATTCCATGGAGAGGACAAAAAGCAGCAGTGATGCCTCAGGAGGCCAGCCACCCCTGATTGCCACTGCCATTTCTCTACCCAGAAGCAGCAGCACAGAGGAGGGAGTAGAAGGAATTGATGTTTCTTTTAGGTCCTTCTGGGATGGACAAAGCTCTTGCCTTTCACCTCTCTACTAAATTTTTCAATAAAATGTCTAAGCTCATATGTGAGTATTTAGGGTTGACCTTCCCTCAATCGAGAGACTACATTCCTATAGATGCAGCCTAGAATTGCACTGGCCATTTTGGCTGCCATACTAAAGTGTTGACTCATATTTAGCTGGTGTCAACTAAGACTCCTAGTTCTCCTTGAAGCCAGGTAGTACCCATTCTACATCTGCGCACTTCCGCATAAGTGTAGTATCATATATTTCCCCCTGTTGAAATTTATTTTGTGTTTTGTCCCAGCTCTTTAATCTGTTAAGATAATTTTGAATTCTGATCTTGTCATCTGGGGTATTAGCTACCCCTCCTAATGTGGTGTCAAAGATTACAGTATTTTTGCTATTCCTATGGAAAAAGTTGTTATTATCATAATTATTATTAACTTTGTTTTTATCCCGCCTTTCCTCCTATAGGGACTTAAGGCAGCTAACAAGTTGAAATGTAAGAAATGCAATTAAAATGACATTCAATGCCCACCAGTCGTCCCCCCCCCAAAAAAATCCCACCCAGTATCTCCCTGAAGCATGCCCCTCCCCCCCTCCTCCAAATGCCTGATGGCAAAGAAATGTCTTTTCCTGCTTGCAGAAGGCAAGCGGGGGATGGGGTCATCCTGGTCTCTTGGGGGGGGGGTGTTTTGAAGTTTGTGAACAGCCATCCTTGTTCCCATTAAACACACTTGGACAGAGAGAAGGCCCTCCCCAGATGATTGTAGATATCTGACACATGTCTGATCGCCATGATTAAATATCTGAAAGGATGCTATAAGGAAGAGGGAGCAGGCTTGTTTTCTGCTGCTCTGGAGACTGGGACTCTGAGCAATGGGTTCAAATTTCAGGAAAGGAGATTCCACCTCAACAATAGGAAGAACTTCCTGATTGTAAGACCTATTCAGCAGTGGAATTCTCTGACTTGGAGTGTGGTGGAGACTCACTCTTTGGAGGATTTTAAACAGAGGCTGGATGGCCATCTGTATGGGGTGCTTTTCCTGCATAGCAGGGGGTTGGACCCATGTGGTCTCTTCCAACTCTATAATTCTATGATTCTAAAGCTTTGAGAAGGCAATGATTTTGGGGAAAATGGAAGGGAAAAGGAAGAGGGGCAGACCAAGGGCAAGATGGATGGATGGTATCCTTGAAGTTACTGGCTTGACTTTGAAGGAACTGAGGGTGGCCAGGGCCAATAGGGAGCTCTGGCATGGGCTGGTCCATGAGGTCACAAAAAGCTGGAAGCGATTGAATGGATGAATAAACAACATGATCTCTCCAGGAATGGACTCAGGTGGCTCACTATCTTTAACTGTACAAAACACTTCTGGTCACTGCTGGAGGCCTCCAGGTTCAGAGCTGAATCCAGGAGTACCCCCAAACTGCAAACATGTGTTTTCAGGGGGTGTGTTACCCCATTTAACACAGGCTGGATCCCTATTCTCAGATTTGTCTTTTGGCTGACTTGAAGCACATCTGCCTTGTCTGGATTAAGCTTCAATTTATTTGTCCTCATCCAGTCCATTGCAGATGCCAGGCACCCGTTTAGCACAGTTCTACTGACAAAAAGACTTTCTTCTGAATAAATATACATAGGCCTGAACTATATGCATCAAGTGTTCTCTTGTGATCTCCTTGGTTTCCTATAACTTTAGAACTCAGGCAATAATCATTCGTTTTAACAGGATTCGTATTTGACTATCTGTTGCAAGAAGTATTCATGAAATGGGTTGTCTCTAAAATATACTAAATTCCTCAGTCACTTATGGGATCCAGAGAGTCTTTAGCTATATCTGACTCTAGTAGGCCCCAAAAGATTTTAATTTTTTGAGCATCAGACAAAATGCCATCCAAGAACCTATTTTCAAAAGTCTACTTAGTCTCCATACAGCTTGGAGGTAAAAAAGCCATTATCAGCCCCTTCTGAACAGAATCCATTTTATAGTGCTTGGCATCCATATACATTATAAAGATGGGTCCAAAGGGGTTGATGTGACTTTGATGCATATACAATGAAAGCATGAAAATAATTTAACAAAATCAATACTGATCCATTCTCCAGCATCACTGAATGAAGTAGTAAGCACACATGTGCAATCCTGCAGTCACAACTGATCTATTCTAACATACATTGCTAGATTTGTGTTCCTTCTAATGCACACATGCTGTCCTCTTACCTCCTCAGCTTTCTGAATTGTAACAAAACAACTGATTCAGAGTGTAATCCCATGCATGCATTCCTGGGAATACACCACAGTAAACTAGAGATGGTCCACATTAATATACATTTATATTTCCCGTATATACTTGAGTATAAGCTGACCTGAATACAAGCCGAGGCACCTAATTTTACCACAAAAAACTGAGAAAACATATTGACTCAAGTATAAGCCGAGGGTGGGAAATGCAGCAGGTACTGGTAAATTTCAAAATAAAAATAGATACCAATAAAATTACATTAATTGAGGCATCAGTAGGTTAAATGTTTTTGAATATCTACATAAAATTATAATTTAAGATACTTCCCAACTCTGATTAAACCATTATTCTAATGTTCTTCAATGTAAATGTGCTTATGTATCCTTCCAATAATAATAGAGTATAATAATAATAATAGAGTAAAATAATGGAAATGTAATAACAGTAATAGAGTAAAATAATACATGTAATCATAAAAATATTAAATATAGTAAAATAATAAATGCAATAATAGAGTACAATAATTAATGTAATAATAATAATAGAGTGAAATAATAAATGTAATAAAATAATAATAATAGTAAGAGTAAAGTAATAAATAACTTTGACTCGAGTATAAGCCGAGGAGGCTTTTTCAGCCTTAAAAAGAGCTGAAAAACTCAGCTCATATTCGTGTATGTATGGTATTTTTTATTCAAGGTATTTATTTATTGCCACACAACCCATTAGGCCCACATTTAAATGCAAGAAATGAATGTAATCTCTTTGCCCAAGCATTTCTGTCTGTTAAAAGATTAAGGTGCGCAATTTATGGATAACTTATCTATTTTTCCTATTGAACAGGAAAGTCAACATGAGGGATAATCAATTAATCAAGCTATCACATGAAAATAGTAAAAGTTCGGTTACTATTTGCAAGTGATAGCATGATTCTTGTTAAACCATTTTGCTGTATAAAATTTCTAACACATCACAATAAAAATATAATCTATTTACAGAAGTATCAGTTTCACAAGAATAAATACAGAGATATTAATAAGATATATTTTGTCACCCATAAGGTAACTCTTACATGCCACAAAACTGAAAGCAATGAAAATTAAACTCTTGTCTTTACAAATGTAACTAAGAACAAGAGCTTTTTTTAAAAAAAAATTCCCATAAAGCCCCAGGAATGTGCAAATAATGTCAGCCTAACTCACGAGTTTAAGAAGCATATCCTATAATTGTGCACAAAAGGCCAAAAAATCAAGTAAGAAAAAAATTAATAAATTAGCAAAAAATGCAGCCTTTTAATCTCACCATTTAAACTCACATTGATATTCAGCTCCACATTAACAGCCTTACATTCAAAAATAGACATAACACTATCATAACATTTCATGTTTCAGCTTTTTTAAAAATAAGAATGTCAAGAAAACGCTCCTAGCAAGTGTTTCCATCAATCACAGTTTATGAAGTTGGGGGAAGGAGAATAGGAGAATAGAAAAGGAACCACAAATCTTTTTCTTGCGTGGGCTGCGAGGAGGATTGTGTTCCAACTCCTGAAGAGAAACATTTACCAAAAGTTCTGTTCTGACTCCAGACAGCTGTGAGTCCCTGGCACATTGAGACAGCCTGCATTGTGCTACAATAAAATTAGTTACTAGTTGACCCGTCACTTTTACAAAGATCAGAATCCTCATCCATGTTGGGGCAGCAGGGGGTAGAGAATTAGAAACATTTATTTCTCCCAAAAAGAAACCAAATCCTCTAAATAACTTATTTAAACTACCAACTTCTGTTGTTCTGTTTCTAACACTGTACTTCAAAAATGTAATTAGAATAAACTTCATGGAAATTCCCTTGAATAAAATATGACATTTAGCATGTGTTTAAGTATATCCCATTCAGGCCCCAAATACCTAAACGATACGAGAACGCCTCCAATTTTAGAAGCTAAGTAGTGTCAGCCCTGGTTAGTAGGCATGAGAAAAATGAAACGGAAATTAAAAGGATTCGTAAGAGATTCGTATGTAATGGGACTTTTGAGCTTTTACGGATCGCTGCCGCGAACCCGGAAGTAGACTTCCTTTACAGTCCTTGAGGCCAACAATTTGCGTTATGATCGTAATAAATTCTTAATTATTAATTAATTAATTATTGTACTACCTACTCACGTCTCCCTGTCTGCTCCCCCTCATTTCCTTCCCGCCTTCATTCAGCTTCTTCTTTTTCCCGCATTTCTATGGGGAACTGGAAGTGACGCTGCTGCTTGGTAGGCAATGCATTCTGGAAAGTGTAGTCCTCCACGCTTCCCCCCCTTCTCTTCCCGTTGCTTTGCTGCCATGCCCCATCGCAGGGGCCAGCTTCACACACACACACGCGCGCGCTTCTGCGCTCTCTCAGATGCTTCTCTTCCCCGTTGCTCTGCTGCCATGCCCCATCGCAGGGGCCAACTTCAGCCCTCCAGGTACGTGTTTTGGACTTCAACTCCCACCATTCCTCACAGCCTCAGGCCTCTTCCTTTTCCTCTCAGCCTGGGCAAACTTGGGCCCTCGCTCCTCAGGATCGGGGTGAGAGAGAGGCAGCGAGGAGCGAGGGGGCTCCTCCTCCTCCTTTTTTGCTGCTTCCAAGAATAGAATACCCCCTCCCAAACAGCCTTCCCTTCCTCCTTCCCTCCCTCCTTCCTATTTGGAGAGTCCCATCTAGAATTCAGTGTGGTTTATTCAAGTTTTACCTTGGCCTACAACTCCCAGAAATCCCAGCCAATTTACCAGCTGTTAGGATTTCTGGGAGTTGTAGGCCAAAACCACCTGGAATGGGCATGCTCTGGCATACGAATTACTAACGAATTTCGTTAGTACTTAAGTTACATTTTAGAAATTTTTGGAAAATTTTTTGTAAGTCTTTCTTTTACTAATCAAAACAAATCCCCTCCATTTGATTTTAGAATCGCCATTTTTGGATTCGAAACCATGCCTACTGGTTAGTACTTGGATTGGAGATCACTAATAAATACCTGTTGCTGTGTGCTATATTTCAGAGGAGGGAAAATGGCAAAACCACCTGAGTATCCCTTGCCTAAGAAAATCCTACAAATGTATGGGGATCACCATAAGTCAATAGACTTCAAGGCACATACACAAGTCTGTCCCACTATATTCTACAAAATGCATTTTTTTGCATTTTGGTTGGCCAATAAGGATACAAGTTGGATATCCCTGCTGTGAAATATCTGGGACAAATATTCGGGATTTTGGCTTTTTCTGGATTTTGGAATACCTGCATTTGCATATACATGCAAATTGGATATCTTGCAGGTTGGACCCACATATAAACATAAGCTAACTAATATTTCACATACACCTTATACACAAAACCTGAATATAATTTTAGACATTTTTTAAAAAAAAATGTAAATGAAACAACGTTAGTGTACACTGGAGCATCAGAAAGCAAAGGTGTCACTATGTCAGCCACCCATGTGGACAATTTCAGATTTTGGATTATTCAAAATTCTAGACAAGGGATGCTCAACCTGTAGCACTCTTTTATGTATACTGTATTTTGTTGTGTTCTGCTGTATGGCAAACATGGCCACCCTTGAATATGTTTCCTAAATTTAACAAGATTCATTACCAGGTGACTTATGTGCATAACCCTACCAAGATTCTGGTACAGTTTCATTTATTTGTGCACCAACGTGCAGCCACACAATCAAGAATGGAAGAGCAGGATAGACCAATATTTAAACACTCTTCCAAAGGCATACACAGGATTCTATTCAGGCATTATATTCCTGAACAGGCAATATGAATACATAAGAAATGTGAGGTGACTACTTTACAGAAACCCCAAGACTGTTTAACTTATTTCCACTTTCTCTTCTTCACAATTAACTTTCACAGTGGGGAGACTGTTCTCCCTCTAAAGGCTCCCATGACAATAAAGAATGCTGGAAGATGTAATAAAACTGACTTCTTTCAGTATCATCAGATTTTAACTACCAAGGCAAAAGGACAGTTGAAATATGAGTGGACCTCTAAGCCAACACACTGCATTGGTCCAATGTCAACACTCGCAGCTGTTTGAACACTATGTCTATGAAATACTGTAAGTCAAAGACCATACACAGCAATTGTAAAGATATCGCTTAAGTGAAGACAAGTGGATTATGGAAACAAAACACCCTCAGAATAATTCCATAGAAGGGAGAAGGGGGATTGTGTTAGTAATGTGCTGCACCAAAACCAGCAAAGAGTTCTGTGGCATCACTAAGCCAGGAACAAAACATAACATATTGCAAGTTTAATTATTTAGTTATTTATTTACTTCATTTCTACCCCGCCTTTCTCAACCTGAGAGGGGACTCAAGGCAGCTTACAAATTTGGCAAAAATTCAATGCTGAGCAGGTAAACAATAAAAAAACCCTCATAAAAATAGAAACAATCTACGCATATAAACAATTAAAACTCATAACAATCTATCAAACAGATTAAAAACCACATATAAAATGCAGAGTCATGATCTCATGTCCAAATCATTTTCCAAAATCCATACTCCATTATTCAAGCTGTTAAAGTCTCATTCTGTAGTTTCCTATACATCAAATGCCTGCGTAAAATGCCAGGTCATTAGTTTCTTTCTAAAAACCAGGAGGGATGGGGCCTGCCTGATATCACTGGGAAGGGATTTCCATAGCCTAGGGGCCACCAATGAGAAGGCCCTGTCTCACATCCCAAACAATTGCACTTGCAAAGTGGTTGGGATAGAGTAGGGCCTCCCCAGCTGATCTTAAAGCTCTTATTGGCTCATAGAGGGAGATACGTTTGGACAGGTAGGTTGGACCAAAACCGTATAAAGCTTTGTAGCAGACTGGCAGCCAGTGGAGCAAATGTAACAGAAGTAGTATGCTCCCTATGCGCTGCCCCAGTTAGAAATCTGTCTGCCGCCAATTTGACTAGTTGAAGCTTCTGGGCTGTCTTCAAAGGCAGGCCCATGTAAAGCACGTTGCAGTAGTCTATGCGAGGTGTAACAAGAGCAAGGATTACAGTGGTCAAGTATGTCTTGGCGCACAAGTTGTTGTGGTCTACAGGCCATTTTCATTTCAATTGTTGTCTTAAAATTTCCAATTTGCTTCTTTCTGCCAGAAGAAAGGAGCATTGAAGGAACTTCTCTGACATCCAAGTTATATCTTGCCTCCAAAGTTCTGAACACATCATAAAGGTTTATTTATCATGTTCTCATTGATACAGTGGATCTATGATAGTTCATACTAACAATATTATTCGGATATATATGTGTGTGCGCACACACATATATCTATCTCTATCTATCTGACAAGGGCAATTATCCATATCCCTTCAGAAAGCACAGAAACTGCACATACACAAACAAAAGTTCATTATCTCCTGAGTACTAGTACATACATCACTTTATAGAGAAATGTCCAAGTCCTGTGAAAATTTCCCATGTTAGCAGTACACCACTATTAAGCCTTCTAATGAATTTGTGGGATGGAAGTAAACAAGTTGAATGACACATACCATATATGGACAGAAAATTATTAACAAGATGGGCAGCCATATGATGAGAGGAACCAAGTTTTTAATGACAATCACATCACACCCTAAACTTGCACTGACTTAAAAACAATTCACTTCACTGGGCATAGAGGACATTAAAGCAGTGGTTCTCAACCTGTGGGTCCCCAGGTGTTTTGGCCTACAACTCCCAGAAATCCCAGCCAGTTGACCAGCTGTTAGGATTTCTCGGAGTTGAAGGCCTAAATATCAGGGGGCCCACAGCCTGAGAACCACTGCATTGAAGGGAAAAGCCTCTTATAAGAGCCATAAATACCATAAAAGTGTGAGCAAGGGGCAGCTGATGGTCATGGTCATCCTCAGCTCCAAATTCCCTCCATGGAGTATGAGTTATATCTACATTAAGACATCTTTTATCATTTCAAAAAATAGCAGCCAACTTGCTTCGAGAAAGACATATTCAGCGAGTCATATACTGAAATGAGTAACAGCACTTTCGTAAACAACAAGTTGTGTCATACATATAAATCTATCAACGAAAGTAAAGGCATGGCTATGGAGAACTCTAATATGCTAATACTGAAATTCATATGATCTAGAACAGGATTTCTCAACCTGAGAGTCAGGATCCCTGAGGGGGTCACGAGGGGGTTTCAGAGTCGTCGCCAAAGACCATCAGAAAATGCAGTATGTTATGTTGGTCATGGGGATTCTGTGTGGGAAGTTTGACCAATTCTATGGTTGGTGAGGTTCAGAATGCTCTTTGATTGTAGGTGAACTATAAATCCCATCAACTACAACTCTCAAATGTCAAGGTCTATTTTTACCAATCTCCACCAGTGTTCACATTTGGGCATATTGAGTATCTCTGCCAAGTTTGGTCCAGATCCATCATTGTGTGAGTCCACAGTGCTCTCTGGATGTAGGTGAACTACAACTCCAAAACTCAAGGCCAATGCCCACCAAACCCTTCCAGTATTTTCTGTTAGACATGGGTGTTCTGTGTGCCAAGTTTAGTTCAATTTCATCATTGGTGGAGCTCATAATGCTCTTTGATTGTAGGCTAACTATAAATCCCAGCAACTACAACTCCCAAATGACAAAATCAATACCCCCACCCCACCAGTATGTGGGCGAATTGGATATTTGTGCCAAATTTGGTCCAGTGAATGAAAATACATCCTGCATATCAGATATTTACATCACAATCCATAACAGTAGCAAAATTGCAGTTATGAATTAGCAACTAAAAATTTTATGGTTGGGGGTTACCACAACATGAGGAACTCTATTAAGGGGCTGTTCTAGAAGCTACTCACACACAAATAGCCAGTTTCTCTGTCCAGAGTAAGACTGAAATAATGAAAGACAGAAAGCATGAAGAAAGTAAAAACAATAGCAATGTCATTGGCTGTCTGCCTGTCTTGCCTGTAAATAACACAACTCAAAACAAAGCAATCTTTAGGACACACTTCATTCTCAACAGCACCGCATTATAATATTCCACAATCTGACAGAATCACAAGGCCAAAATATAAATTACTAATTCAAGGACAATGTTCTTGAGAACAAGAGAAAGTAATAGCACTGTCAATATTTTTGTCATTTAGAGAGAGGCACCAAATATCAGAAATAGGTGCTCCATTAGGTTTATAAATTATTGTCATCATGTAATTCTCATATCTGCTATCAAATTAATTTTACAACCATTAATACAATCCACTCTGATACATACATATGATGTGTACAAAACGAAAAGGAAACAACCCAAATCCTACATTTTATATCCCACCAAAGACACACAGAACCTTCCTCACTTTTTCTTATGTTAGTTTTGGTTATCTGAATTGCTGCAAGGGTTATTATCATGTGATCAGGATTTCAGAAGATAAATAGGCCTTTGTTGAATTAAGTTTGTTCACATTTCAACCCTAAACCAACATCTGGTGCTCTCAGTGTCCAACACACTACTCATTAACTTCCAGCACACACATTATTTTCTACCGAGACACACAGCAGTGACTAGGTTGAAAATACTGTGGAAAAAAGAAATGCGCTGGACCATTTAGACTGTTTTTATACATAGCTCAATGGGCACAATGGTGCTGAATACAAGGCTGCAGTTCAATTGAAGTGTTCCACTGTCATCACAAACAGCTGCAGAACCCCCGAGTCTGTAACGCAGCCTTCCCATTCAAGCTCATTTCTTCCATTGTTACTTATAATGTGATCTAAAGGAACATTTGCAGGATTTCATAGAAAGTTTAAATGTTGTTTGATGAGAGCCATTAGATATTTAAATCTGAAACGAACGACAAACAGTAGGCAAGTGAAGCAATCACCACACACCTAAACTAGAGCAAAAAACTTTATGGCTATTATCCTTCTCTTGTTTGTGGCTAATATTTGTAATGAAGCATGTGGCATTTTAATGGCTATATACATTCCCAAGAGAGAACATGGGGGATGGGGGATACAGAGGGCCGACAGTACTGTCAATAGCTCCCTAGGTTTTCAGTGCAGACTTAGTCCTAGTATTAGCTGAAGATCTAGGTGTATTCTTTCTGGTATGATGATCCCACTCCATCATTCCATCAACTCATAGACTTGTGTTCATTTTCCTTTCCACTTATCCTGTAAATTCACCTGAGATTCAATATACATAGTTATATACCAAAATCTTGGCTTTATAAAATCCAATATATGTACATAGGTTGCAAGCATATGCAGCTCTTTCATGTCTCTTCACCTTTTGAACAATTAAGAAAATAATTGAGATAGCTATAATTTGCCTCACATCCAAACTTAAAAATCTGGTTAATGGTTTCCAAACAAGCCAGAATGTGAAGCCATGTTGTAATGTTGGTTTCTGTAAAGTCAATTATTTTAAAGACATTAGCCATAGTCCCCACTTTGGATATGCAAGGAAGCTATGTCTGACTGCAGCTTTCTGGCTCATTTCTTCAATAACACAAAGAAAGGTAAAGCAGAAACAAAGAGATGGAAGGTGCATAGAACCTATGCATCTTTTGACTTATTTAACAAAGATTTGATTGTTGGAATGCTGTCAAGCACTTGCCAATGTTACAAAAAGAGCTTCACAAGTGAACAGAAACATATTGATATCAGTTGGATGCAGGTTAACAAGTCTACTTCCAGAAATTCAGTTGTTCAAAATCAATCTCCTAGCATGATAATAAATTCAAACCAAACATGGCTAATGCATATATGTATTTAATTTATTTGGATTTTACAAATGCACACAAATATAAGTAGATGTAAGTGTATATCAAACAGCAGTATTCTGAAAATGAAAGGATTAAGACCAACTTATCATCCAGTCAAAGGTTGCATCAACATAAGCAGGTATAGCATTGCAATCTTAGAAAGACTGTTCCATCTTACAAAGGATACTTTAACAATCCTGCATAACCCTCCTTACACTGAAGGTATATCACCACATCATGACAAGTCAGTGAACTGTGGGAACCCTGGCTTGTTGTAAGTAGCATTCTACTCTATAGAACAGCATTTCTCAACCTGGGGGTCAGGACCCCTGGGGCCGTTGCAATGGGGTTTCAGAGGGGTCGCCAAAGACCATCAGAAAACATATATTGCTGATGGTCTTAGGAACCCCTTTGGCGGGGAAGGCTGACAATCTCTCAGTCTGTCCTTCTCTTCCTTTATGGAAACAGATGGCGAATCCTCCCATCAAAAGCCCTCCTCCTACTGTAATTGGCCAGCCTCTCAGATGGCCTCTCAGTCAAGGGGAGGGCTGTTTCTGAGATTCCAAGCAGGGAGGGGAGAGCATGCATGCTTGGCACATGTGCAGGTGAGAGTGTGTGTGTGAAGGTGAAAGGAGGCTCGCGCCAGCGAGTCCCTTCAAGACATGGGGTTCTGTGTGGGAAGTTTGGCCCAATTCATTGGTGGTGTTCAGAATGCTCTTTGATTGTAGGCGAACTATAAATCACAGCAACTACGACTCCCAAATAACAAAATCAACCCCCTTCAACCCCACCAGCATTCAAATTTGAGCATATCAGTATTTGTGCCAAATTTGGTCCAATGAATAAAAATACATCCTGTATATCAGATATTTATATTACTATTACAGTAGTGAAAGTACAATTTTGAGAGTAGCAATGAAAATAATGTTATGGCTGAGGGTCACCACAAATGTGAGGAACTGTATTAAGGGGTCACTGTTAGGGTCTCCAGCTTCTGTGCAGCAGTAATAGCTTGTCGGCGCAATATGCTGTCAGTGTCTTAGAAAGTGTTAATATTTATTTCGGTTTTATTATTGTCATTTTAGCATTTAAATGTTTAATACCATTTTAACTATCTTATTCAATATTGGGTTTTAAACTTTACTTTGACATTGTTTCTTGATACCCGGACCTGTGTGTACCCTGACATTTGTACATTTGTGTACATGTGTTTGTACATGTGTGTACCAAGATGTTTGTACATCCAGATGTTTATACACTTTGATGCTGGTCATTGACCGTAATAAATCTTGTATTAAGGGGTCAAGATATTCGGAAGGTTGAGAACCACTGCCATAGAATCATAGAGTTGGAAGAGGCCTTGTGGGCCACCCAGTCCAACCCCCTGCCAAGAAGCAGGAAAATCACATTCAAAGCACTCCACTATTCCTTCTTACAAAAGGAAGGGCAAAACAGTAAGATGAACCTTCATGTTACAGTTATTATGTTGTTTGAAATAGGCAGAACCACTTCTCCAACTTCTCTTTTTAGGGATTAATCCATATTTAGCTGCTCACGCTGTAAGCAAGAGGGACCAAATAAATCTATACACATTTGGAGGAAGATGGGTGTCCTGGAACTAAGGGCCCACTATACATAAAAACACCTCCAAATACATTTTTGTGCTGCATTATTTAGTACTGTTATTACAATGCCAGCCCATATAATCACAGTGATACTAATCATCATCATCATCACCATAATCATCTTTATTTATACCCTGCCCCATCTCCCTGAAAGAACTCAGGGCAGTTTACAACATAAATAAATACAATGAATAATATATGCTAAGTAAAAATAAACCAGATAATAACACAACAAATCAATATAAAGACAAAATCAAATAAAACAAAATAAGCAACAGGCAGTACAAAACATTAGTTAATACACAGTGATTCCTATAAGTTAAATAAAAGCCAAAATACCCGAGTTAAAGTATATTCATATAACAAAGACCTCGTCCACATTAAGGAGCTGTTAACTAATCATTGCCAAAGGCCTGTTTGAACAGCTGGGACTTCAAATCTCTCTTAAAAGTCGGCCAGGAGGGCCTCTGTCTTGTCTGAATTCAGCTTCAGTGCGTTAGCCCTCATCCAGCCCATAACAGCTGCCAGGCACTGGTTCAGGATTCGGGCAGCTTCCTTGTATTGAGGTGGAAATGAGTAATAGAGTTGTGTGTCATATGAGTACATCTGCCTGTCATCTGTGTACAGATGACACTGAACTCCATAACTCTGGATGACCTCACCTAGAGGTTTGATGTAGATATTAAAAACATGAGAGACAAGACAGAACCTTGCAGGAACCCACAAGCCAATGGCCAGGGGTTCGAGCAGGTATCCCCCAGCACCACCATCTGGGTCCAGTCCTCCAGGAATGAGCAAAGCCACTGCAGTGCAATGGCCCAAGTCCCATGCTGGAGAGCCGGCACAGAAGGATACCATAGTGGATGGTATCGAAAGACGCTGAGAGAACCAACAAGGACACACTCCCCCTGTCTAGTTCTCTGCAGAGGTCATCCACCAAGGCAACCAAAGCTGTCTCTGTTCCATAACCAGGCCTAAAAACAGACTCTGGACAGGTCAAGATAATCGGTTTCATCCAAGAATCCCTGGAGGTGACCACCACCCACTCCAGAAGCATGCCCAGGAAGGGCAGATTACAAATAGGCCAATCGTTGTTAAGGATTGCAGGGTTCAGGAATGTTTTCGTTAAGATTGATCTTAAAACAGCCTTTTTTAGGCTGAATGGTATGTTGCCATTGTCCAGGGTAGCATTAACAATGTTAGAAATACACTCAGCCAATCCTCCTCCTACTTGTTTGGGTAAGCCAAGAAAGGCAAGGATTCAGAGCGCATGTGGTAGCCCTCATGTTGGTGTGTAAGTCGGAGCAGATCTGAACGACATTATCTGCGAAATGATGGGTGAAATCACCATATCAAGCTGCTGAGTGATCAAGGGGCCCACCCTGAGAATCAAGGTGAAGAAGCCCCCAGATTACACAAAACAGCTCCTCTGGTCTATTAACTGCAGGTGCAATGCAGGCAGCTGAGAGAACATTCCTGGTTGCCTCTATTGCTGCAGAACAGACCCTAAGTTTGGTCAGATTCCTCCAGAGTTCTCTGCCAGCAGCACTCTAGTCTCTGCCTCGCTTGCTTAAACGCTGTTAGCTCCTTGGTAAACCAGAGAGCAGGATTGGCTCTGCTAATTGAAACGGGGCATTCAGGAGTGATCATGCCTACTGCTCTAGTCATTTTTTTGTTCCAGAGATTGACCAGGGCTTCAACAGGATCACCTGCTGCCACGACATGAAAATCCCTAAGAGACATCAGGAATTGATCCGGACAATTTTAACCCCTGCAAAGCTTAGGAGCCACAATTAATCTAAACCTGAGTAGGTAATAATCAGTCCATGACAAAGGAACAGTTGACAGTTCCTCCACACCGATCTCATCATCCCCTCCCCTTTTAAAAACCAAGTACTGTGTCCAATACATGAGTATATAATATAATTTGGGACAGCCCCATGGTTGTCATGGCAGCCATGAAGTCCTGAGCCACCCACGACAAGGTGGTCTCAGCATGGAAGTCCCCCAGCACAATTAGCTATTAAGAGTCCAACGCCAGGCCAGAGATGACCCTTGCTAGCTCAGGTAGGGAGAAAGTTGTGCAGCAGGGTGGTCAGTACACCCTACTGCAGAATCCCCAATCTGTCCTGGTTACCCACTCTGAGATAGAAACATTCAAATATGGATGATTGTAGGATGGGACACCTGACCAGGGAGATGGAATCCCAATAGACCACTACAACTCCTCCTCCCCTCCCCCCAGGCCTAGCCTGTTGATGCACCACAAAACCTGATGGGAAAAGTT
Source organism: Anolis apletophallus (assembly GCA_030556195.1). Lineage (NCBI taxonomy): Eukaryota > Metazoa > Chordata > Lepidosauria > Squamata > Anolidae > Anolis > Anolis apletophallus. The sequence continues at coordinate 21,718,630 of JARBWK010000006.1, forward strand.
TGGTGAGATTTACCCCTCCCCCCAGTTTGTCCAAGCAGGTCTCGATAATGCAGTCCAGATCCACATGCTCATCCAGGATCAAGTCCGGGATAAGCACTGTCTCCCCATTTATAGACCTGCCATTTAATAGCGGGATTTTTAGCCCAGGGGGCCTGCCATTTTCACTATCCGGTCTATTTAGTATTTACTATAGCGGGAAGGCATTCTAGAGGCACAAGAACTCTATCATGCCTCCCTCTATGTTGGTCTCTACAGCCGTATCTCCCCCTACCCTGAAGGACTTTTATTGGGGCACCCCAACTCTGGAAATCCCCTTCTCCCCCCCCCCCCAGGGGCACCACACAACCCATTGTCTGAAAGAGGATTGGCTATTATAGATTAGGTATGCTGATTGATGAAATAATACTTATCACGTTATCATAACCACCAATACTATAGGTAGTAATAAATACATTCCTAATTACACCCCCCCCACACACACACACACACACTAAGCCACCTTTTTGCTGAGCTTAAAATATTTTCTGTAGAGTAATATGATAACTGCAACCTTCCCCACTTTCCCTGGTAAATATGCATTGGATTAAGCAGCAAGTGCTTTTTATGATTCTTGAAAAAATAAAAGCTATGAAAAGTGCAGATACTAGTAAGGAGTTGCCACAGTTTAACATTCTTTTCTTCATAAGCACTTATAAAACCTATAATGTTGACCAGTTACAAAATCTAGGGCACATTTTCTGCTCCATTATATTCAGGTGAGTCCAAGGAACTTATGACAAATGTTCCACAGTGTAAACTGAAAGTGGAATTTGATATTCCCTTTTTATATTCTTGTGATGAATGCTTGTGATGAAAAAAAATCCATGGTGCATTCTGTCCCTTTTCAGTAAGTTATATCAATAACGTCTTTCACTAACTGCATTAGAGAGCAATTACAGCATAATGGCTGTCTAAATCCATTATCGGTGTACACTTAACCTTTCAATATTTAAAGATAATATTTAATTTGAGTAAATTAACGGACTGTGCACGAGACCAAATATATCTATTTAGCTTCTGGTTTTTCCATCAGTGATACTTCTCTGTAGATCACAACTCCTGGGTTAAGGAAGATTAGTTAAAAACGTTCTTCTGTATTCATGCTTCAAAAGGAGGCTAATACAAAAGAAGCTAGAAGTGAAACACACAGTTCTTTTTAACTACTATATTGTTTTTAATACTATATAATTCTTGATAACTCACAGATGACATTTTAACCTTTCTCTCCTATTCTAGTCTCTAATCATATCACACTTTGTGGAGATAAAACTCTTATATTTTCATCATCTTACCAACATATATGGCAGCATGAAAAGGAAAATCATTTTCAACAGAATGCCCAGTACCTAGCCTGTTTGCACTAAAAGGATACTTACGAATTAGGACATTATTTTGGCTTTAAAGATCTATTTTAAGAAAGCTGGAAGAACAGAGAAATTCATTCCTTAAAGCTGATAACTGAGCTGCATATCACTTTAAAAATAAAAGGAACAGGCACATAAAGTTACTCATGAATCATCATACATTTTCATCCGATCACTTATACTGAAATAATATCCAGTCTGTGTTATAGGATGTACTAAAAGAGGTTAAAGGTCTTGGCTCCCCATGGAGTTTGTGTAGAAACACTGTGCAATAGATAATTTCTGAAGACCAACGTAGACATTATAATCATAATACAAAGGTTCCTGAAATGGCAGCAACTCAAGCTAGGTGCTATTGCCTTTAAATGTGAACTACCGCTGCATGTACACACTCTTCACATTGGATCTGCACCAACTTGTTGGTCACCTTTCAGGCAAGCTCCAAGGCCAGGCTACCTCTATGCAGACACCCTCACTGATTGACTTTCCAGCTCCATGGCAAATTGCTAATATCCAAGCTTGCTAATTACAATGCTCACACTTGCTTTAAACAGAGAAGGGTTCTTTCTCACACCCTGCACATTCCACATTTCTCACACTCTGGACATTCCACAGACATTCCACAGATACACACTCCACTTGCTTCATTGCCAACAGAACCTCTGAAGATGCCAGTCACAGATGCAGTTGAAATGTCTGGAGAGAATGCTATTGGAACATGGCCATACAGTCAGTGATTCCTGCCATAAAAGCCTTTGACAACACAGTATAAAAACAGAATAGAAACCAGTTCTTAAATTATTAAAACAGGAGTTTCAAACACCGAATTCCATGAGGGACAGAACTGTCTGGACATCTACCAGAAGCTATTAAAAGATGGGAGTTCCACAGAAAGCTAGTACATGTCCTTGTGAACCTAACCTAATAAGATGTTGGGACACACAACAGAGTCTCCTCTGTAATCTCAAATTTTAGACAGGCCCATATGGAAGTAAGTTCTCTTTCCGATATCCTGCCCGCAAGATATTTAGGGTGTTATACATCAACACCCACACTTTGAATTAAGCTTGGAAATAAAGTTCTTGAAGGCCAGTGTTATATGGTCTCTAAATGAACACCTAACACTAGTCTGGGTGCTGCATTTTGTACTACCTGCAGCTTCTGAACTCTTTTCAAGGGGAACCCCACACAGAACTTGCTGGACTGAATATACTGAAACTCACAAAAACACATCATAATGAGGTGTTTTTTTATTTTAAAAAAGTGGAGATGAGGGAAGAAGGGGATGAGGGAAGAAAAATAAATAAATTTATTGTAACAGCATTACTTTTACTTGGAATCTCTGTAGTGGTGCTGGAAATCTGAGTCAATATGACCAATAGTCAGAATTCTAACAAAACTATTCTCACTATCAGGAAAAACATTTTTTTATTTAGGCATGTCTTTGGTTGTTAAATCATGCAGCGGAAGGATGATTTAAATTGCTGTGCTTATCTTTTTAATTTTTATTATGGTTATTATGTTATTTAAATGTTATTAACTATGTACTTTTGAACCAAATTTTGTTTTAAGTTTGGAAAAAAAGATTTTAGATTAATTTAGTTTTAAATTGTTTCAGCTGGCTTTGGGTCCTGGAACAGAAGAAAGGCAGAATATATATAATTAAGATAAAATCAGAAGTGAATGTCAAGTTGCCCTGTATAAAAGTTAAATGCAAAGCGATGTATGTTGGAAATAGCAACCTTCTTCAAGCCTCCACTTGTAGTTTGTTTGTATTTTTCTTCCCTCCTCCCCTTCTTCCCTCATTGTATTGTTGTTGTATTTGGGCATTGAATGCTTGCCTTTTATGTTTGGAATCAGCCCTGAATCCCTCTGTGGAGATAGAGCGGAATATAAATAAAGTTTTATTATCATTATATGATTCTGTTTGCCTACTGTATTGTGTATGTAAGTTTTGGTATGCAGCTTTCCCTTTAGTCCATGTTTCTCAAGGTTGTGGTAAGGGCTGCAGACCACATGATCAGATTTGAGACTCCATTAGAGCACAGACTCCATGAGACTCCATTAGATTTTGGACTGCCCAGACCAACACATGTCTGATATTGCCGTAAAAAAGATGCTCTGTACCATCTGTACAGAAAGATTCTCTCAAATATATCTGAAACTGGACTGATAAGCTACGTGTACCTGTGTTATGCTGAACACATGAAGTTGTGAGTAAACCAAATATGTTATTTTACCAAAGCCTATTTCATTTTGTCTCTTGAGCTAATGATATAGAAACAAGTTGATTTATGAGAGAGTAGATATATTTTAGGTACTAAAAACACTTTTGAAACTCTGCTGTTTTATGCACTGGCAAATCTTTGTTTTCCTAACAGATCAAAGACAATCGGATAGGTTCATTCTAATAACTGAAGCCAACTGCCTTGCATATCACATCTGATTGTATACCACTTGAGAAGATTCTACTCAAGCAGCTTTTTGGCTCTTCCCTGAAATGTCATGCTTTTCCAAAAATGTAATATCTACTGTAATGTAACACTGCAATGCAACACTAGATTTTCTCAAAATCCTCATTCAAATATCTGTAAGGAATTCTAATGTATTTCATAACTGGTCAGATGATCTCATGGATCACTTCTTGGTGATCCTGATTACTGAACTGAGAAACTTCCAATTGATAGTAGGACACTAAAACATCTATAGGCCATATTAATCTATTAATCCATTTAAATCTCTCCCTCCCCACGCACCCTAAAAGGCAGAATAATGAAATTCTTATAGATCTAATTTGATAAACAGGTAGTGTGTGTGTGTGTGTGTACACACACCAGAGTTATTCTAAGGAAATATTCAGAAGGAAGCACCAGGAGGTCCTATATAATTCCTAGAGGGGATGTATGGGTCCAATATGGATAGGGGACACATCCAACAAGTATGGGCACCAATCTCAAAGTTACACAGGTCAACTTGTACATCAGATAGTTCTGAAGAAAATAGCAGTCGTATACAAAAGCCCATATTTCTTATAACTCTAGTCCACTTTTTCAAATATATTAAACTAGTTTGGGAACCACAGATCATAAATAATAAAAGCAAATAATAATAATGATAATAATAATAATAGAGCTGCATTAAAAGGTCTCACTTCATGAGAAATTCCTTTCCAATGAATAATAACAAACTCTGGATGTTTAAGTAAATAGTTACCGTCTTAAACAATAATGATACTATTTTGAATGACTGTTAACTTCAACAAATAACTTCAAAGGGCAATGATACAATCTTGGAGCAATAGTTCCTAAACTAGCCTCAATGAATCCTAAGGAAAAGAAGTACAATTTCTGCATGGCTGCAATAAAGTTAATTGCTGGGTAGTGTTCTGTCTTTGGGCATCAGAAATGTTACCTTAATTTGGCTTTAATGATCAATAATCTCTTTTAGTATAAGGCTTTTAAAACTGTTATTATTCAGCTTGATCTATGGCTATAATGGAGCAGAACAGAACTGTGGGTGTAATTAAAATAAGTCCCTGTAAAAGTGGAGTATGTAGTACGTTGCTAATGTGAAAATGACTAAATAACTTAATTATGTGAAATGAAGTGCACTTATAACCACAGATGCTTAAGCTGAATAATGATAATGCTGTGTATATGAATATATTGTTTTAAAAATATGTTTATTAACCACACAGGAGGACAAGGAAATACAAATGCTCTTAAGTTATCAAGATAAATAGTGGGTTTCATTATTAGCTAACATGAAGCAAGAAAAATCCCATCTTTGAAAATCTGTAACACAACTGAGAAAAACATGCTTAATGCTGCTATTCTCTTCTGTAAAATCTGATTCTTTTCCCCATATAAAAAAAAATCTACATCATCATTGCAAACACATAATTTTGGAAGTACATTGCCATAAAAGTCAATGGCCATGATCTAAAGTTCTGCTTTAGGGCCTGGACATGTTTAACGGAATTTCTTTGAACAGTTGAGTTCCATGCCATTAAAAAAATACTTTTGAAGTCCTTTCAGTTCCAAAAGTAGTTTGTCATGTGGCAAGGGGAAAGAGTTGCTCTGGGCAGGTGCATCTTGTTCCATGGTATTTTGAATCCTGGCCAATTTCCAAACAATATGCTCAGGCTGAAAAAACAAGGATCAGACCAATAAGGTTGATTTAGAAATCCTAACCGCAAACCTAAAAGCCTAAAGGATCTTTTGCCCAATCTGCATTCTCTTATTAAATCAATTTTTTATAGAAAATATATTTCTCATACTTGCATTTCTCAAATCCTACTGTGAAAGCTGTTCAGAGGACAAGACGAAACAAACAGCCTTATCAATTTACCACTGAAGTTATGGGGAAAGTTCAACTAACTTTATTAAGAGGCAGATTAGATTCTAACAGTGAAGGGAAAGAACATAAAGTACACTTGATTCTTTGAAAAAAATCAGACTGTGGCTTAACTGTGTCCCGTTTATGAGTGTCATGCTGAATATGAGAAGCTGTACAAATCACTTACAGAATTCCAAGTATTCAACGATTCATCCATATTCATTCATCCTCTCTGTGCTACTGTGCCCTCACTGTAGGTGAATGTAGCATAACCATGTGCATGATGAGGAAATGAATAAGACAAATTTTTGAATGTGATTTTGAAGGAGGCTTCAAGCAAATGAACAACCCTGAAATGCACACTCCTAATTTTTACAATGGAAGATAAAATGGGTGATGTCCTCCAAGTGACAGTTCTGCAAATTGGGGGGAGGGGGGGAGCAGCAGCAATTTTTTTCTTCTAAGAGCCAAGGATATTCCATACTTCGTCCAAAATTAAAATACTTAAATTGAGTGTTCCTGTTGTTACCATCTTCTCCAAGCAAAGCTTTATTTTTAGGCAGTAAATGCAGCAGTGGTTATGATTAGTCTACTTTATACACTGTATATTTATGTATAGTCTGGACTTTACCAGCTACTGGTAGTTACATACATTTCCAATTCCAGACAAATTTCTGGTGGGACTTTTTTTTACCATCAAAGTTGTTATATGGCAGATTTGTAAATCTGTAATTCTCTAAGAAAGAGAATGATGGGATGTCTCACTGAGAATGTAAAGTTATAAAGTTTCTATAAAAATATAGAACATTTCTAAGTTGAAAAGAATTATGTAGAGAAATCAATATGTGATTGAATTGTAAAACAATTATGATCAAAGTCAACCATTCACAAGCTTAAGAGGATTTTCTCCAATATATCCCCCCTTACCAAACTAGCAGACCTCCACACCATTCAAATCTCTCCTTTGGGAGTCTCCCCAATCTTTGAGAGGATCATCATCATCACTGGCGATAACTCGTGTCTGAATAGGATGGCCTTCCAAGTGTAGGGTCTTGGCAGTAGGTTCGTAGGTGACTGTGGAGACATATTTTTGATTGGCATGTTCTTCCAGAGGACACTGGTTTCCAGATAGAAGGTGGTTTCTGTCAGAGTTGGCTTGACTTGCCTTCCTCTTGACATGTTTCTCCATTTCGCTTCCATTCATGCCTCTTCAAATTCAACAGCACTGTTGGTCACAGCTGACTTCCAGAGAGAACGCAGAAGGGCCAGGGCTTCCCAGTTCTTGGTTTCTATGCCACAGTTTTTAAGGTTAGCTTCAAATCTCTTTTTCTCCCGCCAAAATTACCATCAACATATTGGAGTTCTATAACAGGTGTTGTTGTGACCTTGGTTTTGGCTTTCAGTCTGCTGAGGTTAAATAGCTTGCTATCTGTCCAATAGATTATTTCCATGCAGTGGGAAGATTCCCATTAACAAGGTGCAGAATCATAGTGATGAAGATGGAGGTTGGGGCAGTAATACATCCCTGTTTGACATCTAATTCCACCTTAAATGGGTCACTTTGGGAGCCATTGCTGTCCAAAACTGTTGCCATCATGTCATTGTGGAGGAGCAGCAGGATGTTCACAAATTTGTCAGGCCATTTAATTTTTTGGAGGATGGTCCAGAGAACACTGTGATTCACTACGTTGAATGCCTTTGCAAGGTAAATTAATACCATGTACAGAGGTTGGTTTTGTTCCCTGCATTTTTCTTGGAGTCATCATGCAGTGAAGACCATATCTACTGTTCCTGCAGAGGGGCAAAAGCCATTCTGGGATCCTGAAATAGGCAGAAGGCGATTTGCAAGGATTCAAATCAAATTCAAAGGGGAGGTTAGAAAGGAGATACCTCAATAGTTTCCAGTCTATTCTCCCCCACTTTTTTGTGTGGATATTGTGATGTTGGTGGCATCTTTGAAGTCTGCTTGGATTTTCTATTTTAATGAGCTGGTGGAGTTGTTGTATCCTATTAGAGAGGATACAAGGAGTGCTCTGAGGAAAAGAGGAATTCACTTCCCTCTCAGTTCTACTGACATATGAGTTTTGTTATTTCATGGTTATGCAGAATCAATCCCAAAATGACCTTGTATGGCAAACTGTGATTTTTGTATGGTGAATTTTTGCCATAATTAGCTAAAGTTGAAGTTTTTAGACTGTTGATTGATATACCACCATTTTAGCTCACTGCTTTCCAAATACTTATTGAAAATAAATCTGAAGTCCATCTCAGACCAATATGATAAAATAAGAAAAAAAATTAGAACACTATGAAGTTGTCCAATTCCAATATCATGATACACCACAGTTTCCAAGAACCATGGCTTATTAACAACCAGACAAATAAGCTAATGCACATAGCTTGGTGGATCCTCCTCAGCTCCTCCTACTCACAGGAGCACCCAAGAGAAACAGATCCTCTCCCTATCGTTGGTTTATTCTAATGGCTAAAACAAATGTTCTAGCTTGCTTCTTCCCAGATAGCCAGTTGAAAAAACCCATCAAAAGTAACATACCTTATGATTCTGGCTTGTTTGTAGAGATGCTCAAGAGAGTGAGTGCACAAGGGAACACATACAGGTACCTTACCTCCTCATGCCCACCCCTGACTTCTTCCCCACCTGTGCAAGTGAGTGTATGCATAAGGAAATGCTCACATGCACCATCCCTCTTCATAGTCTTGCATTCTATGCTGTTCCTTCCACCCATCCGTATAAGACTGTGAATACACAAGGGAAATCAGGCATGCCAGGTGCAGTCCCTCTGCCAGTTTAATTTCCTCTTAGCAACCAGGAATTCGACCAACTAAACCCGACACAGAACACAGCAGAAGATGGACACCAGTGTTATCAAAGTCACTATTAAAATGGCATAGGGCAACAGCAGAGGCCATTATAGCATACACATCAGAGAAAATCTTAACAATTTTCTTTGCAGGGTGTCATGCAAACGCTTCAGAATGAGCTGTGTCACAAAAGATGTTATTTAATACTACAGTATTACTCCTTGTTTTTATGGAGGAAAATGAGGCATCTGAGCCCTATATGTCTGATACTTCCAAAAAAATGCTCCACTTTCAGTTGGATGATTTTGGTTGTTGATGCCCTGGATTCCTTTAATGTAAAAATTTACCTCTGTACCTGTTCTTCATGTTTTTTGCTTCTCTACCTGTTGAATGGCGACTTTGCTCAGCTACAATATTTAGAAGCAATTTTAGAAGCATCCCTAGTACACAATACCATTCGTACAAATGTAGCAAACTAATTTGTGGCTCCCTTCGTAAGTCAAAATCTTAAGGCAAGAACAAGCCACATCTCATGATCTACTGTTTCATGAAATAAAAGGGGGAAAAACTGTTGGTAGACTAAGGGCAAAATCAAACAACTACTGCCTGCAGTTTTACTACTGTTTTCAAAGAGCTGGACAAAAGCTCTAAAGTCAGAGTTCTAGGAGCTAGAAACCTTGAGCTACATAGTAAATTAGTGGTTTTCAACCTGTGGTCCCCAGGTATTTTGGCCTAGAACTCCCAGAAATCACAGCCAGTTTACCAGCGAGTTAGGATTTCTGCGAGTTGAAGGCTAAAACATCTGGGGACCCACAGGTTATGGTCAGAGGTTGACAGGGTAAAAAGGTCTGCTACTCACTTGGATGCTACTCACTTGGATGGCCCCACTAGCCCCATTAGCCATTTTTTTTATCAAGATATGCTGGGCATGATTTGTTGGGTGGGGTAAGGATATATTGCATTTCCCTCACAATTTAAGCAATACGTCAAGCCAATTGTAATCTTATAGCCACCACACTCAGAGTGGCCATGAAAGGTGCCCAGATTTTTAAAACACTTGCTCCAGAATCCATTCCTCTTACTTAACAGAAAGCAAGGCAGATTTAAAGTATTTAGATTCACTTTATTTCTTTTTTTTCTTGGAACCTACCAACTTTGAATCAGTTGGGTGAAGAGATGACCTTATTCATTAAAAAAATATTTGCTAATATATTTATAGTCTGCCCTCAATCTAAAGCTCTCAGAGTAGTGTACAATAAACTATTTTAAAACTATTTTAAAACATTACAAACAATATGGATCCAAGCTTTGACACCAATGAAAAGCGTAAATTACTGGCCATAACCACCGCAGCCAAACTGGTGTATGCCAGATATTGGAAATCTGTCAGCGAACCAAGGAAAGAGGAATGGCTTTATAAGGTGATAGAAACCGTTCAGATGGAGTGGTTGACAGAAGAGCTCAAAACCACTGGAGAAAACCGGATAAGAAAAACCGACTGGTCGATTGTACAAAACTATTTCAAGAGGGAACATAAGATGGACCTAATATTGAATTGGAACAACTAGGGTAAAAGCTATACGTAAATTCGGCTGGACCAAATGGTTGGCATATCTATATAAAGGATGTAAGAGTAAGGGCAAATGATGATGGTAGATAAGTACACAAACTCACTTTCGTAAGTAATATGGACTGGACATAATTAAGAGTATTGAATACCATGTTTATATCTCTCTATAGGCACAAATAGACAATCGGTAAAGCTGAGGACGAAGATTAAGAATGTAACCACAAGTTTTATAACCAATATGAACTGAACTACCCCCCAACCCCCCTTGTATTGTGTTCCACACTTGCCCCTGCCCCCCTTTCCCTCCCCAGCTCTCCCGCCACCCCTTGTTATCTTACCTTCCCCTTTCCCCCCTTATATATTGTCATTGTGTTATATGTTTCTTTTAATGTTTGAAACCACAATAAAGAACATTTTTTAAAAAAACAACAATAAAATATATTGGAAGAGTAAGACATTTTGAGCAAATCAACAAGTTGAAGAACAAATTAAAATCTCTTTAGACCACAGTACAATCTCCATGTCTTAAATAAATTGTACAAACTTCATCTTTCTTTTCTAATCTCCAAGAGTTGGTATCATTGTGTGCTTTCATGTCATTCCTGAGTTATGATGATCCTAAAGTGAACCTGTCATTGGCTTGTCAAAGGAGATTTGTTCAGAGGAGATTTTACACTTTTACGAAGTCTGAGAGAATGTGACCAAGGTCACGCAAGGGATGCCATGGCTGAACAGAGGGGACTTGACCTCTGTTCTCCAGAGGTATAGTCTCCCTTTTGTATAGCTCCTAAGACCTGCCATAGTTCTCTGACAGCTGGGTAATATAGAGGAAATCTATAGTATTAATTACGATTTTGAATGGTGTTCATGTGCTGGTCTTCAAGCATAATACAATTTTCTTAGTAGTATTTTTCCCTTGCCAATATGTCTGGTGTTAACATACTTTAATACTTATGGTCACAGTGGCAATAACCTTCAGAGCTTTTAAGGAGTATCTACATTAGAGAAGGTATGAAAAGCTACAGTGCAGTCAAATATGTTCTGAACTGAGTGTTTACTTAATGGTAATTGGTAATTCTGCTATGCTAACTTCTTAATTAGATGTCAGGCACATTTTCAAGATCTTGTACATTTCAATCATAGATGGGGATACAAAGGACAGCATCACTATCTCACATTGACCAAACTGCTTAATCAAATCTTGACATGAGCATGAACCTGAAGCACTGTCACCACTAAGCTGCCACTAGCGCCAATTAGCTGATCCAGTTTTAAGGGCAGAGATAAAAGAAATAAACTGGAATATAAATGAGGACATTAGGAAAAAGGAATAGACAATGCCTATTAGTTAATGAGCTAGACTGTAAATTTAATTTCTTGATACAATGATGTTTACAAAATATTTCATTTTGGGAGCACAAATCTTCCATTAACATTAAAAGGCAGATTTCCCAAGCAAGTAAATCTGTACAAAAAATTGAGTAGGAAGAAACAAAGTTCAAAAACAGCGTTTAACAGTAAATACGTTTCTGTTTTATGCTTCTAATCTCTTACAAACAAAATACAACCATGCACTGATAGGCTAAGAAAGGAACAAAATTTCACTATAACAGTTAATTTAAAACTAATCAGCATACTGTATAATATGCATAGAAAGTTTGGTAAAGTTTTAATAGAAAGCATGTTCTATTTAAACTTTACGTTACTCCACATTCCGATCCACTGGAACAGCACTGGGTAAAGGAAGACCTACAGACCAGGAAATTGTATTGCCCTTGACGGATCTAAGGGTTTTTTTAAAAAAAGAAACAACTGGTTTAATTCCAGAATACACTCCTATGAACCCAAGAAGGTGGGAAGAACATTTCCACCATGTTCGGAGTTTTCCCAGGGCCCCCAAGCACAACACAAACATTCAAAGCCATGCACAATTGCCCACTTCTGCAATGAAGTGTAGGTGTCTTTTTTCAATTATTCATAACTATAACCAGGAAAAACAATGTATAATATCTGATTAGGCCAAAGCAACATAACAATACCAATCCATTAGAAAATCCAGATGAAATGTTGCAAATATAATTACATTCAGATACCTCTGTCCTAAATTATTTATTTAAATGCCTGTTACATCATACAAATCTACTTGAGAAGCAAGTAATCTTAATAACTATAGCAATAACTAGACTATCTCACACTAGTTTTCAGAGCTGGGATTTTTTCATCAACCAAAGCTATTTTTAAAACATGCATGGGATATTAAAGTCAGCATTAACTTCTTTTCTTCAGAAGACATGTAAAGACAAGTATGTAGATTATCAATGTAAGCTGCTCAAGTACTAGCCCAGTGATCCTGAGTTCGGTGGGAACAAGAGAGGCAATAAAAACAGAGCAATACAATCTGGCTGTCTGTATGAGAATACAAAAGATCCCCCTGACACCTAAACCTGTTTCTATCCAGTGCGTAACTCACAGGTTACTTGTTGGAAGAAAGCAATGAGTTCCCCAGGTAGTCTCAATTGCTGGGACTGAAAGTGAATTTAGGAACTAAATACGGCCCAAGAAGACAACGGAAACCTATTCTGCTCAAATCCTTATCACATACAATACTATGTGAAAACATAACATTGCCTTTTTCAGTAACATAGGAAACCAGATTAAGACCAACTATTCTATTTTTAAGATAGTGCCAAAGGGAAACAGAATATAAAAAAAACACTGGGATGGGTTCAGATTTTTCTATATGTGGCTGGGATGAAAGTTATGTCCCTACAGCAACCCCTTCACAGCATCCACATACAAATGTTACAGACAATTGGGGGTGTACTTATTGGCAATGGCTGTGTTCTAGACAAGATGTATTCACCTTCCAAAAAAACAACTATATGCATCTAAAAAGCAGAAGAAGCTTTTTACCACTGTGCCACAGAACACACCCAACTTTGTCTAAATTCAAAAATTAAGCAGGATTGGGCAGGCTTCATATCTGAACAGGGAATGCCTGAGATCTACAGATACTTGCCCAAAGCTTGCAGGTCCACTGCCAGTACGATGGGGAAACACTGAGCTAGAAAGACCATTTATCTATCACAATCTAATCAGCTTCCTTATATGCAAGTGTGTTTCTAAGATTCTTCTCTACTCAAAAGGGCCTCCTGGCCCTCCATATAGCTTTTTTAGATATCTGGAGGGGCTACTATGGGGAGAAGGAAAATGAATGTGCTCCTGTTAGGCCAGTTGTGAATTCTTAAATTTTAGAGTTCTGGATGCAGCCCTGTGTTGAAAAGTGCTAAAGCCATCTATTTCTCATTATTGATTTTAGTAATGATTTTAATCGGGGCTGAAAGGAAGTGAAAAAACCAATTTGCATGCAAAATAGTTAATGGTGAATACTAAACAATAGACTACATTTTGTAAAACAAACCCTCAAAATGTCCACCATATGAAATCTCTTTCAGTACAAATCCTAAGCAGTGCATCAAGAGTTTTAGGAAGTCTACAAATTAGATATAGATATGTGAGTTGCCAGGTATAGTTATTTGTGCAATACGGTTCCCTATTTTCTTATTTTGACTCTTTACAGCTTGTTTCTTCATACAGCCGAGAAAATGACTACAGTACTGTGTATCCAATAGCTATAATAATCAGCAATTTACCTGCACAATTCTACCCTCTGTTACATGTATAACTGCAGTTAATGTGCACAACAAGAAGAAAATTCCTTTCTTTCTTCATTTCACTTTGTAGAGGTGTATCATGGATTAAATACCCTAAAGGCACCAGATCCTGTCAGATCTTAGAAGCCAAGCAGAGTCAGTCCAATATATGAAACAGCCAGTGAATACCAGGTGCTGAAGACTACATTTCAGAGGAACTGGAAAAACCACATCTGAGTATTTTCTAGGAAACTTCTATGAAATTTATTGAGTTGCAGTACATCAACGGGTAACTTGGAGGCACATACACTTACAGAGGTGTATGGCCAGCATGACCATACCTACTCATTCTAATTTTATCACATTTAGATTTTTACTATCAGAAAAAATGGACAAAGCCAGAAATTTCAATTACTTAACAACCTCCATCCCAAAAGAAATATAACAGTAGTACCAGAAAGCAATTTCTTTCTTTCTTTCTTTTTGCTATAATGTAAAGAACAAATTCAAAGACTCCATTGTTGACTGCTCCTTTTTCTTCAAGTCTGAAATCTACCCACACTACTTGTGCCAATGATTAGTACTGGCACTTAAGTACAGGAGAACACTTAAACATGATAGCAACTGGGGTTCATTGTTGGCTTACCTACAGGTATTAACAAATCTATACACATAATAAAAGTGAAAATGTGTGTATGTGGTGGAGATGTTCACTTACACAGACTGCCTCTACAAACAGGCTACAGTTTCAAGTGCTGAGAAGTCTCCAAAAGCACTCCCTCAACTGACATTGCAGGTTATCATGAGCGCTGTGAACATGTAGCCCAACCCCTGCCAGTGCCCTTCCCAAACACCAAACACCCAAGGAATGCTTTCATTCGGGGACCATTTCATCCCAGATGTTTCATTTTTTTCCAGAATAGCCATCCCAGGATTCCTTTCTCTCTCCAAATTTGTATGACCCCGCCCACTGCCTCTCACTTAACCCTTTCCCTCCCATTCCTATGGCACACAGCAAACAGGAATTGATCAGCAACTGAACAAGAGATTTGGGAAGAATTTAACATGATTTAGAGGAGTTGTAATTCAAGATGGATCTGGACCAATCTTGGCACACAGACCCAAGATGGGCAACTGTGAATACTGGCAGGGTTTAGGGGTGAATCTGGGAGTTGTGGTTCACTCTTATCCAGAAAGCACTGAACCTGGCTGATATCAGATCTGGACAAAACCTGGCACACAAGACCCAACATGGCCTACTTTGAATAATGGCAGGGTTTGGGAAGAATTGACCCATGATTCTAGGAAATGTAGTTCACCCACATCCTTATGCATTCTCTAATGGGAGCATTCATTTAAAAAAACAAAAGGAAAGACTGGCTTTTTTCTAATAAATAGCGTTATATATTACCAATCTGCTATTACCAAACTTCGAAAAACAGACAATGCATTTCTCAAATAACCCAGGGACCACTAGTAGTGCTATAAACAAGAGGCATATACTGATATTACAGGTACAAAGACCTGGGTTGGCTTGGCTTGCATCAGGCTTCTCTGAATGCAGCAAAATGGCTACAGCTCAGGGTAATATACTGAGGGGAATATACTGGTTCATTCAACAATGTTTATGTTATAAAAAAAGAGAATGCTAAAAGAGTTCTATTCCATTTTATATAATCAATATTATATAGGGTGTGTGGTGTAGGACTCAAAGAGATCAGGATTTGAATTCCCATTCAAACATGGAATTCCACTGGATGATTTCGGGTAAGTCACACTTTCAAAGGAAGGCAATGGTAAACCTCTATAAACAAATCTTGCCCAAAAAAGCCCTGTGATAGATTTGCCATAATTTAGGAACAATGTGACAGCACACAACAGCATTGCTAACTTTGCTGGGCTTATTTGGAAAAAATGTTATTTTGGAATGGTAACTATTCAACTTTTGCAATGAGTGAAATCATTACAAAGGCTTAGAGATCAGAAGCGGAGAAAAACAACGTGATTGCTTTTATATGCTGCTTGCATCTCTGTATGAGAAAAACAGAAAGAAAAATTCAACACTCAACAAGAAAGTCTTGCCACCTCTACTACATATATAACTGAAACATATATGGGAGTATTTTAAATATAGCTGAATATCAAAAATAAGTTTTCATAATGAAAGCAAGTGTTTTTGCCTTATACAAAAGCTCTGAGCTAAATTACGAACTTCTCAGAATAAAGACTAGCAATGGATTCGGTGACAAATTCTAAAGTCTAGAAGCAACAGCAGGTGCTCCAACAATACAAGGACATAATTCAATCAGGCTTTTGGCTGATGTTGTAAAGTGCAAAAAGGCTCACATTGTTTACGAACAGCACCAGAACCCCAAAGATTAAATTACAGCCTTGATATTTGATCAAGTGTTCATTTTTAATAAAACAATTTTAAGAGTTATTTATGTTGTAGGTCAGCTGAATTTAAAAGGTGTTATTAGAATAGAATCTGAACTATATCTGTGATAAGATGGGAGCTTAGAAAATAACACAGAGAGAGTTTACTAGAGAGATGACAGTTACCTCAATGTTGCTAGACTTCGGATGTATGTACAAAACAGTCAAGAAAACTACATGCACACACACACACACACACACACATCTATTCAGTTCCTTCACAAACATCAAATGTGACAATGTTGGGAATTATGTGGTCAGCAGGTGCGGTGACAGTAGGGAAAGAGGCTTAACTACATACCACCCTGCTGGATCGTGATTAGTGTGTGTTGTAACCTATACACACAAATACAGGTGAGAATTTAGAGATACTGGTATCCTAGAAACATCCAATTCAATCTATTTTTAAAAGTCAGCATCTTTCTTACAGACAACTGGTTTGACTTAGAAGCTGCTTGAACAACAAGAAAATGTTTTGTCAAATTTTGTTATTCACACTAATGACATGTAACCACTCCCTCTTTACCACTCATTTGATTGTGTTCATATTGACATCATTCAGGCTATGAAACACAGCTTCATAAACTATGGTTTATGATGCTACAGCTAAATGGTGAAACATGTCCCTCCCTTCCCCCTCCCATGCTGGTTTCAAAGTAAAGATATTATCTTGCATTAAACTGCATCATACCAGAACCAGAAAAGTCAGAAGTACTGTCAAATCAGAAAATTAGAAAAACAGGCCAGATCGTGACAATCACCCCAACGTGGCCAGTATTTTTCTCAATGATATTTGTTGTTATTGTTACTGATATTTACTTGATTTACTTGATTTATATTCTACCAATATCTCCAGACTGATCTAGTGTTGAACCCAGATGCACCCCTAAATTAAGGTTCTCTTATTTTTTTGCTACAGTTTTTAAATATAAGATTTGATATTTACTTTATGCACTTTAATAACATTGGTTTGTATTATATGATGATCGTATATACTGAGCAACAGTCAATTCTGTTATAATACTTGTGCTCTTTAAAAAGTCAGTGTTGTCCTTTAAAAGTAACAGTACACTTAGCCCTCCATATTTACTTAATATTTACTTTACATATTAACCTTGCTTTTTCACTTTCTGAAGACCTGTAGAGTCACAGTTCTGGAGTTGGGTGCAATCTCAGGTAGAGTCAGAGTCCATTGAATTCTACTGACAGATTCTAGCTCCCAAATAAAATTTTAGAATAACGCAGCGAAATATGCTAAATATATGTTATGTTCATATAAACTTTTAAAAAACTAAATGCCTATTTTCTTGCATTTTCATTTTCATAGGAAAGCTTTCTATTTCAGAAATTTTAATCAAATAAATATACTTTATGTTCCACCAATCTGAGGATTCTCAAACTAATGGTAGATCTTTTTTCTACAGTAAATTGTTGTTACTACTTAAAATGCAATTTCTGCTTATGAAAGAAACAGAATCATAGTCAAAGATTTGGCATGTTGATTTCACAGCTCTGGGTATGTCTCTATTTAAGTTGGGCTCTGACTATTTAGCTGCTGATCGGTAGTCAGTTTTGATATCTCTCTTATGAAACAATAAAATCTCATGTTTCCTATGGCAGATATAATTATAGTTTTAAAAAGAAATAAATTTGATTAAACTCTAACTGGGAGAACCCTGGCTATCAGATATCAAGCCGATTATTGCACAAACAGGTCAGATCTAGAGAGAGGTAACAAGAACCTAAGTGACCACACTCCTGGGTATTGATGTGCATAAAGACTGCCTCCAGGTACCCAGCAAAGGAAGGTTTTATAAGCCACATCTCTCTTCATTTTAGGTCACAAAGCAGAATGTGTTCAGAGGAAGGCTACTTAGCAACTGGTTTATCCAGATTTTCATAATGAATTATCCTCAGCACCAGTCTCCTGTGGAAAGCCATTCAATGAAAGACAAAACTGGCTCAGAAAGAAAAAAATGACAAAGATAGGACGGCATCATCTCTGTTAAAACCAAAACACACCCAATTAAATAGGCAGTGTCTTGCCACTCCCAGGGAGTTAAGAAACAGGAAGACTCTTCAGTGATGTAGGTTCCATATTAATTATGATTTCATGGCATACACCAGGAAGAGCTATTCCAAAATTATGAGTTCCATTACTTTAGATATTTTAACAATACATACATGTACATAGATACACACACATATATTTTTGTATCTACCATGTAGCTTGCATCATAAATTGCATTTATTCTCTGGAACACTAGCTATTTTTGAATATATATATATATATAATTAACTTCTAAAAAATTAACTGGGTAGCAAATAAATTCTTTACCCAACTTAAACAGAGTAGATGGGAAAGTGTTCTGTTTATTCTGTTATCTCCCCTACAATATTTTGAAGATGGACACTAGTTCCCAAACAAAATAATTTTTACACAAGTTGCAGAATGACTGGTGATGGAAAGGAGAAGGACGGACATTTTATTGCTGTATTATTTTTCATGCTTTATTCCCCTCTGCAATCATATATTATTCTTTTAAGACGGCTTTTAAAAATTCCAAAATTATTTGAAAGGAAAGATTAAGGGAAGGAAAACAGCCAGGCAAGAAAACCAATGCAAATGCAATAGATGAAACAAAAAACAAAGCCTAGGCTTTCTAAAAAGAAAAGTTACTGCAGCTCCACTGGCTAGTGGTCTGCTTCCAGGCTAAATACAAAGTGCTAGTCATTACTTTTAAAGCCCTAAACGGTTCGAGTCCAGGCTACTTGACTGATTGCATCTCCTCTTACAAACCAGTTCGGGCATTGTGGTCAGTGGAGGAGACCCTTTTCTCAATCCCACCCCCATCTCAAGTACGTCTGATGGGAATGAGACAGAGGGCCTTCTCCACGGTCACCCCAACCTCTGGAATTCTCTAAAGAAATAACGTGGCCCCCTCCCTCCTCTCCTTCAAAAAAACAACTGAAGACTTACTTTTACTTACTAGCATATGGAAAGAAGGAGGATTAGATAATGAGACCTCTGGCTGAGAACTATTTCGTATCCAGGCTCTGCTAATTCATGTTAGCCCAGCTACCCTCACTGGCCACACAACCAACCCACACAACTTTGTGAATGATAGTTGGCTTCTGTAAACCAGTATAGATGTTTTATGTTCGGATTTTATGTCATTATATATTTTTGTTTGATTACATTTGGTTTAATTTACTGGTGTTAGGTTCTACTGTTGTTTTCATATGTGGGGTTTTGGGGGGTTATTATGTTGGTACTTGTTTGTTCTATGGAGGCATTGAATGTTTGCTGTTATATGTTGGAATTTGCCCTGAGTCCCCTTGGGGAGATAGGGTGGAATATAAATTAAAGTTGTTTATTATCATCATCATCCTCAAGTAAAGACTGTAGCAGAGGAGTCCAAATTCTACATACACTATGCCAGTGGTTCTCAAACTGTGGGTCTCCCAAGATGTTTTGGCCTTCAACTCCCAGAAATCATAACAACTGGTAAACTGGCTGGGATTTTCTGGGAGTTGTAGCCAAAACACCTGGAGACCCACAGGTTGAGAACCACTGCACTATGCCTGAGCAGTACAAAAGAAAGGCTTTATATTTTAAAAATGGGTTTTCCATAGTCTCTTAACTTTAAAGCATTTAACTGCAAATATTTAGGAGTGGGATATTATTTGCTGAAATTGACCTGATATTTTAAAGTAGAAACTTACAAATGCTTGATTTTGTTGTTACTGTTGTCTCCCCTACAACATTTTGAAGATTCTACCATGGGCGGTAGTTCCCAAATAAAAGAATATTTACACATGTTGAAGAATGACTGGTGATGGAAAGGAGAAGGAAGGACATTTTGTTGCTATATTATTTTTCATGCCTTATTCCCACCTGCAACCATATGGAAATGTTACTAGGATTTTATGTATATATGCAAGCACTAGGATGTTCACTACAATACACAGGCTATATCTATGCATAAAAGCTATGTTACTGCATTATTACCTCTCCCTAAAGTACAGCAGATCTTAAACAATGGTACATATAGACATACACATATATACTGTATATCTACCCTTGAGTTTAATATTTGGAAACTCCAACTTTGAAACAAAAAAAATTAAGTATTTGCTTCCCTCTGTGAGCTGTACAAGGCTTTACCTCAAAACAACTGGCAGACTGAGGGAAATGAAAAAATACAAAAATCCACATGTTTTGCTTTGACTATCGGGAGATTAATAACCCATTGACATTATATTTCTGAGAGCCAACCATTAGTTGTTTATTGCTACAGTCTACTTTAAGAAATAAAAAATAAGATCAATTTTACTTTTTTCTGGCATGATTATACAAAAATGCAACTTCATCTGCTTCTTGATTGCATTAATTAAGGGCTAGGTATTTTCAAGGAAACATGTCTACTTATAGAAGTAAATTTTATGACTTTTAGTAGATTTTTTCTATACAACACAAAAACCGAGGAACAGAGCAGTAGACAATGGACATCGATATTAACGAATTCTGAATATATTTACCCTCCCTGAAAAAATGTAGTAATTGGTTGATTGAACAGAATCTTTTCTCTAAAGACCACACAGAATACAACTTCCATCTAGGAGATGTGACACGCATGTATGTGCCTCTATGCTGCACTTGGAAGAGATCACCATGTCAAAATTCATTGTGAATAAATAACCTAAGAGATTTGGGTATTTACTCTATGTTCAATTTCTTAAAGATCTCTAACCAATGGTTTTGAAAATAGAGAAACAAACAGATTCTCCACAGAGTATGCATTTCTTCACAATTTTAATTTATCCCTTTCTCCATTACACCTCTTACTATGTCCAACACATTAACAAACATTTACTTAAGAACAGTTTGGTAAATGATCTTTAAAATACAGACCACTGCAAACATACACACTGTTCCTGATTAAGCAATTGCAGATCTGTTATCTTGCCTTCTGGGAATGGATCTAAATAGCATCATAATATCAAACATTGAAAACCACAGGCCTGGGGCCACCAGGACTGTGTTCCTTTGTAGGCTCTGTTAAGTCACAAACTTCCTGATATAAAATGCAGTTTACCATTAGGAGTAAATGTTTGATTTGCAGTGCTTACAAAGTGACTCTGTTTATAATAACAGATTAAAGATTAAGCTTTAAAAACTGTTTATGAAAGTCTTTTACTTCTTTGTGATTCTGTGCATTTAAGCAGGAATCATATAATTAACTGCATAAACTTTCATTACTTCACTTCATCATATACAGTAGTTCATCTGTTATTTAAATGATTATCCCTTTATTAGGGTAAAGGACAATTTGCTGATTTTGTCAAATGCTAAAAGAGTTTGATTCGCTGCACTCCTAAGATCTCAAGGACTTCTGCATGTGTATGAATGCATATCTTGGAATCAAAAGTATTTGGTCCCAGAAATCATTCCTACGGGGTGTAGTAGCAGGATAATGCCTGTGCACAAATATCTCATGAGTCAGATATGTCTAATGGATGGGGTATAAGGCATAGTGTTTGAACAGGGTACACATGTGTGCACAAGTACCCAATCCTAAGGAGCACTAGTTAAAATTCAAGAACCAACTATATTTCATACTGATATTAGCCTTGCATGGGTATCTATCTCTACTAGCCCTGAAGGCAGGAAATTTGGACCAGGTGGGCAGGAAAGTATTGCATACTCTAGTGCAGTGTTTCCCAACCTTTTTTGAGCCGCAGCACACTTTTAACATTCGAAAAATCCAGGGGCACACCACCAACCAAAATGACACTCTAACACAGTAAAGAACGGCTGGGGGATGGTGACCTGCTGGGAGCAGCTGCTGGGAGTGCCGAAGCCAGGGGAGGGGCCAGGCCGTGCCATGCCCCGCCCCCTCCACGCGGCTTCAGTTCTCCCACAGCTTTGCCAGCCTTGAGGGGGCAGTGCCAAGCCAGCGGTGGTAGAGCCAGCACAATGCTGGCTTGGCACTGCCCCCTCAAGGCTGGCAAAGCTGTGGGAGCACTGAAGCCGGGGGAGGGGGCGGAGAAGCATGAGCGGTGGATGGGCTTCAGTAGACGGGGCTCCTCCTCCGCGCGGCTTCAGTGAGCGAGGGGTGAGAGTCATGGCGGATTGGAGGCTGGCTGGAGAAACGGCCGAAGGAGGCAGCGCCCCGGCCCCTTCTTCTTTTTCTTCGCCGCCACTAGGCCCTTCCTCCTCTCCCAAGCGGCAGGAGGAGGGGGAAGGAAGGGGGGCAGAGAGCTTTTCTCGCGGCACACCTGATGATCGCTCAGGGCACACTAGTGTGCCACGGCACACTGGTTGAGAAACACTGCTCTAGTGCAGTGGTTCTCAACCGGTGCATCCCCAGGTGTTTTGGCCTACAACTCCCAGAAATCCCAACCAGTTTACTTTCTGGGAGTTGAAAGCTAAAACATCTGGGGACCCACAGGTGCTCAGATGTTCCAGTGCTATCATGGTTTTATTTATTTATTTGTTTGTTTATGACATTTGGTATGCAAAACAAAGACAGCACAAACTAGAATGGTCATAAGAATTTGAATATATGAAACAAGCAAATTACAAATGTTTTAAGCAGCTCAATTTGGTCCTCTTTGAATACACAAAATTGCATGTACATTTCAGATTGGCTCACAAATGAATAATGAAAAAACACAAAGATTTGGGAAAAGGTAGCCCCATTCTGCTCAAACTAAATAGATTTACATATAAGCAATTCAATTTAGGGCAGAAGAAGATAAAAGTATGTCACCTTCTTTATATGCAGTACACTTAAGTAAACTGCAACTCTTCATACTATATATACCAGGCATGGGCAAACTTCGGCTCTCTCGGTATTTTAGACTAATAGCTAGAAGGCTGTTAGGAATTGTGGGAGTTGGAGTCCAAAACACTTGGAGGGCCGAAGTTTGTCCATGTATAAGACAAGGGTAGGTTTGGGAGCCAAAATTATAGATTTTGAAAGACCTGCAGATAAGCCGAGGGTCATTCTAAGGAGAGGGGAAAGCACCCATTTTCTGCCTCGGGAGCTAGTGCCCCTAGCAGTCTCCACGACCATTTCTCCACTCAGATTTTCAAAGAAGGTAGAAGCGGCATTATAGCAGAGAGAGTGGATGGGTGCTTCATTTAGATCCTCCTAGAATGGACCAAGCTCTTGACTTTTGCCATTTTAATGTAAGGGACAGAATTCACGCTGACTCTTGGGTAAGTTGATCTAGGTTTGGGGGGGGGGGGTGTTAACTAAACTTTCTAGACTTATACAGCTGTATATATGTGTGTATACAGTATATATATATATATATAGAGAGAGAGAGAGAGAGAGAGAGAGAGAGAGAGAGAGAGAGAACGAACTTCTGATTTGAATAAATGTTTGAATCCATCACCTTTAGATTTCTCTTTTTTCATTCTGGTCGAGTAGGCCACACATGCTCATGCCAATATAAATTGCACAGGCTTTAACAGGTTGCATCGTTGCTTTAAAACAACATTATGGATTTGATCTCAGAATGCTAGCAGCACTTTACACAAACATTTCATCAAAATAAATCCAATGTATGCACACTTTCCCATTAAAACTTTTAAAGTAGACCTAAAGAACATAACATATATCTGCCTTCAATTTACCCAATGTGCTGGAGATAGGTTTTAGTTCCCTTCAATACTAAGTCAATGCTTTGAGAGCAGACTGGGGCTACTTGGGTACTAATTCAACAAAGAACAAAACACAGAAGCTCAAAACACAGAGAACACTTTAGTATCGCACCTTCATTTAAAAAAAATATATATTGCCCAATGTCTTTTTTTTAAAAGTTCCACTTAGTAAGACTATTTTATATCAAGTATTTCATCCCAACTACACTCGTAGCATTCAGGGTTGGTATATCTAAACCAGTAGGATTCTTTGGAAATGACAAAACCATGGGTAAGATAACGTACTCCATTAGGACACAATCTTTAAGTAGCTCTGCTCAAAACAGGGCCTACGCATGTTTCAGAACAAAAGTATAACACAACTCCAAGCAGTGCTCTAATAATACTGATATAATCTGTGCAAAACCCAATGAATATTTTAAGTACAATATAAAATTAAGTATTACTATTAATTATTATATGAAATCTAACTAATTTAAAATGTAAACACTGTACCTTTTTATTTCATCATTTACTATACAAGCAGTAAGTGTCGCAGCAAGGTATTAAATATCTTGTAGTTCATCTCATAAAACAGGTCTTATTACAACCTCTTCTATCAGAAATCAAAAGTTCAGGCTAGGTTTCATTTGCAAAAAAAATAATAAAGCACCACTTTTTACTTTCACGCAATATTAAAATGTTGATTTTTCAAAAAAAATCAAAGTTTATGTTTTAATAGATTGTACTAAAATAAAATTATCAGAATAGTTAATTTGGAAAATCTGTACATATCTCTTTGCAGTTCCCTGTAGAGCTCACAATTATGAGAAACACTGTGTATAGTGTTTCTCTAAACTGAATGCTACTTTTTGAGCCCTCACCCTCCAGCCAAAATTAAACTAATTTGGGAGCATTAATAATTTTACTGATATACAGCTGAGAGAACTTGTAGGTGGGGGGGACGGACGACAATATTGTTTTCTTTTCAATCACAACTACAATGTAAGCAATGGCAGGCATCAGAGTAGCTGCTCATGTGTATTTGCGTGCCTTAAATTCCTAATGATTTGCAAAAGACAAAGCAAAGAGAAAACGATTAAACAATATAAGTGCCATCTGCCATTGAAGAATGGCAGCCTAAAAGATTCATGAATTTTCAGTGTAGGTACTAAGTGCATTTTGGTGCAATATTATCAATGAAATAGTGGGATATCATGTGCAAACATAAGAAACATGACTTAGTGTTTAGGTTAAGGCCATGTCTATGCTATACTTCCTCTTATATACTTTTCACTCAACTAAAGCATTCAGGCTGTTATCCTATACCCACACCTTGCACTATGTCCCATTGAACCAAATGGGTCTTACTACTGACTGAATATACATGCCTAAGATTGCACTTTCACTATTTCAGTCTCATCCTGCCTTTTCAGAACATCCCATCAAATGTATCTATATACCAAAATTCAACATTGATATTTTTCATATATCTTAATCACATACAGCCATTCTCCCTTTTGTCTCCAAACTGATTTGTTCAAAGACTAGATCTGAGCCTAAGATTTCTTTACACAAACACACACACACACACACACACACACACAATTATATCCAGTATTAATAGAAAAGATATGCAGAACCACTGTTTTTGCATGTAATCATAGACAGACACAGTTCTAAAAATTAGCGTGGGGGGAACAGGCAGGGAAAAGTGGGAAACAGTAATGCAAGGAAATGTTGCAATTGTCTATTTTTTGTCAAACATTTTTTAAATATATAGTTTCCCACTCAGACAACCTGGAACTGAGCAAGACAAAAATCAAAATAAATATAGTAAATATTACAATGTGGTATAATATTTAATTTTACTTAAGAATTCTGATTGTTACACTATCAAAGGAATTTTGTCTATTGCAGAAGGCAACATTTTAACAACTGCAAGTCTATCAACAAAAAACAAAAAAAGGAATTACTTTACCAAATAACACTGAAAAATATCCTTCTATAGAGACGCAAGCAACATTTTGAATTGAAAGCGTCTGAAAGTAAGCTATAGCCATTCCATAATAAATTAACCCAATCACGGCTTCACATGACTGGGCATTTCTGCATCCTGGAGAAAGTTAGGTTAGAACTCTTCTCCCTTAGCATCTATTTTCATGTTCAGGAATGTATGAAGTAACACTGACCCATTTGAGGCCATCTGCTGCCCAAAACAGTATGCTCCACACAGGTGGATTACCATACCTGAACATAAAGAACAAGGCTCAAGGAGATCTATCTATCTATCTATCTAGATATAGATATTGATAGCTGTAGTGCCAGTTCTCAATCTGTGTCACAACCATCCTCCTTTAATCAATGAATGACTATCTGAGCTCCCACAAAAGATTGAACAGAGGGTTCAGGTGCCAAAGCCTGCAGCTCCAGGGATAAAGAGATCAGCCGCAAAGCACAAAGAACCAGTTATGCTAGGCTCATAGGAAACTCTTGTCCCAAAAATCCTCAGCACTAATCAACAGAAAATGAGCATTTCTTACCTATGATTTATTGAGGCAGCTCATACACAGAAGGCAAACTAGCATTAGAAAGAGGCTGCAAAATTCCTGTAAACTATTTTCCAAGAATGCTCAATGCCATATTCCAAAAAGCTTGATTTTATGGGACTTACTGGCCTTATTCCCATACTCATACATTTCAATTCATATGGTGCGTAACTGATACATTCTTAGAAACAAATGTCCCAGCAAGCACTTCTAGAAGTGTGGGAAAGAGAGCCAAAACTGGGCAAAGAGGGGGAAATCAGCTAAAACAGCTAACATGTCCCTAAATGTCGTGGGATGCTAATGATGAAGAAGAAGATACGGAGCCATAGCCTCAGAATTGACGCTGGTTCTGGAGAAGTTTCCTTAAACATTATTTATGTCCTCCCCAATTCTCCCCATTGAGGTCATAAGGCCCCTGAACCATCATGGCTGGATTGTTTTAGTGCTCTCTGCTGAACACCTGCAAACATCAAACAAAAACTGCTGGTCCTTTACAGCGTTGACAAAAGCCTTTCATGTGAAAAAATGCACCCTGGGAATGTCAGGCCTGTGGCTCAGGTTACATTCCTTTCTCCCTTGCAGCCTCCCAATTTCTTCAGGTAGTAAGAGGCCACACTGGTAAAATTAAAGATTAAAGGAAATATAGACCCGCTTTCTTTTCATTCACACATAACAAATCACACTAGAAAGCAGTGTATTAAATGAGCGGATTAAAACACACCCGTGCACGTACAGTTTTGGGATCTATAGTTTTATAAAGAAAATTTCAAATACGGGGCAATGCGAACCCTTCCATTACAGATGTACCAGTTTTAAAGGAGACATGAGCAAATGCCTAAGTTCTCTAGACAAAGCTTTATAAAGCATCTGTCCCAAAGGAGACAACAAATGGCATCTGAATCTCAATTTACTGAATATAATCTATTAGCTCAGTCAATAGGCAAAGCTAAGCCAACAAGATAGAATAGTGCCAAATTTTCTTTTCGTTAAAATGCTAACTTGATGGTGATTCTCAAGCACTTCGCCTATTGACTGTAATACAAACACCTATCACCATATTTATTTATCATAACAATGCAGATATAACTGCATAAGGCAGCAGATTTGCTAGAAAACACACTAGGAACTATTACGTACACCTCAATGTCACATGTACTTTTAGCATTTAGGATCATTTAGTAACCTATTGCAATTGTCACCTTTCTCTAACTACTACATGTTCCATTTTTTTAAAGGCTGTCACCTAGTCACAAGCCACCTAGCTAACACAAAACATACTACTGTACCTTACACACCTTTACACCTACACTATTTCATTGCCTTCATACCTTTTATTTAATCAAGTAGGATAGACTATTACTCCTTTTCCTTATCCCAGTCTTATCCAGGAACAATGCAATTGGCATTCATTCCTTATGTACCATATACTATTAAATGAGTCCGCTAATTCTAAGTGAATTTACATACAAGAAAATATACTTGGGGCAGTGGCCTTAGGATGTCTTATTAAAAAGAGGAATTGTTTTAATCTCCAAAACCTACTCTCATTGTCTTGCTTTAGGGTTTGGGGCTTGTCTTCCTTCTTTTCAATTATTTGCGTATGACATTTTTACACCAATACAAATATATAAATTATTCTGGCTTTTTAAAATCAGTATTTTTTCAGAATGTTTCTTTTAAAATAGCCTCATGAGCTGGTGTCAAAAGAGACAAACTGGGGAAAGTCTCTTAAGATTCTAATAATACCTGCTACAGCAATAGTTAGCTGTAGTATTCCTTGTATGTCACTGTGAATTCTGTCACTAATGTTTTCTTATGCTGCTACAACAACAATAACGACAGAACCCTGAATACTACATTTCCTCTGAAAAGAGTCAATGTGAACGAAACATTGTAAAATATGACAAATCCACAGATGGTAAACCTAGGAAGGTTAAAATTCCATAGAACTGGATGCATCTTACATCAAAAAATTGTATTCAGGAGTCAATGTGCATAAATCCTCATCAGTGAAATCTTAATTATTACACTGAAACAGCACTTTTTCTATTAGACATTCTCACTTTAAATTATGATAATAAGTCTATGTTTAATGATGTATCAAAAGACACAAAATACCTTAAATTCAGTTTGTCAGCCATTGAAAATACTTTATATATATATACATTATGGCAAACAAAATCCTTTAAATGGTAGAAAAATATATGCTGAAAGCTGAACATCTTATTTCATTCCTTACAATCTACTAAGAGCAGTATGCATTTTTCTACTGATTTTCATAGGAGTACTACACCACCCTATATGTTGGGAGCTTTACAAGTCTAGCTCCCTAGACTTGTAAAGGCTTGTCAAAAATTAACATCTGTTTTGGAAATATTCTTCATATAGAACTTTAGATCAGGAACATTTGTCTTGTTTACCGTTGCCAAAATACACAAAACACCACAGCTGCTTAACTATAGATATATGTTAGACACATCCATAGAACTACATACAGTAAAATAGTGTTGGATAACACTACAAAATGAAATTATTGGGGAGGAAGAAATCAACGTGCATTTCTCCTTGCTAGCCTCAGAGAAAACATTTTTATTTTCAATATATAAACACTCTCTTTGCTTAGCATTATTATTATATTCTTACGTCAATGACTAAACCCTTTCTTTTGATTACAGAAGAAATGGCTAGTTCTGCTGAATGCAAAACATTACATCATTTGTCACATATATAGAAAAAAACCCCAAAAAAACAAATGCATTAATTCAACAAGAACTTTCCCCTCAAAAGATGTACCAAGCATTAAGGATGTCAAAGTAGAATATTCATTCTTTTTAACTTTCTTGGTGGAGAATTAATAGCCACACAGGATCTAGTTGATCCCTGAACAACCCATCAATAAATGCCAATTCATGGAATGGAATGAGGAAATTTTAAAATGAGATTGTGTATTCAAACAGAAGTTTAAAATGGATTGTTTTTTCTTTATGGTCATAGAAAACTGTTATCATGAGAAGGAAGATAGATATCATTCCTTACATAACAAAAAGAAAAACATGTTCTAGAATTTTTAAATATCCAAAACTTCATTGTGCTTAAAACTAATCCTATATATAACTTAATTGCTTGTTTGTTTTGAAATAAGAAATGTAATATACTAAACATGTGATGCTATTAATAAACAAGATTTCCATTGCATTCCTAATGGAAGTCTTCAATCAAAGGCATAGTTACACTACCCAAACACATTCACACAGGGTTTTTTTTGGAGGGGGGTGGGTGGTGGAGAATACCTAAGGATGCTGCCAAAGAAAAAGTGTACATACTTGAGCCAGTAAAATGTCCACTTGCCAAAGAAGTTGGTCCATTTTTCCCACTGCTCACGGGAGGTGAAAACATCTAAAAGAAAACAAAGAGGCATTATTGTTGGTAAACAGTCCTTTCCCCCTATGTTCACTGATAGCTCAAATGTCATCCAACTCTACACAAAAGGTACAATGGCTTATTTAAATTTGAAATATCTTTTTATATTAGCATTTACAAAGGTACAATAACCTCCGCAGTCTATATTCCATTCCCCCCCCCTTTTTTTGTTGTTTCACTCTTTCTCCAAGCAACATAAGATTTGTGGGGGGAGGGACTTCAGAATCCCAGCCATAATAGAAGGAGGAATAAATAAATTTAAAAAACCTTCAGAAACATTTATACTGACAAACATAAAGAGAAAAGTTTGTGGCTGAAACCTTGGTCATAAATGTAGCTATATCCATTTCCATCCTGTTTTAGGATTTGTCTGTCACATGTGAACCCAAACAATGTTAATGCAAAGTTCCACCTGCCCTAAATTTTCATCTCGGCTCTTAACGTGAGAGCAATCTGAAGCAAGACTCCCTCTCACTCAATCTCTCTCTCTCTCCCCCCCCCCCTCTCTCTCTCACTCTCCAGCATTTATTTCAACCCTAATTGGTTTCCATCTTCTTCGACGTGCCTAGTGGATAATACGCACCTTCCCTGAGTCAGAGACTACAGAAAGCAAAGGAACAAATGGAATAGGCACAGCTAGGAAACTGGGGGTTACAGAGCTGCCTCCGGCTATACTTCCTAGCCAAACTTCCCAAAGCCATTTCTCGAAAGGGAAGTCTTGAGGAGGGCTGCAAACCAAGATTGCCCACAAGCTGGATTTCCTGCCCCCCCCTTTCCTCCCTTCCAGCACTGTTTAAAGACACAAATGCATCCTATACCACACTGACTTATCCTTAGTGCCCCCCCCCTATGAATAAATAAATGAAGACTTCTGACATATTGGAAGGGAGGAGTGGGGGAAAGACTAGGAGGAAGAGAGAAAAGCAGGGATGGAGAGAGAGAGAAAAGCAGGAGTGGATGGAGAGGGGGGGGGGCAATAGTGCACTAGGAAGTGCTACCCAGGACTTAGTTAATATTTGGCCTTAGGACTAGGACAGTTAGGTAAAGCCTAAGATAAGCTATGTCTTTTAGAAGAAATGACACACATTCACACCGCACTAGCCATTAATGGAAGAAGAAGGGGGTTCCACAGGGAAGTTGCAACTCGTCCATTGATAAAAACAGAGCACTTTTGAGATTTCAGCGAAAACTTGAAAACTGTTCTGGATTTCCTTTCACCTTCCATGTGCCAAAACATGAAACAAGGGAAGAACTAAGAGCACGCTCTGTAAGGAAACTGATTCAGCATCATCAGTCAGTTGGCGTGCAAGCCATACTTTCAGAATGAAATGCACAGTGTTAAAATAAACTACTATTTATTATTCACCCAGAATGATGATTTTTTTATTTAAAAAAAACAAACATCCAGCAATATTTAAAGAGGATGTGTGGGATTGTTTTGAATGGAGGGTGTCGAATGACAAGAGAGCACATCTCATTTTCCATTCCCCCTTCAGATAGATAATTTAGCAAGAGCTTTTAATTGATAAGTAGTAATGATAGTAGTAATAATAAAGAGTGCATATTTACCATGGGTCTTTTAAGCTGCTGATTAAAAATTATTCAATGTATTTTTAACCTCACAGGGAGTTTTTTTTTCTCTTTTGCTTTGTTTTGGTTTAGTTTAACAAGACTTTTTTTTGCCTTTTTTTTTTGTTTTGTTAACAGCCGTTGTTAATTTCCACCGTTGTTTCTTACCGCACTGAAATCCAGTAAATCACTGAGTTCTTTGTCCGTCCCTAAGGCAGCCATTCGCTGTTGGTGATGCATTTTAGCAAAATCACACAAACCTAGAAACATGGAAATAACCGCAATCAGAAACCCAGTCCCGAGCCTTACAGGAAACAACAATCGGATTTTTTTAAATGAGACTAGGGGAGGAGGGAGAGGTTGAGGATGGAGTGGGGGGGGGGAGATGGAGAGGCAACAACAACAACAACAACAACGAGGAAGCGGACAGGAAAGGCGACCCTGTATAGTTTCCAACACACCGCTCGCTCAAAGGAGCCCTGTTTGCAGGCACACTAACCCCAAAATCCAGGAGAGAGTGAGTGAAAGAGAGACAGAGAAAGAGAGAGAGAGAGGAACCGCGCCGTTCAGAGCATCGTTTATGCAACAGGAGGTTCAACCAGCAATGAATGAGAAACCCCGAGTAGAAACTAAACTAGTCCAGCAGCCACTCCAACTTTCTTTCTTTATTATTTATATTTTGCACCTTTCCCCCTCCTTCTTTCCTTCCTTCCTTCCTTCTGTGCCAAGTCGCCTATCCAGGTTATTATTCCATCCACAAAGTCTTTGAGAAGGGAGCAAAGGAGACCCTCGGCCGGTGCAAAGGAGGAGGGAGGGGGCAGCAGCAGGAGGAGATGGGGAACCCGAGTTGGACAAGGAAAGGGGGGGAAAGTCCAGGTCTCTTAATGTCTGAGAAAGTCAGTCCTTGAGACCAAAGGGCATTTTCAGGCCCCGATTTGACACGTTTCTTAAAAGAAGAGAGGGAGGGGGGTTAGGGTTAGGAAAACGGGGGGGGGGGCACCACGGCATCCCTCGCCCCGAATTGGACCCCGACCCATGCATGCTCGTGGAGACACCGCCAAAGCCTGCCCTGAGCACCAGCCGCAACTCAAACCCCATTTTAAAGGGAAAGGGAGGTTTAAAGGGAAGGGAGGGAAAGGAAAGGAGGGGGGGGGTACCTACCGGCCGAGAGAGAAGCGAAGAGGCTCCCTTTCCGCCCACAGCCCCGAGCTCTGGGTTTCATTGCTCGGGGAGAGGGGGAATCACCGCATCCACCAACCTTAAACCGCCCCGACAACGCGCCTGGAGAGAAAGGCAGCGAGGGAAAGAGCGAGCGAGTGGGAGAAGGGGAAGGGAGGCAAGTGGAGAGCCTCTCCCCGAACTCAATGGATGGGAAGAGGGAGAAAGAAGCCCCGGTTCCGAAGGCAAACTCTGTTTGGAGGGGGGGCGCGTTGTGGGGGGGGGGGGTAGCGCGAGGAAGAAGAGGGGGAAGGAGGGGGAAGGAAAGAAGGAAGGTGGAGGGGACACAAACCACGATGCCCCCCCCCCCTTTACGCACGCAACACACCGAGCAACCCAAACAAGCCGGACTGCAAGTTCAGCCAAGGGAAAGGAGAGGGAAAGAAAAGAAGGCAACTCCACTCAGGAGTGGCGACTAGACCCGCTTTCCAGAGGATTCCCTCCTCCATCCATCCATCTATCCATCCATCCCTTCCTCCCCACCTAAACCCTCGCCAACACACTGCCTTGCTTGCCTCCCCCCTTGAAGGAAATCGATCCCTATATATAACATATCAGACATTTCTTATCTAGCGCGCAAGGAAAGCAAATAGGCACCTCGTTTTCTTCCATGCCGCTGGAAAAACCCACACGCCAGTTGCCGGTGCCTTTTCCTTCTTCCCTTCTTCCCTCCCTCCCTCTCTTCCTCTCTCTCTCTCTCTCTCTCTTCTCCCTCCCCCTCTCCTCCTTCCACGTCCCCAATCCCTCGCCCTGTGGAGATTTATTGGGCCAAATCAATTCTTCCGCGCCGACCACGACGCAAGGCAGGCACCGTCCTCGCCCGGGAAGGGAAGCAACTTTATACCGCGCTGGGAAATGCACGTGATGCGGAGTTTGCCAAAACGAAGCGAGGGGAGGGGAGGTGGGGGGTAATAGAGTCAGTGGAACCCCCTTGCCCTTCCTCAGCCAGCCCTTGCCTCGTTGCTTGGGACACCTATTGTTCGGCCCTCCCTCTTGCTTTCTGTGGGGTGGTTTCATTATGGGGTCTTCTTTCGCATCTCTTGGAATTGCCGGGCAAGGGAAGAGGAAGCACCGCTAGAAAACTTTATTTTTCCGAAACTGAGGTTCAGCTGGCTTTGCAGACAAGTTTTCTCCACACTATGCCAAGCCCCCTCCTCCTCTTCCTCCTCCTCCTCCTCCTCCTCCCTCCCTCCCTCTCTACTTTTAATTCCCAAAATGTTGCTGCCACAACAACCAAGGCCTCGCTTAGCTTCCGGCAAGAGAACCCAATGGAGAGACCCTTTTTACCCACCCACCGACCCATTGAATGGGAGAGACATTAAATACAAGGCACTGTCGAAGGCTTTCATGGCCAATATCATCACTGTGTTGTTGTGAGTTTTCCAGGCTGTATGGCCAAGTTCCAGAAGCATTCTCTCCTGACGTTTCGCCTGCATCTATGGCCAAGCATCCTCTGAGGTTGTGAGATCTGTTGGAAACTAGGAAAATTGGATTTATATATCTGTGGAATGAACTCTTGTCTGCTTGAGGCAGGTGTGAATGTTTCAAGACTTCATCACACTAGAGAATGAATCCACTTTGGACCCGTTTGCTGCTTCCTACAGAATTCTGGGGTTTGTAGTTTAGGGAGCAGCTTTTAACAGCTTCACTGAACTACAAAATCCCAGAATTCTCCAGGAGGCAGGAATTGGATTTATAGTGGATTCATTCTCTAGTGTGATTAAGTAGTTAATTGGCCATCTTGATTAGCATTCAATGGCCTGGCAATTTCAAGGTCTGGCTTCTTACTGCATGGGGGAAAACAAGGGAATTCCAGACAAGAAACAATCAGGGCTACCTCCCAACAAAGGATTCCCCCAGGCAGTAAGAAGCCAGACCTTGAAACTGCTAGGCCATTGCCTGCTAATCAAGGTGGCCAATTGGAACATTCACACCTACCTCAAACAGACAGTTATTTCTCCCACCCTGGACATCCCAGATATATAAACCCAATTATCCTAGTTTCCAAACTCTGAGGATGCCTGCCATAGATGCAGACGAAACGTCAGGAGAGAATGCTGCTGGGACATAGCCATACAACCCAGAATACTCACAACAACCCATTAAATACATTTCTTGGCACCCGCCACGGTACCTATTATTGTTCCCTACTTCCATGCACGTGTATTTTACTCGCTTATTGTTTTAAGTGTGTGAATACGATTAATACTGCATACACCAGCTTCAGCTCAATGCACAAGTTTGTATAACAACTTTAAAAAGAAACAACACTGGGATGAACATTTAAATATATTTCTTTTAGAAAGGACAGAATGAAAAAAAAGATATATTATTTATATCACTCCAAGAGCAAATTATACAACTTTACCTTAAATGGCCACAAATATGTTCACAATATTCCAAAAGGGAAGGTATTTTTTTTTTGTAAATGGAAATCTTCTGCAAAGGTGCTTTATGTTTGACTCTTTCGACAACCACAAAAAAAAATTGTAAAAATAAAATCAGAAGTACTTTTAATGCGTCTTGATCCACAAAACAGTCCACAAAGCTACAAAAACAACTTTGCCATCGGATAATAAAGGAATGGGTTTGCTTGCCTTTTTTGTTCCTCCTGGAGTTATCCAACAATGACCACCAAAGTCTTCCCACCCCCCAAAAAGAAAGCAAAATTAAAAGGTTGCCAATGAATGGCCTTTAGTAGAAAAACAACTGTAACAGTAACAAAAGGAAGCTCCAGCAACTTTCTTTCCCTCGCGTGTCCTTCGTTACAACATACACGTGTCTGCTGAGTAATAATTTGCAAAGGAAAGAAAGGAAGAAAAATCCAAGTCCCCCTTTTGCCCTCGTCTCTGGTTGCTTGTTTGTTTGACAACAACCAAAACAACAACAACGCCAAAAAGAAGGAAGAAGAAGAAAACAAAAGTCTTAAAGTTGTTCCAACTTTACAGCTCTCGCCTCCTGCTCCTCCTCCTCCTCATCCCCACCATGGACTCCCCCACGGAGAACTCGGTAGTAGTAGTAATGCCTTTCCCTGAAAGAGACATTGTAATCCATTCACATCCGGGGAATGCAGTGGTGGCTTTAGAAAAAGGGGGAAACGCTGCTGCTGCTCGCTCCTGCCGCGTCGGCGATTACAGGGAATGACGATTACAAGGAGGAGAAAGAGAGAGAGAGAGAGGCTGACACAGGCAGGAAGCATAGAGAGGTAAACAGCCAGGCTAGAAAGTCAACCCAAGATGGAGGGAGGCAGTCCAGAATGGAAAGACAAGAGTCCGGAGGGATGGAGTGAGTGAGGAGTTCCAAAAAGTGAAGGAGGAACTCAAGTTCAGTTCCACCTTTGAAGGCACCTGCTGCAAGAAGGCAACGTTGAGAAGCTCATAAGGACATAGAATCATAGAGTTGGAAGAGACCTCATGGGCCATCCAGTCCAACCCCATTCTGCCAAGAAGCAGGGAAATTGCATTCAAGGCACCCCCGACAGATGGCCATCCAGCCTCTGTTTAAAAGCATCCAAAGAAAGAGCTCCCACCACACTCCGGGGCAGAGAGTTCCACTGCTGAACAGCTCTCACAGTCAGGAATAGGGTTCCCATATGTCCCTTATTCTAAGGGACGTCCCTTATTTTGGCCCTAAAATTTGTGTCCCTTATTTTCAGGCCCTGTCCCTTATTTTTGACTAGCAGGACAGGACTGGGAGGGGTTGACCAGAGGAAGGTGTGCGCTGTGGTTTCCACGGCAATGCCTGCCCAGGGATTCCAACTCGCAGGGCAGCCTGCGTCCCCGTTGGAAGGAAGAGGCGATACAGGACTTTTTCAAAGTACAGTAGACTAATTAACTGTTACCCAAGGGGAATGTTGGATCATGTTGGATAAAGATAGTTTCTGGTTGCTTGAGAGTTACTCTTAAAATAGGCCTAGCTGTGC
The DNA here is from genome assembly GCA_030556195.1 of Anolis apletophallus. NCBI lineage: Eukaryota > Metazoa > Chordata > Lepidosauria > Squamata > Anolidae > Anolis > Anolis apletophallus. The sequence goes on from JARBWK010000006.1 coordinate 21,755,185, forward strand.
ATCCCAATACTATACAATGCTGTGTATCCCATACTATACTATACCATTAACTATTGACATAATAATCATGAAGATGTACTGTCTTATAAAATTTATTTTATTTTAATGTTTAGACAGTGCACTTTTAAAGTCAGCAAAGTCAAGTACTAAATACAGATGGAGAAAATGAGGTAGTACTAATAATGAATTTTCTGCATGACAAAGCATGCAGAAACATACCATGTACTGTTAAGAGGGTATAAGTCAGTTTCCTTTGTGAGTTTCAATCATTATCTTATTCTGTTAATAAAACTATTTCTACCTAATGTTTGAGTTTCAAGTTTTTAATGAAGTGACCCTTATTTTTGTGAAAAATCCTGTAAATGTCCCTTATTTCTTATATCAAAAAATGGCAACCCTAGTCAGGAAGTTCTTCCTAATGATAATCATCATCTTTATTTGTACCCTGCCACCATCTCCCCGAAAGAGACTCGGGGCGGCTTACATTTATTTATTTATTTATTATTTGAACTTCTACGCCGCCACTCCCCGGGGGCTCGGAGCGGCTTACAGTCATATAAAAACACAACAGAGGTAAAACAACATATTAAACTAGATTAAAAAAGGTTTTCCAGTTTAGCAGTCAAATGCTAGCTGGAAAAGATGAGTCTTGCAGGCCTTGCGAAAGGAGGATAGGTCCTGCATGGCCCGCACATCACTTGGAAGGGTATTCCAGATTGATGGCGCCACTACTGAAAAGGCTCTGCGTCAGATCAATGTGAGACGGATTGCTTTGAAAGTCGGCACTTGAAGGAGGTTCTGTTGTTCGGAACGGAGTGATCTCTGGGGTTGATAGGGGAAAAGACAGTCCCTCAAATGCAGTGGCCCCAAACCATGCAAGGCCTTGAAAGTTAACACCACCTTGAAGCCAGTGGAGCCAGACTGGGAGCCAATGGAGCTGCTGGAGGATGGGTGTTATGTGACATCTCACTGGTGTCCCAGTGATAAGTCGGGCAGCGGCATTCTGGACGTGCTTAAGTTTCCGGAACACTGACAAGGGTAGGCCAATGTAAAGGGCATTACAGTAGTCTAGACTTGAGATGACAGTGGCTTGGAGCACCGTGGCCAGGTCATCTCCGGATAGGTAGACGAGGCCAAGCCCAAAAATACATATCAATACAATAACATCAAAACATAAAACAACATTTCAAATAAAATAAACAATAAAAAATAAAAGGAGCGGGCCACATGTACAAAATACAGTGATAAAAAAACTTAAGGATGAGATAAGATTAAAACATATATATTTATAGGGGAGGTTCTAAGACAATGCAATGTGAGGATACCCATTTTTGGGGAGAATAACAAGGGACATGTGTTATCATTCTCCGAAAGTGCAATAGAAAAGCCACGTCTTGAAGTTCTTCTTAAAAGTTTCCAAGGTGGGGGCTAACCTAATCTCGCTAGGCAATGCATTCCAAAGTCAGGGGGCCACAGAGGAGAAGGCTCTCTCCCTTGTTCCCATAAGTCAAGTGTGATAATGGAGATGGTGAAAGGAGGGCCTCCCCCAAGGAACGAAGGGTCCGGGCAGGTTTGTCAGTGGGGGAGGAGGCGGTCACAAAGGTAGATGGGTCCCAAACCATTTAGGGCTTTATAAGTGATGATCTGCACCTTGAATTGGGACCGGAAGATAAACGGCAGCCAATGGAGCTCCTTAAACAGAGGGGTTGACAGCTCCCTGTCATTTCTTCCAGTTATTAATCTGGCTGCTGTACGTTGGACCAATTGAAGTTTCCGGGCCATTTTCAAGGGACGCACCAGGTAGAGTGCATTACAATAGTCCAGTCTAGAGGTAACTAAGGTATGGACCATTGTGGCCAAGACAGACTTCATGAGGTATGGTCGCAGCTGGCGCATGAGTTTTAATTGTGCGAAGGTCCACCCAGCCACCGCCGACACCTGTGCATCGAGCGTCAGCACTGAGTCCACAAGGACCCCCAAGCTGCGGATCTGTGACTTCAGGGGGGAGTGTTCAAATGGAATATCCTTTCTTGTAGTTTGAAGCCATTGTTCTGCATCCTAGTCTCCAAGGCAGCAGAAAACAAGCTTGCTCCCTCCTCCCTATGACTTCCTCTCACATATTTATACATGGCCCTCATTGTGTCTCCTCTCAGCCTTCTCTTCTTCAGGCGAAACATGCCCATCTCTTTAAGCCACTCCTCATAGGGCTTGTTATCCAGAACCTTTATCATTTTAGTCACCTTCCTCTGGACAGTCCTGCATGAGAGCATCAGCTCTGGTTAGGGGTACATCTAGGCCAGCCATGGGCAAACCTCTGCCTTCCCTCCAGGTGTTTTGGACTTCAACTCCCACAATTCCTAAGCCCCTTCTACACTGTCATACCAAATCCAGATTATCTGCTTTGAACTGGATTATATTGCAGCGTAGACTCAGTTTACTGGTTTAAATCTATTATTATGTGCTATTATACTTATGTGTTGTATTTTATACTCCATGAGGCACTGAATGTTGCCATTTACTTTGTTGCAAAATGCTTTTGAGTCCCCCCTGGGGTTGAGAAAAGCAGTATATGAATGAAATAAATATCAAATAATAATGTGGATTGATTACCTGCTTTGATAATCTAGATTTTGTGGCAGTGTAGAAGGATCACAGATTTGAATCTGGAGAGTGGTGTGAGCTCATGCTGTTAGGCCCAGCTTCTGCCAACCTAGCAGTTCAAAAACAGGCAAATATGAGTAGATCAATAGATATTTATTTATTTATTTCCAACATTTCTACCCCATCCTTCTCAACCCCCGAGGGGGGACCCAGGGTGGCTTACAACTGGCAACAACTCAATGCCGCAACATACAAACAAATATAATATGACAACAATTTAAAACAATAGATAAAATGTTAAGTTAAAAATAATTTAAACATTATTATCAAACCATCAATCCATTTCCAGTTCAATTCCACATCCAGCAGGAAGGTAACAACACTCCATGCAGTCATGCTGGCCACACGAACTTGGATGTGTCTATGGACAACACCGGCTCTTCAGCTTAGAAATGAAGATGAGCACCAACCCCAGAGTCAGACACTAAGGGGAAAACCTTTACTTTTTAGAAGGGGCCATAGTTAATAATGGGGGTGAGACAGATGGAATTGGGACAATTGTACCTTTGGAAGGGAAATTCACTCCTGGAAAAGTTATTATTGGGGGGAAAGGTGTCTCTATTAAATATTTATCACCAGTTCTTGTTTTCACAATAAACCAACCCCCCCCCCCCCCCCCAATCCAACTTCACAAGGACAGGAAGTGAGGAATCTTCTGAACAGGGGTACAGACAGCAAACGGGGTGGGGAGGTTTAACCCTTCCCTATGCTATCCAAAGTTTATATGTGTGTGTGCGTGTAAGTTTGTCTGTCTGTGTGTGTGTGTGTGTGTGTGGAGTTACACTTCAAAGACTTACCTGTTCTGACTTACATACTAATTCAATTTAAGAATAAACCCACATAACCCGTCTTGTTCGTAACTTGGGGACTGCCTGAAGTTTCTTAAGTTGTGTGTTTTTATGTGATATTTCCCTTATATGTTGTTTGATACGATAAAACCTGTTTGTTTTTGTTGTTAACTAAAAATATTTTTTACAAAAAAGAAAAAAAATCATTTCAGCCCTGTTGTGTAAGTCAAACTAGGAGCCATCCTAGACCCCTTCTACACTGTCCTTATATCCCAGGATATGATCCCAGATTATTAGCTTATCAGATCCTGGGATAGAGGGCCTGTATGGAAGGGCCCTTCTAGGGTCCCTTCTACACTGTCTTTATATCCCAGTATATGATCCTAGATTATCTGTTTATCCCAGATTATATTGCAGTGGGGACTCATATAATCCAGTTTAAAACAAAACCTGGGATCAGATCTTGGGATATAGGGCCTGTCTGGGGCCCAAAGAGTCTTCAAATGTGGGAGATAAAGTGTTCCTCTTCTAAAATGGTACTAGGCAACCACCTTCAATTGCTATCACAGCTTTACAATAACTTTTAAAATATGTTTTTAAATCATACAATCATGGGAAGAAGTTTCCTAAACCACTGATCCCAACTGCTTGCTCAGTACAGGATTTCCAGATAAAGCATTCCCAGCAAATAACTCTCCACCCTCTTTTGAAGGCTGTCATTGTGGAAGCTGTAGTTTTACAAGATCTTTAGCCTTCTTTGCCAAAAAATGCTGGTGTCTCATCAAACTCAACCTCCCATAATTCCATAGGACTGAACCTTGGCGATTGAAGTCGTACAGTACAGATACACCTCCTGCAACCTCTCTAGGCAATTGGTTCTATTGCTGAATGGCTTTTCCTGTCAAGAAGCCTGACAAAATGTTTTTTATTCACTCATAAAATTCAAAGTAAAGTACTGTAATCTCGATAAATAAAAATAGTATACGGTCGACCCTTCATGGATTCAAGCATCCATGGTTTGGAAATACCTTCCCCACAAAAAGAAAATTCCAAAAAGCAAACCTTGATTTTGCCATGGTAGGTAAGGACCATTTTGCTACACTGTTGGATATAATGGGACTTGGATTTTGGTATCCACATAAAGGTCCTAGAACAGGCCTGGGCAAACTTGGGCCTTCCAGGTGTTTTGGACTTCAACTTCCTCAATTCCTAACACTGTACCAGCTGTTAGGAATGGGAGTTGTAGTCCAAAACACATGGATGGCCAAAATTGGCCCAGGCATGTCCTAGGACCAAACCCTAAAAAATAGAAAGTACTAGAAAAAATAAATATATCCCATTCAGTTAACTCCAGTTATCTGCCATTTTTCTGGCTCTGACTTGCCAGTTACCTCAGCGCACTTGCTCCTAATTTCCTGCCCTTCTCTACTGCCATTTTCAACTAAGTGTATACAATCATTTGCTGACACAGAGCCTTACCTCTTCCCTTTCTGCATCTTTATTTTGCTTATTGTAAATGCATAATCAATTATTACCTGACCCTCAAAAAGTATTACCTGACCCCCACCCCCATCCTTACTCTTTTGCCCTAGGGATGCAAACTTAGCATGTTGGTTGGTGCCTATTTCTAATGCTCTCCAAATACTCGTGGATATATACCCTATTGAATAGGAAAATCATATTTGGGTTATTTTTAGTACTTCATAGTAACTGTACAGAGAAGTAACCAGGAGGATTAATCATATGTAGAAAAAAGAAGGAAAGGATTAATAATATGTATGTAAAATGAGGAAATAATCACTCTATATACCATCTTTAAACCATGCACATTGTTCCTGAACCCCTCAAGACCTTTTTGTGAAGTTTATCTTACAGCAAAATTCACCTTTATTACTGGATATTTACTGTAATTTGGGGACACTGCAGTCCCTTCTACACTACCACATAAAATCCAGATTATCTGCTTTGAACTGGATTATATTGCAGTGTGGACTCGTATAATCCAGTTCACGGCAGATAATGTGGATGGTCTGCTTTGATAATCTGTATTATATGGCAGTGTGGACACCTATAATCCAGTTCAAAGCAGATAATGTGCGTTGATAATCTGGATTAGAAAGGGCCTTGGCCTTTCTATTGAGTTGGTAGTTTCAGCACTTGCCCTAAAAACAACTTCTAAAATGCATGTCTTGTAATTTAGGGATTTTGAAGAGGTTTTTCAAAATAATAATAATAAAATATTGTTGTGAAATCTTCTTTAAACACCACACTATTTGTAAACAGCACATTTACAAAATATAACAATGTTTCTCCTCAGCCCTGGAAGTGCTCAAAGAATATGAGTCGTGTGATATTCTGAGGGGGAAAAGGTGAGGAATAACAGTTTCTCTTACTCATCCTGAGGAGAATTCTGGAAACAAATGACTTTTCTTGATGGTTAAGGACTATTGGTTATTTGTGTTCATTATCCTGAGGGGAACGGAGGTGGCTAGCTTGCTTTTGAGCAGGCGTGGGCAAACTTTGGCCCTCCAGGTGTTTTGGACTTCAACTTCCACAATTCCTAACAGCCGGTAGGCTGTTAGGAATTGTGGGAGTTGGAGTCCAAAACACCTGGAGGACCAAAGTTTGCCCATGCCTGCTTTTGAGTAAATATGTTCCTGAATTTACTCAATTTGCATTCTGCACCTCCAGCAGGCAAAGTTTCCACAATGGTTCACAAGGCGTGTAAAACTAATGTAATTAATTGATTTTTTTTTTAAAAACCACAATAAAATGGCAGCAGTAGCAGATAAAACCAAGTCAGTAAAGGTGTAAATAACAGACAGAAAACTTTATAGATCCTTGAATGTAGCTAAAATAACCCTTCTCTTTATGAAATGACACACACACACAACCATATTGTGTCATTAGTATAAGGCTCCCATTCATCCGTATCTCACTAGTAAACTCTGGCTGAGGGAAAGGTACACAACTGGTTCAGGAAATAGAATTGGTAATAAATGAGATAACAGAAATAATGCCACTTAATGATTCACCTTTGGAGTCTATCTTGAATTTTTTTCTTACTTCAGTGAAAGGTCTGGTGACAGAACTATTTCAGACTGGCATAGTGTTTGCCACTATGACAATACATTCATCTTTTTGAGGATTAATTATATTAAATATGAGCAATTGTTTATTTAATTTTACTTGTACAGGTTTAATTTATCATTCATAAGCTGAGTGAATAACTTAAATGTAAATTCTATAGTGGAAGATGCTGACTTTTGTCCTGCATGAGGGAGGACACACCACAATGTGAAGAATCTGCCCTGAAGGCAAATTATCTCTTCCTTTTTGTTTTTCACCTCTGCTTTTTGGTTTTGCCCCTCTTCTTGTTTAGTTTTGTATCTATGCTTTAAATATATCATAGACTTAGCAGAACTTGCTACTGAGGGTGGTCCTAGGCTCCAAATGAGTGTTTTTTCTCTCAGGTTGCTACCTTTCAGATGTTTGTAACACTTATATCCTGCCTTTCTTCTCTAAGGATTTATCCACCTCCAGTTATTAGTCTTTTGCCCAAGCATGGGCAAACTTGGGCCCTCCAGGTGTTTTGGACTTCAATTCCCACAATTCCTAACAGCCTCAGCCAGGGCCGTAGCCAGGATTTTGATTCTGGGGGCGGGCTGAGTTTGGTTCGGGGGGGGGGGGCTGAGACTGGGTGGAAGAGGGTCTACCCTAGCAAACCTTTTGTATTGTTATCCCAATAACCCCATTAATGTGGGATATAATGAGCATGGTGATCAGATCATGATATGAATAAACATAACAGTTTAAATAATGTACCAGTAAGGCCTTTTCACGGACCACCCTGTGAATTTCGGGGGGGGGGGGCTGAAGCCCCCTTACCCCCCCCGGCTACATGCCTGGCCTCAGCCTCAAGGTCTGCAGCTGTTAGGAATTGTGGTAGCTGAAGTTCAGGACACCTGGAGGGCCCAAGTTTGCCCATGCCTGCTCTAACCAATTTGTCTTTTAGTTACATTTGAAAAACCCTAGATTGGTATCTAAAATGGCTTCCAGACTTGGCTGGGTGTACTTCTTCCTCACTTTCCACCAGTTAAGGATTTTAGTGTGTGTTGAACAGGATGAAAACAGTACAAACTGAGTATCCAAAAAGCTTGGGGCTAGAATCATTTTGAATTTCAGATCCCCCCCCCCCAGATTTTGGAATACCTGTATTTGCATATTTGTATGTAATGACATATCTTGGAGATGGGACCAAAGTCTAGACATGATTTAATTGTGTTTTATTTATTTATTTATCAGATTTCTAGGCCGCCACTCCCGGGTGGCTCGGGGCGGCTCACAGCAAATCAAAATACAACAAAACACAGTTTAAAACACAGTTAAAACACATTACACACTCTAAAATCATGGGTTAAAAACACAGCATGCTGTGCAGAGAACAAACGCGCAGCATAATACAACATACGCAGCAAGTCAACAAGCAGGCTGAAACGCTGGTGGTGTTTTATGGGCCGAAGGCTTGCCGAAAAAGAAATGTCTTACACGACCACCTAAAAGACCACCTAAAAGTCTTGGAGGGCTCGCGTCTCGGCCGGGAGAGCGTTCCACAGCGTTGGAGCAATCACCAAGAGTGCTCTCCTATGAGTTGCCGTCAACCTCAGTGTCTTAACAGAGGGGATTGTCAGCAAGTTGGAGTTTTCTGACCGCAGTGATCTCGTAGGGCAATATGGGGTAAGCCGGTCCCTTAGGTACATTGTGTATGCCATATAGACATAATGTTTCTAATGTTTTTATTAGGTGTTTTTAATTTTTATGTTTCATGTTTAAATGTTGCCTTAACTTATGGTGAATTGTCCTATTGAATTTATGCTTACTTATATGTTGTTTGACTTATGATTTGGTTTATGTATGTGAGTCATTGAATTTTGCCATTATTTATTTGTAAACCGCTTTGAGTCCCCCTTCCCAAAGGGGTGAGAAAACTAGTATATAAATACTGTAAATAAATAATAAATAAATAGGCTGAAGGTAATTTTATACATCATTTTTAAGATTGTCTCTGAGGGAGGCTGTCTTTACTTACTTACTTACACACACACACACACACAGGGCCCTTTCACATAGCACTATATCCCAGAATATCAAGGCAGAAAATCCCACATTATCTGAGTGTGGACTCAGATATCCCAGTCAAAGCAGATATTGTGGGATTTTCTGCCTTGATATTCTGGGATATAGGGCTTTGTGGAAGGGTCTGCACTTTACTCCATTCAAATCAAGCAAATTAAAACTAATAGCCAGATTAGGTATAGATCAGCATCCAAGGGCACTTCCACACAGCCATATAAACCAGAATATAAAGGTAGAATAACCCACAATATCTGAACTGGGTTATCAGGGGTTCCTTCCATACAGCTGAATAAAAACCCACATTATCTGCTTTGAATTGGGATATATGGCAGTGTGGACTCAGATAACCTAATTCAAAGCAGATATTTTGGGATTTTCTGCCTTGATATTCTGGGCTATATGCTTGTGTGGAAGGACCCTGAGTCCATACTACCATATATTCCAGTTCAAAGCAGATATTGTGAGATTTTATTCAGCTGTGTGGAAATAGTCATGCTATTTCCAAGACTTTCTAATTTATATTCTTATAATTCTAATGTTTTCCAGAAAATGATGAATTTATCTCCATATTGTAAACAACTTTTAATTCTAAATTATATTTCCCACAACATTTTAACAATACAAACTGCATTTAATACAGTTTGGGAACTTTTATATTTCCATTTTTTAAAAAAAATTGGCTCTTCCCACTTGTTCCTGTGTTTTATTATTAATGTAGAGATAAAAATAATATATTTTCAACCATCCTTTGATATTTAACCATTAAAATTATCCAGTAATTTAGCTCTGGCCTCCTGCTTTCTTTCCATCAGCAAGCTTTTGATTGATTTTTAATCATATTGTGGAATAGTGTTGATTGTATGGTGTGTTTTTATCTTGTATATATTTTTAAAGTTTGCTTCGAATTTTTTTTTTTAAAAAACCCTGTTAATATCATTACAGAGCATTACAGAGCATTACAGAGAATTACAGCAGCCCCACCTCTGTTCCAAAACTGCACAGTGTCAACAGTAATGTTTATTCTTTGTCATGCAACCAAGTAACAAGCAATACTTGCGGAAATTTCCTCTTCTCTCAAGGCCCTTCCACACAGCCCTAAAACCCAGACTATCAACGCAGAAAATCCCACAATAGCTGCTTTGAACTGGGTTATCCTGGGAACTCCTGAGCCTGCTTCTGTAGTCTCAGAGATCAATCCCCACAGCAATCCCAGTCTTTCAGGCTCCTGGAGAGGCCTGCCGGCAGTACAGCCCCCTCTAGAGATCTCTCCTGATGTGGGAAAATGATGTATTAGATGGTGGAGAGGAGGCAGGGGAAAATGGGGAATGGAGGATGGTTGGGTGGCATCTAGCCCTCTCCCCAGGACTAAATCGCAGAAGGAATTGGGTTTAAATAACACAGTTCCTCCTATAATTTAGTAAAGTGTAGAAGGGCCCACAGTGGGCACTTCCAGGCAGCCTCAAAATGCGGGACAAAGAAATGAGCCAAAAAATTGCAGTACCTGACCGCGTCCAAACATGGAGTTGTCAGTCCTGATAAATGCTCCCCCATCATCCTGACACATTAATTTGTAGCAGATTTTAGAAATCCACAAGATGGACAGGGGACATCCAGCAAAAGTTTACTTTTAATTTTTTAATTGATGCTCCAAGATGTGCCGGACCTCATATATACTGATGCAGATTTGTCGTCATTCTCTCTCCTCACCTTCCTGCTGCCTTTACTTTTCCCCCTTGTGAACCCTGTTTCCTTTTGGGGTCACGACTTCCATGCTGGTGCCCACTGTATACATTCAAGCTTTGTTTAATTTCATAAACATCAGAACAAAGGAATGGTTGCAGAGAGTTCTCATGGGCATTGTTTTCCATTTGTGCTTCCATTTAGCCAAATGTGTGTCTGTCGCTCCATTTGTTTACGACAGTCATAACCTGTTTTGGGTTTTTCAAATGTGGACATGCATTGGAGCAGACCACACCAGGATATAAGAACATGTTTTCCTTGAGTGCAGGGCAATATAATCATGTGAATATGAACACTTTTTGGGCAAAACCGGGTTTTAAATGCATCTTCTTAACACGTGTTTTTGCAGTTGTTAATGTGATCCAGTGCATATCATTTTGCCACCCCACCCCCTTTCATCCCAGTTCCTTCCACATTTTAGGACATGTGTAGAAGGGTCCAGAGAACAAGGCTATCCCAAAATATTATGTTACCCGAGACCACTGGTTCTCAAACTTTCTAATGCTGTGACCCCCAAATATAGTTCCCCATGGTGTGGTGACTCCTAACCATAACATTATTTTCATTGCTACTTTATAACTGTAATTTTGCTACTGTTATGAATCATAATGTAAATATCTGATATGCAGGATATATTTTCATTATTACAAATTGATCATAATTAAAACATAGTGATTAATCATAAAAACAATATGTTTGGGGGAGTATGGACAACAGATGATGGGATTTGCAGTCAATTCAATTTGACTTCTACAGACCACTAAGACCCCACAATTTACAGACCTTGACCAAACTTGGAATATAGAAATCCCATGACCAACAGAAAATACTGGAGAGGTTTGGGGGAAAAATAGACCCAAACATTTGGGAGTTGCAGTTGCACGTGCAATCAAAGAGCATTGTGAACTGCACCAACAATGGAATTAAACTAAACTTGGCCTTGACATTGTAGCACAGCAGTTCTCGTTTGTGCCTGGGGACCAGGGAACAGCACCGGGGGTGCCATTAGCATTAGGGCCTGCACCAGCAGAGATAGATTCTGAAGAGGATTTGGAAGGGTTACCTGAAGGAGCGTTTCCCATCACTGGGCCCCTCTCTCCCACTGAAAGCTTGGCTTGGGATGAAAGCTGGCTTGACCCTATGCAGACATAGATGAAAGCCAGGTGCAAACTGAAAGCAGTGATAGTGGAAGTTATGAGCATCCGGGGAGAGGTCACAGGAGCTTCTAAGTGAAAACATGGAAGAAAGCGGCTGGGAAGATTCTAGGGAGGAGAGCTCTCATGGAGATAGGGACCCAGCTGCTGAGAGACAAGGCCGAACCTTTGATAGGAGAAGTAGCATTGAGTCCAGGAGAAGGGGATGGCACTGCAGCCTAGACAGGCCGAGGTCCGTCAGCAAAGATTGGAGATGACAAGGCCTAGAGCGTCGGGGACCTCGGCCAAAAGATTAAGTATAGCATCCGTGGGGAACCAATCCCCAGTGCTTCGGCCACGTCTCTTCTGAGCAGACGTGTAGCGAAGTGGGTCTACGGAGCTAAGTTGGCTAGTGGCCACCAAGTCTTGCCTTGCAATTATTTTGCCTTGTTCCTGAATCCGCATTGTTGCGCGGAGCCCTGCTTAAGCCTTGGATTGCCTTGCCAAGCTGTTTTGGACATTGATTGCTTCAAGCCTTTTGGATTACTTTGCTATTCTTATGGACACTATACCTTTTGAACTGTTTTTATATTCAATAAAGTAGTTAGCCTTCAGTCCGTCTCTGTGTGTGTGATTAAGGGGCCGGTCAAGTCCGTGCAACGTGACAGACATTTGGGAGTTGCTTTGATGTATAGTTCTCCTTCAACAGAAAATACTGGAGGTCTTTAGCGGGATTTATAGGAATTGTAGTTCACCTATATCCAGAGTTGACTATGTACCCAAACAATGATGGATATGGACCAAACTTGGCATGTGTAAGGACTCACCCGTCCTAAGCCGGTTGAATCCTGCTTGGAAGTCTGGATCCCTGTTTGGAAATTGCTGGCCTCCATTTTAGTAAGGGAGTTTCAGCTAGCAGCCATCAGGAGAAGGTCAGAGCCAGAGAAAGGGGGTGTGGCCTTAGAGTCACTCTGCTCAGATACAGTTTCTTCCCTGTGATTGGCTGGGTGCCAGAGGGGAGGAGTTGAGCTGACTAGGAGAAGGATTCCTGTCAGAAAGATTTTAGTCTTGTAGGAGGCTTCAGATGAGAAGCATCTGAGCCTCGTGGGTCTTGTCTTGTGAGAGGCTTCAGATAAGACACATCTGAGCCTTCTCTGTCTTGTGCCAGGCTGCAGATAAGAAACATCTGAGCCTGAGGAGTCTTTTGAGCGAGGTTTCTGGGGGAGTATCATCAGAGCCTCTGCAATAGAGACTGACAGTCTAATCTATAGCTAACCACCACAGCATGCATACCCGATATGCCCAAATTTGAATACTGGTGGGTTTTAGGGGAATTGGTCTGGATATTTTGGAGTTGTAGGTACTGGGATTTATAGTTCACCTGCAACTGACCTGGACTCTAATTTCCACCAAAGATGGAATTGGACAAAACTTGGCACACACAACCCCCATGATCAGCAAAAAATCCTGGAGGTCTTTGAGGAAAAATCACTGTGATTTGGGGAGTTCCATTAACCGCATCCAGAGAGCACTGTGAACTCATACGCCAATGGATTTTGGCATGATATGCCAAAATTTGATTACTGGAAGAGTTTGGAGGGGGTACTGACACTCCTTGCTGGGAGTTGTAGTTCACCCACAACCAGGGAAACTGACCTCTACCAATGATGGAACTGGATCAAAGGCAAGACCAGGCATGCTGTGGAGCCTCCTTGCCCGGCAGAGGTGAGGGTCAGGCAACGAAGCTTTCTGCAGAGCCAGCTTTCTGCACGCCCTCACCTCTGCTGAGGTTGGCAGGGTCAAGGATCGGGCAACAAGGCCAGGCCATGCTGCCGAGCCTCCTAGCCCAGCCATCACCTTTGCTCTCGCCTCTGCTGAGCTTGGCAAGCAACGAGGGCTGCACTGCAAGGGCCGGGTGACAAGGCTCCCTGCGAACCTGACCTTGCAGGGGTAAGCAGAGGGGGCAGGGCCAAATGAGGTGGTGGCGTAACTCCCCTCAAATTGCCCAACGACCCCATCTGGGGGTCATGATTCCCAGGTTGAGAACCGCTGCCCAAGACAGAAGCTAAGGCACTCAGCCAGCCAAGTTATTTTGACACAAGAGACAGGCATCTTTGTTTTTGTGACTTTCCAGCATATACACAAACACAGTTCAATGAACTGAATCTATCTAAGGAAATTTCAGACTTGAGTTTTCTCAGCAACAACTCCAGCCTCACTTTGTTATGGGAAATCCTTTTAGGACCTGATGAAAGATGCAAATAAAATTAATCAAATGACATTAAGTTCCTATTAAAGGAAAATTATGTAAACATTGCCACTGAGTCTGTCCCTGTTCTTGAGAACGCTTAAATCTAGTTAGTTAGCAAATACATTTGTAAAGAACATTTCCACTTCAATGAGATAGATAGATAGATATGGTTCTAGGCAAAATACTAAATAGTAAAAAAGCAATTTTTTTAAAGAAAAAATCTAAACTACACAATTTAGTATCCATTTGAATTAAAAGGGAATGTTTAAAATATTTATTCCATGCTGACCCAAATCCTAATAACAAGGTGATAATGCAAGTGAACAGTAAAAAATTAAAAGTTTGTTAAGATATACCATCCACCCTTTTGAGATAATGCTGCTGCTGTACCTATAAAATGATTTATTTGCAGAAATCATCAGGTGAAGTGTTTTACAACATCAGCCACCAGTTGCTCCAGGTCTGGGTATGCTATAAGTCCTGCAATAGAAGCTGACAACTCTCTTCAGGCCCATTTGCTTCTCTATCCCTTTGGCCATAACCTCAGTGTCCTCCAGATGTATTGGTCTATGTTTTCTTCATCACCAACTAAGATGATGAAAGCAATGATAAGAATCTGAAGAACATTAGCTTTGAGATCGGAATAACTGGTGAAGAGAAAAGGAACACCCTTATAATGTTTATGTTTCAGCTGAAGATATGTGGAGGCCACCTTTAACTGTAGGTGGTGCTGTATGCTCCTCCAAGTTACCTCCCTTGATGTTTACAAGACAGGGAAACTAACTTCAGTCATTCAATGGGTGCTACATTTCACTGAAGATTTCTGTTGGGAAAGAGCAGACTTTGGAAAAGTTACTTTTTGATCTACTACTCCCACAATACCTCAAAAAGTAGAGAAAGTAGAAATAGAAGAAAGGTAGAATGAAAAGATAACAAGACAACAATGGACAAACAAAAAAATGAAATAGCAACAAGAAAGGCAGGAAAAGATAATAGGGTTACTATGGAAATGAAGGACTGAAGAATCCTGTTCTAAGACTAGCAGAAACTTCTTTTGCTTTTCCCTCTTATGGAAGCATACTGTATTTTTATACCATCACCTGTATGTAGTCCAAGTATAAGGAGCCAGCATTGTTGGCCATCTGTCAGACCACAAATCAGGTGCTGAGCCACAGGAAAGCAGAAACACTGAAGTATGTCTCAATCTATGTATTTAGGTAGCTGGAGTTTTTCCCTCCCTGATGCCTTGATTTGCTCTGTCCCTTCAAAAACTGCTTGTAAACCAAGTTGAGCTACAAATTGTATGTGAAGCTGTCCTCCCACTTTTGCAGATGTCAGGGGTACAGCTCAAAAGCAAAAGTCAGAAAACCACAAATATCTGTATTGGGCAGTGAGAATATGGTGCCACTGCTGTAGTCCTTGGAGTGGGCGGAGAGCCAGCCCTATATGACACCTCACTTACCATGCAGAAGCTGACTCTCTTTTTTCTTTCTTCATGATGTGAGTTCCTCTTTCATCTGGACAAAGAAAGGAAGAATTTCAAAGTCATGAATAAAAGAAATCATGAGTGTGAAACATGCAAAAGTGTAGGGCCAATTTTATGCAGTCTAATATGCAAATGAGTCTGGCGAGGATGAGGGACAGGGCCTTCTCAGCCGTGGCCCCCTGCCTATGGAACACACTCCCAATTGAGATAAGGTCGACCCCATCCCTCTTGGCCTTCAGGAAAAAAACCCTAAAATCATGGTTCTGGGACTGGGCTTTCAGATCATAAACTTAGGGAGCACTGGACTGGAATGATGTTTATGGTTGATGATATTGTGATATTGTTTTATGGTTTTATGTATTACTGTTTTAATGATAGCTGTTGTATTTAATTGTGATTTTATTATTGTAAGTGTTACGGAGCGACATTGCATCGCCATTACATGTAAGCTGTCCTGAGTCCCCCTTCGGAGGTAGAGAAGAGACAGGATAGAAATGCCAGAAATAAATAAATACATAAAATAATATCGAGATCTCTCCTGAAGTGATCAGTCAGATCCAACCCACAAGATGAGGGGAAGAGGGGAAAAGGCAGTGGCAGAAAGTATGAGAAGCAGTACAGATAAATAGAGCCTCTCCGTCATTAACATCATGAGCATGTGAGTTATGTAGGAATATTGGTATCCATATATAAATAAGAGTGTGCGGAAATAGTTCATTATGCATTTGGGGTAGAAATCAGAGTTCTTGTAAAGTAAAAGAAAGAAAAACCTTTGTTCATTGTCTCAAGAAATCCATCTTAATATCGAAAAGGAGAAAGGGGACAAAAACAGCTACCTAAGCTTGGTCAGAAGAGTCTCTAACAGCTGGCTCTCATGTATATTTAGAAGCTAGCATCCATTATTAGGATTGGAGAGTCATGGAACAAACAAATGAACTTCAGAGAAAGAGGAAGTGACCTCTGCAGGCAGGGCCGTAGCCGGGATTTTGGTTCGGGGGGCTGAGACTGGGTGGAAGAGGGTTTACCCTAGCAAACCTTTTGTATTGTTATCCCAATAACCCCATGAAGGTGGGGGCTGAAGCCCCTTAGCCCCCTCCCCTGGCTACATGCCTGTCTGCAGGTAAAAAGGAATCAAAGGTGAGTGCATAAAGATACTGAGAAGTGAAACCAAAGGACAGACATTATCTAGAATGACTCCAGAGAATCTAGATTCTAGATAATAGACTCTAGATGCTCATTAATCATTTTATAGAAGCATTGATGCCTCCTTGCCTCTAACATTTTACTGTTGCCATCCTCTCGCAAACTTCAAAGGATTTTATCTTCATCGCCTTTAAAGAGTTGTTTTCATTTCTTTCTTTAACTCTTCTTCTAGTACAAGCAGTATCTAGACCTGACAATATTGGGAACAGTTAAACACCTGCCAACAAGTGCCAGGCTCTTCTTTGATTATGCAGCACAGAATCAGTGAATCAATTAATAATGTATCACCCACATATTGCTTACAACTACACTCTACTCCTGCGTACAGTCTGACATCAGTTAATTTTGTGCATGCTACCCCCAAATTAGTTTTGTCAAGGATGGGCGCTAATAGCATTGCTAAGCAGCCCAAGAAAGTTCCAGCAGAATTAGGAAAGAAAATGATATAATTTTAACCCTTTAATGTAGACCTCTGTCTGCAGGAAGCTACAGATGTGGAGCTGCAAGAAGGTACAACAGAGTGGCCCTACAAGCACATTGCCCATTGAAGAGATATGTAAAAAAGTTTAAAATATTCTCCAAGCCCTTTGAAAAGTACTGTCCATTTACCAGAAGGCACTGCTTTGTGCAGTTACAAACAAAAATGGCCAGCTCTACACAAAAAGTAGAAAATCCAGGTGACTGATATTGGAGATAAAAAGATAGGGCACAGTTAATTACCTAATTTATTATTATTATTATTATTATTATTATTACATGCATTTTTCCAGTGAGCAGTAGGATTTTATGATTGAAGTATCCAAATAACTTGGCCCATCCTAGGTGGCTCCAGAGCAGGGAAGGGAGTGCCTTGCAAAGCATGCATTTCAAACAAGGATTTTGCCACCACACATTTTTGGACTCTGTCATTACTTAAATAAAGAGCACTTTTCACATGCATTGACATCTTATTATCTGGAAAGAATAATAAGCAAAGTGCAGCCATGAGCTTTATGAATCCAAATTCCCCCTTGGGCAGTTCCTCAATTTGTTTTGCAGTTTAAATTAGCATTACAGCTTGCCCTGAAGTGAGATGCAAAATGTCTATCTGGATGTACCTTTTCACTTTCCCAGGCACTTCTCCCCCCACCCCCAAATATTTCTGGTGACATCTTCTTTTATCTATGGACAATAACACTAACACAATGTCTTAGTTTGTTTCTGATTTTTAAGTTAAAACATCACCTATTTTCCTTCTTTCCTATTAGGTTCTATAGGAGGAAAGGGAGAAAATATAAAATCAGTAGCAAAGATGAGTGGTCCAAATGATTGGCTTTTGTTTAGTTCTTAGAGAAAGGTCCTAAATTCCATTTTTGCCCGAAAGTTAAAAAAAAAAAAAGTAAATGTATTGACAACTCTTTTACCATTCTATCATTCATGTGTTTCATTTACATGTCAGCTCCAAAGCTGTCATGTACACACAGAATAGACAATTGTTCTATAGAATAGACATCTATACACATTGACATAGAAGTAAATAAGCATGTATAAATTTCCACTGTGTTTTCCTTCTGTATCAGAGGTGGGAATCCAGTGCCTTATGACCTTTATTGAAGGCTTTGTATCCTGGATTCACCCTTAACACCTATCAGCACTTCACCTCAAAAGCCAAAGGCCTCTAGTACACACAGTTAGGTGTTTATGTAATGCTTTGCCCTTTAAAAAGCACAAAAGTGGGGAGGAAACAAATGTAAAAATTGACCATAACCGACTTGTGATTTCATAAAAATGCTGATGTCAGGGTGTAAAGGACCTCACAATAGACTTGTGGCACTCCAAGACTATACACACTTTTGTATCTTTCTAACAGACGTTCAGTTCTGTCTGGTCCTGTCCCTCCAATGTTCCGACCAATAGTCCTTGAATATTTTTATGTCAGTTCAGACTGAAGATGGAACTCATCTGTTTTTTTCCTGAGCCTCTTTCTCCTCAGTTACTGTCAACATCATCACTACCCGCCCTGGCAACCAGCACAAATCCTTGTGTTTGATTCTGTCCTTTTCTTTGTCTAAATATTAAGTTTGCTGCCAAGGCATGTTAAAGATGGAGTTGTACTGCCCCTTAAGGATCAACTTCACTGTTTCTTGTTGCTTTTAGAAGTAGCTTTGCTGAGACATGAACACCAGCAGGCATATCTGGCTCATGATATTTGTTTGTTTGTTTGTTACATTTATGCCTCATATTTCTATGACAAGAAGGCAGTGTACAGCAGAACAAAATCACAAAACATCAAAACGATCAAAGGCATAGTTGGTTTGCCAGCCTATTTCTAGATGAAGTAAACCTTTAGGTACAAGCTAAAATTCTGTCCAGAAATAGTCATTCTATGCAATTACTGTTAAATATGGTTTGTGCATTTTAAATGATAACCAAAGCAGCCTCAAGAATCTTTATGAAGCCAGATGTTTTGAACCATTACTAAAAGTGTAGTGGAGCTAAATGTCACCCAATACAATGAAATTAGCTGGAGTTCTCAAAATATGAATGGATAGGTGGGCTTTTCTCAACAACAATGTATTATTCCAAGCTATTCCTTTTGTAAAACAAAGTATCTTGGTGGAGATGATAAAAAATTGGCAATCATGGCCCATTAGCTTTTACAGAAAGCTTATACCTAATGTGAATGAAAAATAACTGCCTAATCCGATTTTCTGATACAGATCAATACAACTGCCTGCATTTTTTAAAAAATTACTACACCAGTATTGTACCAAACACTTTGACTACCTATTTGTGTCCAGTTTATTTAGGGGAGCAACTGCTTTCATATATCCTTGTTCAGGTATTACAACTGGCCTCACATGATTCATTCATAGGGCTGGATATAGTCAGTCATCCATATCTGCGGATTCTGTGTTCAAGGATTCAACCACATGTGGCTTGCAATTTTATATAAGAGACACCATTTTACTAAGGCATACCATTTATAATGGGATTTGAGCATCCACAAGTCTTGGTATCCACAGGGAGTCCTGGAACCAGCCATCAGTGGATGCCGGGCCCATTTCACAATGACAGGCACTGGAGATGGACAATTCTCATGTCCTCTCCAAACCTATGGTGAAGATCTATGGAAGTTACATGTTGAATTATGCTACAAACCTTGGGTTATGTGCAATCACACAAAAGCAGTTGTAATTCATTGATGGAACAATGTATGACAGAGCCCATCCCATGACAGGGAGTTCCTGTCAGCACCAATCATGCTTCATTAGGAAATGTCTGAAACAGTCCAAAAAAAGTGAGGGAGAGACGATGGTCAGAGTTCATTTTCTGGACTCAGGAACTGGGATATAAATGGAGAAAACACCACAAAACATGTGAATGGGAACTGTCATAAATGACCACATTGAATTGAATTGATGATGTGGGCAACTGGGTTGTCCTGTGGGTGGTCTCCAGGGCCGGCCCCTCCCATTCCGCCGACTATGCGGCCGCGTAGGGCGACGGGACCTGGGAGGGGCATTGCCACCTGGGAGGGGCGCCGCCGCACCGGCCGCTCCACCCCGCCCGGCCGCTGCGCCTCCACAACCAGCCGCGCTGCTGGGTGGAGGTGTGCTCGGGAGCTAGTGCTGTCCATGCCGCGCCTCCGCCGCAGCACGGGCAGCACTAGATTTTCGCACGCATGCGCTGTATCTACGGAGCTCAAGTGGAGCTCCGTAGACACTGGGCATGTGCGCAAAACCTTCGCGTGCATGCGCTGTGCCTACGGAGTTCACTTGAGCTCTGTAGACACAGCGCAGGTGCGCGGAGAGTTCCGCATGCATGCGCAATACATACGGAGCTCACTTGAGCTCCGTGGAGACACAGTGCATGCACACGAAAATCTCCGCGCACATGCACTGTGTCTACAGAGCTCAAGTGAACTCCGTAGGCACAGCGCATGCGCGTGGAGATTTTCACATGCATGCCCAGTGCCTACGGAGCTCCACTAGAAATTTAGGTCTTCATCATTATAGTATTAGTATTGTAGAATTAATATTACTGTATTAAAAATTGGGAGAAACCATGAGAGTTCAATCCTTTGCAATGTCAAAGTTAGACACCATTTTGGGAGGGAGTTCAATCCTTTGCAATGTCAAAGTTAGACACCATTTTAGGGGAGTGGGCAGGGAATCCACTTGCTTGTGGGGTAAGGATGAAAGTGAATAATACCAGTAAAACTGGCAACTTCGGATAACATGTGATAAGGAATTAATTACAGAACTATGTGGTTTGTAACACTAAAGGACCAGGTCCTAGGTGTATCCACAAAATATAATATAATGCAATAAAAAAGTTCAAAGGCCTTTAACAGAAGCACAAACAAAGTAATAAATAAAATGGTCTCAGAGATGTATGAAAATTATTCCTAATTACAGGAAAGCTATAACTGGAGGGGTGCTGTCTTTTCCCCACTTTTTGCCACTGGAGTTTGTATTTCAGTACTCCAGGGTGAAACCCTACTTAGAAAGTAGAATAGCCAGGAGGGGAGAAGCTTCAGAAGACACATACTAAGAGCAGCACTAATAAGAATCTGGCGGAAGTACAAGAGCTGATTCTACCGCTGTACACCCCTCTGGCTCTCCCCCCTGGAAGCGCACCAGAAAGGTCTGTTAGGCTGGAGTAGATGGCCTACGTACGGTGACTTAACCAGCAAGATAGGAGGAAAGAGGCGACTAAAGTCGCTAGAGCAAATCCAGACGACCTTCAAAAATGTGACCTGGCTTCAGTTACACCAGATCAGGAAGCGCTTCACAGAGGACGACCTCCTGGGCTTTGAGGAGAAGGAGAGCTTCTGGGGCCCCCTCCTCAAAAAAGCACCAGAAGCGGATCACCAAACTGTACTCCAAGTTACTGGAGTGGGCCACAGAAACTGAGGTGGTAAAAGACTGCATGGTGAAGTGGGCCAAGAACATCGGCAGATCAATCACGCTCCACGAGTGGGAAAAGGTGTGGAGGAAAAAACTGAAGTACACCTACGCGATGGAGCTGACTGAGAATTGGCACAAAATGTTCAACCGGTGGTACATGACCCCACACAAGCTGAGTCTCATGTCTAAGGAAACGCAAAACAAGTGCTGGAAGTGCGCCTCCCAGACGGGCACTTTTTACCACATGTGGTGGTCCTGCCAACATGCTACACAATACTGGAAAAAGATCCACCTCGCCACACAAAAGATCCTAGGTCTCTCTATGGAACTTAAACCTGAAGCCTATCTCCTTGGACTTACGTCCGAAGAAGACCTGCCGGACGAGAATGCGGAAAGACTATTTGTTTATCTCTCAACAACGGCGAGAATAGTCTACGCGAGGAAGTGGAAGAGCGAGGAGATACCCGAACTGGAGGAATGGCTGGATAAACTGCGAGACGCCATGGATATGGATAAACTTTCCTTCTACCTATCCGAATCAGGAGGCTACCCGTTGGAGAAAACCGACTGGTCCCCGGTGAAAGCCTACTTAAAGTCACGGGGCTAACCGTTAACAAGATGAATCCCAACCAACCCCCATACTTGCCCTCATATCGAGAGCAGAAGGGGACAACCACGAGTTTGTAGCTCAATAGCTCACAGGACGGAAGGTCTCCCTCCCCCGGAGACTCAGAGGCCTTTCAATACACGAAAAGACACTGTCACCTCCCCCCAGAGACGGCCCCCTACCGCCCCCCTGTTTACTCCACTGTAGCCTAATCCCCCCTAAAGGTAGTTAGCCTTTATTCTGTCTCTCTGTGTGTGATTAAGGGGCCGGTCAAGTCCGTGCATCGTGACACTCATTCCACCCCTCCCATCACCACCCCCCGGCCTCCCCCCCCCTCTCTCTATCTTTCCTACTATCCTGTACCTGAAATTGTTCTCCCACTTTTACTGTTTATGGACAAACCCTAATAAATATATTTTTTAAAAAGAAAGTAGAATAGCCAGATTGAAAACTAAAGAGGCCTCCTGTACCTTTTAATGATTATATAGAAGATGGCATTTTAGCAGATTTTGTTTGTTTTGTATGCAACCATTAATAATAAAGAAGAGATTTGAATGATAGCAGAAATTATACACTTGGAGGCCTAATTTGTTTATCAGTTCAGGCGAGAGGAAATTATTGAGGACTTACCATTTGAAACAGCCCATAACTAGCATGGCTGTTTTTGATATAAGTTGTGGGGATTCGATAATCTTGGTTCTATGTGTGTTCACTATAAATCTACATGGTTACTGAGATCTTATACTGAGATTGTGTATCATAAATCTCTGCATGCGGACTTGTCCATAGATTATACTGCACAGTCCTTATGTTGAATGGAAAAGTAGTACAACTAAATACACACTAAACAAAAAAAATCAAATTCACATGCATGCCCATGTGTGCATCAGCATGCACAATTCTCTTTTCATAAAGTTGTACTCCCTGCACACAGCCTACACCAGACAAAAATGTCCATCTGTTTCTGTAGGGGATCTCATGGATGTTTAAAGCACCAGCAGGGTACCGCATATTGCATTTCAGTTCACAGTTTTGTGTGGTTGGGAATTTGTAGCTGAAAACAGTCTTTAATTACCATAGATGTTGTGTATAAGCTGGGAAAGGTTATGAGATTGAAGCAGGGGTTAGCACACACAGAAGGGAAGAAATCGTATTTGTGGAGTTCTTTCCCATGGGAAGTATATGGCCCCAATATATTTTTTAAATGAGGGCTTAAAATATCTTATTCCAATCTATATTTCAGTTTGTAAAATTACTATGACGGCTTTTAAGCTATTGATAATTTTGGTTTTGTAAATATAAACTATATGATGTTTATATTCAGGTAGTTCCCAATTTACGAACAAGATAAGTTCTGTAGGTTTGTTCTTAAGTTGAATTTGTTTGTAAATTGGAATAGGTACATTTTAAGTGTAACTCCAGCCATATGGTGTGTATGTACAGTATATGTATATATAATAGCTTTGGATAGCACAGTGAAAAGTTAACACCCATGTGATGTTCGTTTTGCTGTCTTAATTGAATTTTATGTATATCCCACCCCATCTCTCCATGAGAACTCAAGGCATCTTACAACATAAAAGGCAACCGTTCAATGCCACAAATAAACAATAAGTTAAACAATACAGGTAAATAGTATAAACATTGAATCATAAAACAAATAATAAAAGATCAATAAAACACATTTCATAACAACAATAATAAATGTTAAAAGCCATATCCATAGTTAAAAACCCATATTTAGCATTAAAAACCATATCCATAGATCCTTCCTTATTTGGTAAAGTCAGATCTTCAAACATTTGGCTCTCCATATGTCTGGGAGCATAGGTAGGTTTTTAGTTGCTTCCTGAAGGAGAACAGTGTGTGGGTCATTCTAATAACCTTCGGGAGGGAGTTAGAGGTGGTGGGTGATTGCAGAGAAGGCCCATTCCCTTGTTCCTACCTGCCAGGTTTGGGGCAGGGGTGGGACAGAGAGGATGGCCTCCCCTGGTGAACACAGTGTTTGGGCAGGTTCATATGAGGATTGGTGGTTGGTTAGGTAGTCTGGACCCAAACCATTTAGGGCTTTAAAACTAATGACCAGCACTTTAAATTTTGCCCAATAGCAAACTGGAAGCCAGTGGAGCTACCGCAACATGGGAGTTGTTCTCTCCCTGTATCGTTCTCCCATTAGTAACCTGACTGCTGATCTCTGAACCAGCCAAAGCTTTCAAGTGGACTTTAAAGGCAGCCCCAAGTCATGTACTACCATGGCCAGATCTGGTGTCTCAAGGTACGGGCACAGCTGGCGCACAAGTGCAAAGGCACTCTTGGCCACCTCTGACAGCTGACTCTCCAGGGTCAGTGATAAGTCCAGGATCACCCCCAAACTGCAAACCTGTGTCTTCAGCGGGAGTGTAAACCCATCCAGCACAGGTTGTATCCCTATACCCTGATCTGCCTCACAACTGACCAGGAACTCCTATGTTTTATCAGGATTCAATTTCAATCTATTCGTTCTCACCCAGTCCATTACTGATGACAGACATCGGTTCAGGACTAGAATGGCATCCTTGGCATTTGGTAAAAAGGAGTAATAGGGTTGGGTGTCATCTTCATAAATATGGCACCAAACTCAAAAATTCTGAATGATCTCTCCCAGAGCTTTCATGAAAATGTTAAACAGCATGGGTGACAGAATAGATCTCTGAGGGACCCCACAGGCCAATGGTTAAGCAGTCGAACATGAGTCATCCAGCACCATCTTCTGGGTTCGGTCCTCTAGGAACGAATGGAGCCACTGTAAAACAGTGCCTCCTAATCCCATCCCAGCAAGATGATCCAGAAGGACACCATGGTCAATGGTATCAAACACCACTGAGAGGTCCAGGAGAACCAACAGGGACGTACTCCCCCTGTCTAGTTCTCTCCATAGATCATCTACCAAAAGGTGAGTATTCAGCACCCTTCTGTAGAATAACCCTTATTGCTCTATTCTACTTTCTGCTGAATGAGGCGGACAAGAATGATAAGACAAAAAATGAAGGAGAAGGTAGGCATATCCTACCTTCTGAGATCCAGTCCCTTTGCTTCAGTACATGTTATCATTCTTTGAAAATCCTTCTGGGTCATATTTCTTTTCTCCTGGTAATGTTTCCATGTGTTTTGCATTTGGCTTCTGCAGTTTGTCAGATTTTTAGAAAAGCTTATTCTGATCAGAGTGAAACTGGAGTTGAGAAAATATCCTCCATTTTCGTTTCCCTACATATATAGACATATGTAGGTCATTATAGAAAACTATAGATAGTGATGACAGTTTGACTAGGAGTGCAAAATGAACAATAAAACAACCGCTTCTAAAAATTTCATCAAGAGATGTTTAATATTTCCTGAAATACCAGCATCTGGAAATTGGGAGAAAATAAATGCACACCTTGTAAAGGTGTCTTAAAATTATCCCAGTTGGGGATGGATGAACTAATTATTTCAGGAAAATGGCATGGGGGAGGGCAAACCTTTCTTCCCGTAGTTCCAGTGCTCTGATCCAATTGTTTCTGCAGCTGTTTTAATATTTAAAGAGCCATTGGGAGATCTGATCACATCTTGTGTAGCTGGGATCTATAAATGCTAGAAATTTGTTTTGTTTTCAGTGCAAATTAGGATTCCAAATGGGCTGAAATCACATTTATTGTAGATTCTTTAACAGGGTCCCAAAGCTTGTTATATATTTCCCTTTTTTTCTTTTCAAAAATCTGCTTCTATATATTATTAAACATATTTTTCATATTATATTTTACATCTCTCTCAGGCAAAATTTCTTGGTAATAGATGGAATCAATCCAGTTCATAACATATGTAGAATACACAGGAAAATAGACTTCAACAAACAAATATGCAATAGAGGCCTCCTCCAGACCAGCCAAATGCTTCAGGATTTGGCCAGAGTTGTAGCTGTGCCTTTGGGGGAGAGAGGTGAATAACGCTATGATATTCTTTCTCTCCGCCGTTTTTCTCTCCTGAAATTCTCATTGAAATTGCAGTCTTCTCCACCCCCTTCAGGATATAATGCCAGCATTCTAGATTGCCATACTTACCAATTCAGCAGCTGCAGGGGAAAAAAGTGATGCAACAAAACAAAAAATAAAATTAGTTCAATGCCAAGTTCTGTATCCTAGAACATGGCCTAAAATGGCAATTTTCCAGGAAAACATGTGCAAATGGGCCCAAGAAAGTGTTTCTTGTGACTTCTTGTACCACACCCATCTAAGATTGTGTGCAGCTATCGCTTGTTATATCATTTCCATAAGATGAAGGATACATATGTTTAAACAGATAGGTAATAAAATCCAAAGCTGCAAAAACTACCCAGGAACCACTTTCTTTCTTCTTTTTCTGCAACAATCATATTTCAGAAAATCCCACAACATGTTAACTTTTCAAGAAACCAAGCCTTGTCCCCACATTTAGGACATCTCACAGTATTAGTAATCCAATCTATAGCTTACCATTCTAATTCAAGAAAGACTTCAGCTGGTGTAAGATCCTTTGTCAAACAGGTCATTTGAGAAGGATGTCCCCATCCAGGACAGAGTGAACACCATACCAACGACACAATCTTCTTTGAGAATATAAAACAAAAATATAAATATAAAACAAAAAAGTGTGAAAAAGGATGGCAGAAAATTGTATATAAAATAGAATTAGGAGATAACACAAGAGCCATCCAGACCAACCCCCTGCCATGCAGGAACACACAATCAAAGCACCTCAAATAGATGGCCATCCGGCCTTTTTAAAAAAACCCTCCAGAGACATCTAAACTCATTATTTATCCATATATCTTGTTAAATGCACTCAGCTGGATGGGATTACAGCTTACCCAACCATGGTAGACCACACCAGAAAAGATGCAAAAAAGAAAGATAGGAGTGACCGAAATAGAGTCAGAATTCTGAACCCAAATCTTCAGTAATTTGTGTGAAGGGGGGGAAAATGCCATAATAGTTAATGCAGAAAAATAGAACAAGAAACCAAAAAAGGTATAACAAAAAGCCGTTTGCACAAAATCTGAGAAACCAAAGAAAGAATTGAAGCAAGAATGGGGATGTAAAAAATAAATGAAAAGACAATGGAATGAATACATGTAAGAACTTTATAAAAGAGATAAAAGGATGACAACTTCCTTCAAGGAAGAACTATGTGAAAATAAATCTATAAGTTTAGAAAGTGAAGTGGAGGCTGCACTCAGATCATTTGGGGAAATAAATATCCAGGAAAAAGATGACATGCCATTGGAGTTGTTTCAAGGCACAAAAATTGAATCTACTCAAATTTATCTTTCAAAATATACAAATAGACTTGTTGGTAATTCTCAGGAAATAAATAGAAAACAGATTCTAAGACCTACTTTTCATATTTTTTTTATTTTTTATTTATTTATTTACAGTATTTATATACCACTTTTCTCACCTCTGGGGGAATTCAAAGCAGTTTACACAAAATAATGGCAAAATTCAATGCCTTGCATACATAAACCAAATCACAAATCAACACATACAACTAAGCATAAAATCAATAGGACTATTCACCATAAATAAGACAAAAGACCATTTAAAACGTGAAATATACAAATTAAAACACCTAATTAAAACATTAAAATCACAAGATTCATTTTCCATTCAACATCTGATCATTCCATGACATTTGAATCATATTTCTTGAAAAGTGGTCTCCCATGTGTTATGAGAGATTTCGTTTCACAAGTACATAATCCCCATTGGACTGCAGAGAGCTGGTTGCGTAGTCCATTGAAACTTGGCCTATGACATTACAATAAGTGTTTGGCAAGTCCTAAGATGATCACCAGTCTACATTTAGATTTTTTTAAAATACAAAAACATACCAGATTTGACTATTGTAACTACTCCATGCTATGCTTGTGAGTTATACCACAACTATGACAAAACTACTCATAATCATCATTGATTCTATGTGTGGAAAATCAGACAGCTGTTGTATGACTCGGTGGTTTACAAA
The DNA here is from genome assembly GCA_030556195.1 of Anolis apletophallus. NCBI lineage: Eukaryota > Metazoa > Chordata > Lepidosauria > Squamata > Anolidae > Anolis > Anolis apletophallus. The sequence continues at coordinate 21,783,100 of JARBWK010000006.1, forward strand.
CAACACAAAATCCTTGGATATCAGTTAACTATAAATGTCATGGTTAAAATGCAGAGCCAGTATCATAAATAAATAAATAAATAAATACACTTCTGTTTGTAACTCTGTGGGACTGGCCACCCAACATTCAAGAGAGAATCCTTCTATCCTCATGCCCAGTTGAAGTCATCATAGATTATATAAAATAGAAATATGAGACAGAAGCCATTCCAGTAGCTATAATGACTAACTTCACATATTTTATGGGACATGTATTTTCAGAATGTCAAAATGCCAAAAAGAAAGTCTACAAAATCTGGCTCAGAACATATCAAGATAATTATTAGATTCTTGGTTCATGCATCAATGCAAGGATTTTAAAAAACAACAAACCAGATATGCAAGATTTAATTACCTACTATTTCCAACAATGACATTTAATTATTTAATAGCCACCATGAATATTTAGATTTATCATAGACAGAAAGCTAGAAAACAACTGCTAGTGAATGCTTATCATTATGATTGATAGGCCATCTGGGGTGAAGAAACCACTATATTCCAGAGACTCTTGGAGACAGGGGTACAGTATGTTTCTTTCACTTTCCACACAGAATCACATCCCTCAACAGTCCCTGTTGGTGGCAGCTGCCATATCCAGTCACAACCATTTTGCCTCTGCTACAACTTGGTGCTCCAATTCAATGCTATGAATATGGAATGGGGATTATGGGGTATCTGATATGTAATTGTTTTAATCTGTATATTGTATTTTGATATGTTGATGCTTTATTCCTTTGTATGCAGCATTGAATTGTTGCCTTCTGTTAGCCGCCCTGAGTCCCAGGCCCGGATTAACACCTTTTTGCGCCCTAGGCCACACTTTGGAATTATGCCCCTTTTAAGCCAACCTCTACCACACACACACACACACTTCCTTTCATCCACTCATCCCCCTTAGGGCCCCGCATACAGCTCTCCCAGTGTGGCCCCACTAGGTCCGCCACAGGAGTTTTCTTCTCGGCAGGCGCTATGGATGCAGGCATGGGGGGAGGAGCCTCCTCCCTGATGCCAGGGCTTGAGGCACTTAGCTCCTAGCCGGTATCGGGGATTGCGCATGCGTTGTAGTCAGCAGCTGTACCGATACTGCGCTTCTCCTCGATACTGGGGCTTGTCGCGTTGGGCTTCTCTCCTGTACTGGGGTTTGCGCATGTGCTGTAGCCAGCAGTTGTGCTTTTTTCTCCAGTAAGGAGGAGTCTCCTCCTTGTGTTGGAGGAGGAATACCAGCTTTATGGTGTTAGGGCATGGTGTTAGGGCATGCGCAGACTGCGCAATGGAGTTTACTGTACTTGCACTGAAGGAGCCAGCAAGTGGATGCTGTCACCATTGAAGGAGTTAATTGTTCCTCCTGTCGACGTTGACGCCAGTGTCGAGAGCCCCTGCGCACATGCTGTTTGCGCAACAATAGCAGAGGCAGGAGCTGGTATCCTTCCTTCCTTCCTTCCTTCCTTCCTTCCTTCCTTCCTTCCTTCCTTCCTCATCTCTATGCACATTGTGTTTTTATTTGTTTTAACATTTTTTTGGTCCATGATCTGTGCCCCCCCTCAGCTTACACCCCTAGGCCATGGCCTAGGTTGGCCTTATGGGTAATCCTGGCCTGCTGAGTCCCCCTTTGGGGGTAGAGAAGGGCGGGTTATAAAATAAATAAATAAATAAATATGTCATTTGACATTGTAAAAACAATCCACCAAATTTACATTTGAAACATCACATTTATTTTGTGATTTCATTTGAGCCTAATTAATTACATAACACCAGAAGCATATCCTGCTAATAGAAAACAGAACCAAGAAGATTAATCTGTTCTAGAACTTTTGATTATAATGTGCTTTTCTTTTTGCTGAAATTTGTATTTTATTTTAATTTTTGTATGGAGGAATAATGATTCAGGTGAGCCTTCTCATCTACAGTTTGGATAAATGTAGCTAAGAAACATTTTTATAATCTCACCTGCTTCTTATTACAACTGGGGGGGGGGGGAGCACATTTTTTGCATTATATGTTTTTGATTTAAAATGGCAGATTATATCTTGCAACAAGAATTTACATGTTCTCTAATGGGAAGCAAGCAAATATTATTAAAACCTTTTACGGTGACAGAGGAAGTTAAGTGCTAAATCATATACAGAAAGTACTAGAATGTATAATTTGGAGTGGACTTAATGGAAATCTTCCATTACATTAAAAATGGTCCCCAATGAATTCTCTTTTACTGTGGAAAGATGTTTGGAGACTTACCTAGCAAAATTAATTCCTTATTCCAGGAAGTATGTTTTGGCTACTTTCTAGATTTTTGATTCAAAATATCTGTTCTTGCTAATGACATAATGGGAAATGCTATATCAAATTTGGCAGGATGTATTCAAATGACCAATGAGGCAGTTCAAAGAACGACAAGGCAATCTGTTCGCCTGCCTTTGGCCACTGCTGTTTCTACTTCTGGTGCTTCCACCATTTCACCTGGAGATTTATGGATGCATCTGGATTTTGTAAAATAAGAGCAGCATGAACATGCAGCCATTGCTGACCAAACAACAACAGACTAATCTATTGTAAATGCAGACCTGATTGAACCCACAATAAATCACAAGGCCAAGCCTCTTGACTATTCAAAGACCAAGGCCAACCATCTGGCCAGTACTCACACTTTTGGCTAATGAGGAGCTTGGATGCCCTCCCACTATTGTGATATCCAGAGGGATAAGAGAATACAGAAATGTATTATTATCTCATGGGCCAAATTTAAATTCCAAATTAGTCTTGTCACTTTACTTTGTTGGAGCATTAGCGTTCCTTGATTATACTGACATCACAACCTTTGTGATGTGGCTGTGTTAACACATACATATTTTTCCACTTGTTACAGAAACAGATGATGACTTGAATGTGGGAAAGCAGCCATCACGATTTTAAAAATCACTATTTCAATATTTATTTATTTATTTGAAACCTATGAAAGTAATAACCAGGATTACATTATTCATAACTACCCCAATTGTTGTGGCTATATGTGTTCGAGTCTATTAATCTTATGTTAATTTCATTATAGGGTTTTCTTAACAAGATTTGTTTGGATGCAGGTTGTCATTGCCTTCCTCTGAGGCTGAGAGAGTGTTATTTGCCAAGGTCATCCAGTGAGCTTCTGAGGCTGAGAAGGGATTCATACCTTGGTCTCCCAGTGTCCTAGTTCAACACTTAAGGACACTACACCACATTGCCTCTACTTTTCCCAGTATGGGAGTCCAAAAGAAGGCTTATAGTATTATACTGACTGGCTAAACACCACATTTGACTCTCTGTCTTCATCTGTCCCAAGAAGCTGCTCTAAAGTACCTGTGGAAAGCTGTGTCACAGATCTAAGCAAATATCCAGTAGGCATTAACCAGCAAGGATATGTTGCAAAAGTGAAGACTTGGCTTGGAAAAAACATTGTAGTATTTGGAGGAGTTAACATTCTTATTGGACTGGCATTGTGTTTTGCTGTCTGCTGCTGAAAATATTAAAAGAGAACTGGTGGTGCACTGGGTTAAACCACTGAGCTAATGAACTTGCTGACCAAAAGGTCGGCAGTTCAAATCCGGGGAGTGGGATGAGTTTCTGCTATTAGCCCCAGCTTCTGCCAACCTAGCAGTTTGAACAAATGCAAATGTGAGTAGACTTTGTAAACTTTGGCAGGAAGGTAATGGCACCCCATGCAGTCATACCAGCCACATGACTTAGGAGGCATCTATGGACAACGCTGGCTCTTCGGCTTAGAAATTGAGATGAGCACCACCTCCCAGAGTCAGACATGACTAGACTTAATGAAAAAGGAATGCAGGAGAAAAAGTCTATTCAATAATCAATATCTTTGTTTTATTTCATAATCTTCAGCATCAATATTTTAAGTGGAAAGTCGTGGATAGTAGCTTTCATAAATCATATATCAATAACGTCGCAATATAACTCGAAAAATTTTTTTGCCATATAATCTGTCTTTAGAAATTATGATATTTATAATCCAGAGTATATTGCGAGGGTGCAGGTCGACAGTCAACAAAAAGGCCTTGCCGTTTCGCCGGTAAGTAAAATGTAATAATTTGGGTGTTGTGATTGAAAGTAAATGTATTGGATTCATTCCAAGAATTGAAATAATTTCTCAAGGTCCCCAAGTCCCCTACCCCTGACATAATAAAGAAAACGTCGTCTATGAATCTATAATACTGCCTAATGGGCGAAATAATGTCCAAATCTGGAAATAACAACAATTCTTATTTCCAGATTTGGACATTACTTCACCCATTAGGCAGTATTATAGATTCATAGATGACGTTTTATTTATTATGTCGGGAGTAGGGTACTTGGGGACCTTGAGAGATTACTTCAATTCTTGGAATGAATCCATTAAATCTACTTTCGATCACAACACCCAAATTATTACATTTTTGGATTTATCTATCTTCAAAGACCACAACACTCTGAGAGTAAAAAACTACACGAAACCAGTCGTAATTCCTACTTACACTACCAATCTTACCACACTTACTCCCTTAAAAATATCCTTCCCCTTTCCCAAATGATCAGGCTCAAACGTAATTCTTCTTTAGAATCGGATTTTGAATCATCTGCCTCCACCTTAATTAAGCAACTCAAAGATCGAGGGTATCCGGAATGGGTTCTACAGACTGGACTTAGCAAAACACGACAAATGTCCAGGACTCCGTTATTTAACACTCGTCCCAAAACACCCCCAACAGAATTATTTGGCCACTCACCCACACACCACACTCAAATATTATTCAAAAGATTATTCGCAAGTACTGGCCTATTGTTAACTCTATACCTGGCCTTGAGCACGTGCCAGTGGTAGCTAATAAGAAAACATCCAATATACACCAATTATTAGTACATGCGGAACATAGGATTCCAACGCCTACTCACATTTCCAAACTCTTCACCCAGGCATGCACCCATTGCTCCGTTTGCAAACACATCTCCAGACAGACAACCATCACTGATTCGGTTAAAAAACAGACTTTTCAATTACGCTCGGGGGCCACATGCAATTCTAAAAATATTATTTATTGCATAATTTGTGATTATTCCAAATATTATGTGGGGGAAATGGGACGCGAATTGAGATTGAGAATTCAAGAACATCGTTCTAGATTCAGGACTGGGAATGAATCATCGGCCCTATACACACATTTCAAACGATTTCACTAGTATGGTAACTTTAAGGTCCTAGTTCTTTATATATATATATATATATATATATATATAATTTTTTATTGCGTTTCTTAGACATGGGGTCTAGTTCTTGAATGAATCACTCCCCAACACCATCAGGACATTAAACTATCACTACGCAGACAAGAATGTTTCTGGATAATGAACCTCCGAACAGAAACGCCTTTGGGGCTCAATGACCGTTTATCAATCAGTGAAATCCTAATATGAATTACACCTGAGTTAGCTTACTAGATTTAAACCAGCCTTTTCCCATTCTGTGTTGTCTGAGGTTTGGAATACCAGTGGCTGCGTCCACTACAATGATGATACTTATGACTGTATATTGGTATGTATTATTTTATGTTCAGCCGTATGTCTTTGGGATTATGTTCTCCATTGTGGGTTCTACTAGATTGTACAATCTTTTTAAGATAGCATGTTGATATATAGCCTAATTTTTATTATCAGATAAACCGGACCAGTGGAATACTTTGATGTGTGGATACATATAAACCGTCAGGTCCCGAGGAAGCCGAACTTACCGGTGAAACGGCAAGGCCTTTTTGTTGACCGTCAACCTGCACCCTTGCAATATACTCCGGATTATAAATTTATTTATTTATTTATTTATTTGTCACATTTCTATACTGCCCCTCTCAGCCCGAAGGCGACTCGGGACGGTTTACACAGGCAGTCTCTGCCCTCAATACAACATAAGCAACAAGGCAAAAAAATTTCATAATTTCTAAAGACGGATTATATGGCCAAAATTTTTTTTGAGTTATATTGCGACATTATTGATATATGATTTATGAAAGCTACTATCCACGACTTTCCACTTAAAGTATTGATGCTGAAGATTATGAAATAAAACAAAGATATTGATTATTGAATAGACTTTTTCTCCCGCGTTCCTTTTTCATTGCTTCTGGAGAACGCCCAACCTTATTTCTTGGATGACTAGACTTAATGTCAAGGGGAAACCTTTATCTTTATGCAAGTATTGAATAAAGCATTTTATCTCCAAAGTATAAAACAAACAGAAAACAATGAGTTTCTGATATTTCCGGCTCTCATCCTAGTTAAGACTAATCGAAGCAATACAAAAACGAAAAGCCTCCACTGTTGTAACATCAAACACACATGACAAAGAGACATACAATATTTTCATTGCCTTTCCACCATGGAATAGGTTTTTCCATGAACTCTAATCCTTCCAATTTGATATTTCCAGGAGCAGACCATCCAGTGTCCCAAGGCTCCTTGCTAAACTAGAAATAGTTTGGGAAATGGCACAATTCCATCTGCCATTTCCAGGTCTTTGATAAATTTCAAACAATGAGACAAACTACTAGGTATATTTAGGAAACCATCTTGATTCTCTTGGGTTAGGACAGATAATTGAAACTAGTTTATTTTTATTTATTTATTTATTATTTCAACTTATATACCACCCTTCCCAATAGGCTCATGGTGGTTCACAGACATAAACAAACATAATCACAAAAGTAATTTAAACATAATAAAAACAATTTATGCAGAGACAGATATGTATTTAACAGCCTCTAAAGGTTAAATGCCTGTCGGAAGAGGTTAGTCTTATCACTCCTCTGAAACTTTAAATCAGTAGCCAATCTAAAAATACCCAGAAGGTGATTCAGGAATGACAGCAGAGACCCACATAGCTCTCCCATCTTTAGAGCAGCTGTTTTGCCTTCTTTCACCTCTGCCATTGTCCCAGTTCCACCTCGTGAGAATGAGGGAGATAGCCTTTTCCTCGGTGGCCCCCCATCTATGGAATGCACTGCCTGGTGAGATTAGATGAGCCCCTAGTCTAGAGAGTTTCAAGAAGAATCTCAAGACCTGGCTTTTCCGCTGTGCCTTCAAAGATTAATCATATAATCCTATGCCACCATTCACCCTCAATATCTGCTTTGAGTGTACACCCCTCCCCTTTTACACGAATATCCTTTCCTTTATACAACCTCCCTTTGAAAGAGCTTTCTCCCTCACAGATAATTTTCCCCACTGCAATCTCACCCCCGTTTTTATCTTTCTATTTTAATCTGTTCATGCAGCCTGCTCATTGTCCTGTGTCATACATGGTTTTAATTTTGTTATAATTTTATATTTATTGTAGTATCCTATAGTTTATGTTTTATGTAATTGATTATGTTGTTTTTTGATTGATTTTATTGTGTTGTTATGTTTGATGGGCTTGGCCTCATGTAAGCCGCCCCGAGTCCCCGTTGGGGAGATGGTGGCGGGGTACAAATAAAGATTATTATTACTATTATTATTGCCAACAACACAGCAAATCAGAAATGCTTTTCAAAGTGCTAGTCCCTGAGCTGGTATGGGTCCCCAAGCCATTTGCTGCCAATATCTGGTAAGTTTCCATGAAAGAAAGAAAGAATCATAGTCATAGTATGTCTCCAGTGTCATTCTTGAATAAAGCTCCCCTTCTGGTTAGTTTTAGAGTTTCTTCTTGGCACATGGGGAAATATAATTGCTGGTCCCCCACACCAGAGAAGCACTGTCTAACAGCATTCATGTAAACAGATCCTAACTGGGTCAAGTCCATAGTTGCCATCCTTGCAGACAGACAACCCTCTGCCATTCATGACTGAGCGACCTTACTGTGATTGCTAAATAGTTTTCAATAGCTTTCAGGAGAGCTTTCCATATGCCTGCCTTCACAATATTTTCATTGGAAGCAGCTTGCACATTTGAGAATTTTCATCTGATAAAGCTGCAGACTGCAGTAGTTTTTTGAGAGTGCAAAGTGGTTTGAAAGGGAGCTTTATTTCCCAGCTGCTGCCAGTGGTCCAATAGTATAGAATTTTTAGATGGTTAAAGGAATAGGAAAAACCCACAACACTTGCCTACTGGAGGTAAAAGGAGAACTGAAACATATAGATCATTTTATTACAGAGACAGACATAAACCTTAGAATTACTTTGTTTTCATCCATACATGGGGGAAGGTTGAGCCAGCATTTTGAAAGATGGATACAATGTGTCCATTATGCTATAGCCCACTAGAGAGACCTAGTTCTGATGAACAATAGATAAGACAGTAATAATCTTGTGCTTAAGTCTTCAGGTAATCAATAAAAAGATTTGGCTAGAATCCTATGTTATAGCTATTTTATACAAATGTTCTTTATTCAGTCTCAGGAGGTATTCAGTCTTAGGAAGTTCCAAAATTATGGGTTTTTGTAGGTTTTTAGGGCTGTATGGCCATGCTCTAGAAATACTCTCTCCGGCTGTTTCGTCTGCATCTATCACAAGCATTCTCAGAGGTTGTGAGGTCTGTTGGAAACTAAGAAAATTGGGTTTATATATCTGTGGAAAGTCCAGGATGAGAGAAATAACTCTTGTCTGTTGGAGCTAGGTGTGACTGTTTGATTTGGCCAGCTTGATTAGCATTTGAAGGCCTGACATTTTTAGATGTGCCTTGTTACTGCCTGGGGGGATTCTTTTTTGAGAGGTGATTAGATGCTCCTAATTGTTTCTTCTCTGGAGTTCCCTTGGGTTTGAGTTTTGTTCTTTATTTCCTGTTATAAATTTAGAGGGTTTTTTTTCATACTGGTAGCCAGAGTTTGCTCATTTTCATTGTTTCTGCCTTTCTGTTGAAATTGTCAACATGCTTGTCCAAAATTATACTGGTTTGTTGCCTTGTCTATTTAGAAGATGTCTGTGAGACAGCACTATCCAGAAGTCAGGTGTTTGGCTAAAGAGCCATCAAATACCTGACAACTTTAATTGTCAGTTTCACCTCAGGCAGCCCAAATTCTCTTATTGTATAGGGAAGAGAAAATATATATCATATGTTGTTCTAAGCATTCATCATTTTATGCAACTCATTCATGTTTCTCAGATGTCTTCTCACTTCTGTCAAGGACTTTCAAATACTTTCTAGCTTTTAGAATCATTGGATCATAGAGTTGGAAGAGACTTTGTGGGCCATCACATCCAACCCCCTGCCAAGAATCAGGAAAATCACATTCAGAGCACCTCTGGCAAATGGGTACTTTGAATGTTCCTTATAGTGATAGTATTATGATCACTTTGGTCAATCTTTTCTGCACTCTTTCAAGCTCAGCAATATTCTTTTTGATCAAAACCATTTATGGTTCTTCAAATATGGCTACAGAGATAGCCTCAGTGATAAAGACAAGGCTGTTAGGGTAGCCATACTTAGAGTACCAGTGGGATGTTGTGGTGAAACCTTTCCTGTATGACCTACTGTATCCAGCTAGCCGCTCTCCCTGCTGTTTCCCTGCCTCTGTATACCACTGCATGTCCCTGGTTTTCTGATCCTCCTGAGCTGACCAATGTGACTCTCTGTAGCCTGAATTATTCATGTACAATAGGGCAAAGCTGCAACATGCAAAGTTAGTATGCAAAGTAATATTGTATCACCTTTTTATCTCAGAGAAAGAAGATTTTAGCATAAGCTTTTACAGACTGAGTCTACTTCATCAGATGCATGGAGAGAAGTACTTATGAACAGATGTTTATGCCCATGAACAAGCAGATATGTGTGTGAATAGTAATAGAAATGCAAACCTGGTGGGTAAGGTGATATGGTCACAAGTTCAGTTTTAACTATGGTCATTGAGGGACAAAATTGGGATGAAAGATATAATCTAAATAAAACCAAGATAAATTGATAACTGCATTAATGGTGAAGGGAATTCTTGGAATGTAGTAGGACGTTGGTTGGGAACCAAAAAAAGAGTTGTGATAAAATCCACAAGAGAGGCTTGGGTGTTAACTAGCGTTATAATATGTGTAGTATGCCAGAAACCCATTATTTCTATCAACCCACTGTTGATGTACTGGGGTGTAAAGAAAAATCCCAGTTCTGCTGTTTCTTTTTCCCTTTGAAGTTTTTTTTCAAGGACTGCTGTACTGAGGTCCAGGATGGAATTTATACAGGGGCGGTCCTACAGGTAGGCCTAGTAAGCGGCCGCATAGGGCGCCATCTGGGAAGGGGGCGCCATCCTGGCCCTGCCGATGTTCCTCAGGCAGCGCCACAGCTGCCTGCTTTTGGGCCCCTGCCTTGTGCGCTCTGACACAGCTTCTGGGCATGCGCGGAGGTTTTCGCGCAGGCACAGTTGCTCCGGAGCGGAAGTTGAGCACAGGAGCAACTGCACATGTGCGAAAACCTCCGCACATGCCCAGTAGCTCCCTTGCGCAGAAGCCTGTAAGCAAAGCACTCCCTATCGGGCACACAGGGAGTGCTTCCCCTCTCCCTTTGTCTCCGCCGTGCGCGCATTTGCAAGGAAGGAGAAAAGAATCAGTGAAGGAAGTGTAAGTGAAGGAATGAATGAAGGGCTTTCCTCCTCCTCCTCTGTGACCTCTTCTCTCCCTCCTTCCTTTCTTCGGCTCTATTTCTGTCTAGAACTGAGGGGCCTGAGGCTATGAGGAGTTGTGGGAGTTGGAGTCCAAAACACCTAGAGGGAGGGAGGGCCCAAGTTTGCCCAGGCCGCACTGCCTGTATTCGACCTCATTTGAACATTTTGGCTGTTTTTCTATTTACATTTACATTGGGATCCTAATTTTGGACTTATGGGAGACTCCTATGAATTATGAGATGGGTGGTAGGTAATATATTCTGATTTTGATGCATTTACATTGCATTTCTTGTTGATTATTATACAGTTCTGCTTAATATTGTCATACAATATAATAAAAATACAATATAACAATAGAATAATGATATATTTTATATTACATGTAATATTACAAACAATATTGCAGTATAGTGGTATTGTACAAAATAGTAATATATAATATTTTATTTTACTTTATTTTGGGTTATTTGAGTTTTATAGGAGTAAATAAAAATATTTAGTAGAGGATAATTTTATTTAAATAAATAATTTTATTTATTATTTCATAATAATAATATAATAGAATTTTATTTTATATTATAATGTCAATATATTATAATATAATTATATTGTAATGTAGTCTAATATAATTGTGATATAATATAGTATGAGTATGGTATAATATATTGTATATACATTGATACAATATAATACTACTAATGGTATTGTGATATTATAATTGTATTTTTTTTACATGGGGGGAGGGCAAAATAATGTTTCTTGGTGGGGGCACCAAAATAATGTTCGCTTACCATTTAAAATTACCTTAGACCGCCCCTGAATTTATATATCTATATGCGAAGTTAGTAGAGTTGTATATATGCTCTATTCTCCTCCTTTTTCCACTTTTTCATCCATCTTCACAAGGATAGCAGAAGCAAAGGCATACACAGGTTTTGGGAGTTCACCACATTGCCCAGATGTTCTGTATTGCCACATCTACAACAATAGTACAAGTGAAATAAGTTTTTTTAAAAAAGTTTAAAAATGGAAGGAGAAGGATGCCCCAGCCAAGCTTTGTCATTATTTTTTTTAAAACTGATAGATGTAATAAAAATTTAGGCAAAATATGGATGAAAGGCAAGTATGTAAAAGAGCAGCTATTTTTCCACCCACAGAGAACAGTAATGGCCAAAATAGCATAGTGGGTACAGAGTCATGGCATGGATTTTCTTTCTCTCTTCTCTTTCTTATTACAGACACAGCTTTAAATTACTTGCATCTGAATGAGTGTGAGCAATTAATCAAATTAGCCTGCTTTTGCAGGTGAAGTGTGTGTGTGTGTGTGTATGCAAACACACACACACTTTAAAAATTGCATGTACAAACACACACACTTCATCTGCACAGACAGGCTAATTTGTTTAATTGCACATACATGCATATACACACATACATATACATTTCTGGCTTATGGTGACCCTACTATAAGGATGAGAGAATGTGATTTGCCAAGGTCACCCATTGGCTTTCCATAGTCCAGCAATGGTTCAAATTCTAGAATTCCAGGCCTAGTCTGACCCTACATATGCTGGTTCTCATGTGTGTTTGTATAGTGAGTGTAAATAAAAGGAAAAGGGAAGTCATCTAGAATCTTCCATCTAACATGATGTTCAAAGTATGGAAGACCCAGGATCCTATTGGGTTCTAGATGTTGGTCTTTGACCGTAAATAAATATCTATCTATCTATTGGGTTCTATGGTACAAACCACAATTGTCCAGATGTCGTGTAAGCAATCTGTAGGATAGCAAGTAATTCTGGAAGCATTTACAATATTATTTATTTATTTATTTTGGGCATTTCTATCCCGTTCTTCTCACCTCCGAAGAGGGACTCGAATGGCTTACAGCAGGCAATCATTAGATATGAAAAAATAATACATTAAAACACACAGTTACAATTAACACAATTAAAACAATTATAAGCAGTCAATTAAAAACAGTTTTCAATATACAATATTCTTCTCCCTCACTTTAGCTTTAGTATATGGGCAATTAATCAACTATTATGCAATAGATCACCTGCTAAGCAATTGGTTAAGAAATTTTGTGATCCAGTGTCTTTACTACACAAAAAGGTGTATACAAGTGCTTCCTATGCTATCTGATGTAAACAACTGGCTTCCCCAGCATATCAAGGACCAGTACCATTTTATTCACCGTGACTACAGTGGGGTTTCCCCCCACTTATATGACAACTCAGCAGGGACCAGAAACCAATGACTAAAGAACTATAGACCACCACTTTCGGTAGTACTAATGTATAGGATATTGGCTTACATCTTCTTTGATTATATTGTTGTCATTTATTAATTTGGTTCTTTTTTAAAGGTTTGCCTTCTTTACCATTTGTGCTGGGTTCTTTGTGTGTGTGTGTATGTGTGTGTGTGTGTGTTTAATCTTGCTTTGGGAATGTGTGTGTATGATCACTGATTCTAAAGTGTTACTTCAGTGGATTTTTTTCTCAGTTTCTGATATAAACCTATGCTTTAGGGTTTTGACTATCTTGTTTGTTGAGTTATTGTAGGTTTTTCAGACTATATGGCCATGTTATAGAGTTCCAAATCTTAATATATGTGCCAATTCAACATTTTGTTGTATTAAACCAAATAATCCATATGTATATATGCATTCCTTTTTCATTCCTTTCTGATATAAAGGTGACACATGAGAAGTTTTAAGATTGGTACAGAAACAGTAATGCATGAAAACACAGTTGACATTACTGTCTTCCTAGGAGAGGAACAGCAGAACATTTCTGGATGAGAGGGAAGGTGTTTTAATTGAGTCCTATGAGAAGCTAGGAAAGGCTTAAATGGATGAAAGAAGACAGTAGATTCCAAAATGCACCAAAAGATGGAAGTGTATACCCAAAGGTATCTATGTAATGTGCAGTTTGATCCTATAAACATATACCAAGATTCTGGACTCAGACACTTGGACTCCTGTACATACTTACACAAAGGTAATAGAATTACTTCATAGGATCATTCTGTGCATTTTCATAGATTTAGTAGGCTATATTTCAGAGAAAGAAACTTTCAAAAATCCGCTGAGAGTTCCTTGACTAAAATAAACCCTAAGAAAGTCATGGGGTCACCCTAAATCAGCAGGTGTCTTAAATGTACACTCATACAAACATGCTTTAGAGTCAGTGTTCAGAGGATTACTTTACAAATGTGTAAGTGTGCATGTGTTATTGAGGCAGCCCTAAGACACATTTTAAACTAGTAAATATCCAGAACATTTCCTGATTTAGTACCTCTGTTCAGGGATTCTGCCACTCTCATATTAGCACTGTATACTGTCTGTAGTTTAAAGGCAACAATGTTCTTTGCCCAAAGGAAAGAAAAACTCCATGTATTGAAGTTTTCATAATCAGCGTTGGATACCACCTCCTGCCCATACCTCACCCGATCTCAGTGATGGGGCAGAAATAATGTGGGATGTAGATTATGTGGGATGTAGATTAATCCCCTGATTATAATAGTTACATATAAATAGGTTGACTAGGGGCCCTTCCACACAGCCCTATATCCCAGAATATCAAGACAGAAAATCCCACATTATCTGAGTGTGGACTCAGATAACCCAGTTCAAAGCAGTTAATGTGGGATTTTTTGCCTTGATATTCTGGGATATAGCGCTTTGTGGAAGGGCCCTAGGTCAGTGCAGCAGAAGAGAAAGTGTCATTTCTTCCACCCATTCCATTTTTTACCCAACCAATCTAGTTGTATACCTTATTCACCAGTGTGTCACCAGTGTGTCGCCAGTGTGTCACCAGTGTGTCTGAGATTTTTTACACAAGCGCTCAAGACCTGGCTTTTTGGCTGTGCTTTCAATTTGTAATCAGATCTAACTGTCAAATGCCATTGCTATAAGTGTGTTTTATATTGTGTAATGTTTATTTTAAATTGTAAGTCGCTTGGAGCACGCCGGTGGAGAGCGACTAACCAAGAAATAAAATGAAATGAAATGAAAACGAAATTTAAGGGGACTCAGGGTTTGTTGAACAATGGAGGAATAGAGGACAAGAATGGCAGGAATGGTGGCCATTTAATGTTTCAAGAGCTGGAATGGTGTAGCAGGTTGAATGGTAGACTCAGACTTGGTGACCCAGGCTTTGAATCCACACTCAGATATGGAAAAGTGGAAACCCATTGGGTGACCTTGGGCACATCATGCTGTATCAGACTTAAAAGAAGGGAATAGCAAACCTCCACTGAAGCAGACCATCCTAAAGATGTGTCACGACAGCCAGGCAGCAGGCCATTTCGGCCTGTATAAGACTATCCAGCTAGTAACCAGAGACTTTTGGTGGCCCAAGATGCGGAGGGAAATCAAGAAGTATTTGGCCACCTGCCCGGTGTGCCTGCGGGCTAAGCAGGTGGTGGGCAGACCCCAGGGACTGTTGCAGCCACTGCCCACCCCGGGGGACCCGGGGGAGATGTTGTCCACAGATTTCATCACCGATTTGCCAACCTCCCAGGGAAACACTACAATTCTCGTGGTTGTGGATAGCCTTACCAAGATGGCCCATTTCATTGCTTGCCCGGGCCTACCATCCGCTAAAGAAACTGCGGACCTGTTCCTGCATCATGTGTTCAAGGTTCATGGACTACCTAAAAGTCTGGTAACGGACCGTGGCAGTCAATTCACGTCCCAGTTTTGGAAGGAGACCCAGCGGGTGCTTGGAATAGAGGCACGGATGTCCTCGGCCCGACACCCGGAGACGGATGGGCAAACCGAGCGAACCAATGGGATCTTAGAGCAGTACCTACGGTGCTATGTAAATTACCAGCAAGACAACTGGGCCTCCCTGCTACATTCTCACCTCTGTTTTCATTGACTTTTTCAAACATCTCATAGAATTTGTTTCTTCTCACCCCCTTGCCAACCAATTTCCTTTCCGAATTATACACAAAACAGTAAATGCCTTTAAACACTACTTTGAAATCATGGTCAGTTAATGTGGCAACACTCAACAAATTGGTTTTGATCCCAGGTACAAACAAAATATCTTCCCAATTCACTTGCCAACAAGAAATAAAACAAGTCCCATAATTTGAAAACTCTCCTTGATCCATCTGCAAGGGTCAAACTCAAACCCTAGGTTGACTGAACATTTTTGTAACATGCTAGCATTGTTCACAATGTGGTGGGTTGCTCCTGAATCTAAAACCCACTTTACTTTATTGTAACTACTAGTCTCTGCATCAGCAATCAGGATTCTGGGTGTGGTGGTTGTAGTCCCATCAGCATGGCCTTTCCCACGATAACTTCCAGTTCCTCTGGTGCCCCCTCTGGGCTGTTGCCTTCTTCCTGCTGTATAGTTCCTCAACAGGTGCCCGACTCTGTGGCACCCGAAACACCGCCGGGTTTTGACTATGTGTGCAGCAGCCAAAGTCGGCACCTCATGGTAATCTTCCTCCTCCATCTCCTGTGGAAAACGTGCCACCTCAGGTTTGCAGCACCTGCTTTGTTCCTCCTCAAAACGCCATCTGTCCATCTCTTCCGGAATTCTGCACTTCCTTCTGTGTGACTCTCAGCCCCCGAGATTATGTCTAGCCACATCTGTTTGGCTTTCTGACAGTCACTTTCAGGATTAAATGCAGCCTCCTTTCAAAAGAACCCGGGCAGAGCATCTGTTTGCTTTTACTCACTTTTCATTTATCATCCTCTCACAGGCTTGCTTCACTGGCTTGCATTGGTGAGCTTTGGCTACTCCGGCCATCCATCAATCTCTCACCTCCGCACAGCTTTCCAGGCACTCTCCGGTCAGCATTTCTTTGTTCCATTATGGGCAGCAGTCCGAATACTAGTGCAGCGGAAGCGTGCTGGGCCCATAACCCTTTTGTCCGCGCGCCAGTGATGAAGCGAAGCCAGGTCTGAACTTAGAAAGTTCTTTTATTGATTAAGTGAGCAAAGTAAAGCATTCTCACACAGAGCAATTCAGCAGCCTGCACCTCACAGCAGAATCAGCATGGCGACTGACTCAAGCAGCTCAGTGTCTCCCTTATCAGTATGTTTACACAGCTGAAGGTCAAACCAGTGCTGGACACCACTTGTGCTGTTTTAACTCTATACATGCCTGGTTACACAACACCAGGAAGAAAGTATCAGAACGCTGAATTTAGAAAGTATACTGCCTGATCTGCACGTGCGGCCTTCTTTACGTGGGCCAAACGGGGAGGAGCCTCCGAGCGAGGGTCTCGGAACATCGTTCGAGAATCCGCCAGCACTCGGAGGATTCTCTGCTATACATGCACTACAAGACATATCAACACAGCCCGAATGACCTTCAGTTCTGTGGCTTGGAAATCGTCAGGGTCCCACCCCACAGGGATGCCCAAAAGACACTATTGAGGGCAGAAAGTAAATGGACGGTCCTTTTAAAAGTCGAGCCACCGTGGGGCCTGAATGAAAAGTGCATGTAGTACCTTTGTGCTTCCATTTTCATTTGTGTTGTATAAATAATAGTGGTTACTTTATTTGAATGCTTACTACATATATGTAATGTGAATATATACTATAAGCGTCTTTATATCTATACTAGATTTCCGCCGCCTGCCCTGTGATGCGCTATGTGGGGATCGTTACTTTGGCCTTGAAAAAGAACCGGGGGGGGGGGGGTCGAAATGAGGTGGGACCCCTGTACATTTGTGTCCTCGTCGGCCAGAAGACTTTGCAGACACCGTCCGCATAACCATTTCTCCGAATTGGGGGCGCCACTGAGCCTAAGATTGTGCTTGCCGGCGGGTCTGCATTCCACTCTTTTACTGGATTACAAACACCCATCGGGGTGGGATTACAAATACCCATTGGGGTGCAACACCATTTCTACTGCGGCGTTACTCCGTCCTCTCATCCCACCTATTAATTGGTGAACTTACTTATTTGACATTGATTCCTATGTGAGCTACTTCAATTGTGGGATTGAATTTTTGTTAAGTTTTGGCACCCGACTTGGGTTGATATGTTTAATTTGCCTGAAACTCCTTCGGAGTAATTATTCAATACAAAATACTTTCTAAATTCAGCGTTCTGATACTTTCTTCCTGGTTCTGCAGTGACCACGCCCGTTGGTTACACAACACAGCATCTTATACAATGGTTGAATTGCAGAAACATTTGAAAATCACACACTGACACTGCTTGCTTCCAAATGCTGGGTCTTTTCCGATTCACTTCCTGAGTTGGAACAAAGATGGCGACAGTGGCTTCAAAATGGCAAGGATACATCTGGGTTCCCAAATCACGTTTAAATCTCTTCAAAAAGGAATTTGATCCAAATTTCATCCAAATTACGAAGATTCTAACTGGGCCTAACCACGCCTACTGCTTAGCTTTGTCTATGTACACATGTACATGCCATAGACATCAACATCAAGAAAATGAATTTTTACATGAAATCAGTTTATATGTATGTGTATATCTAGTCCTGGAGGGGCTGTGGTGGCACAATGGGTTAAGCTGCTAAGCTGCAGAACTTGCTGACTGGAAGGTCAACGGTTTGAATCCACGGGACAAGGTGAGCTCCTGTTGTTAGCCCCAGAGTCTGCCAAACTAGCAGTTTGTAAACATGCAAATGTAAGTAGAGCAATAGGTACCGCTTTGGTGGGAAGATAACCGCACTCTATGCAGTCATGCCAGTCACATGACCTGGGCGGCAACTATGGGCAATGCCAGCTTTTTGGCTTAGAAATTTTGATGAATACCATCCCCCAGAGTTGAACTCGACTAGACTTAATGTCAAGGGGAAACCTTTACCTGTATGCAAATCCATTCTTATAGTTTATATATTTGCCCAGATATTTTTATTCCACTTTCCCTCTTTCTTCATGTTCTAGTTTTGAAAATCCAATATCATTTTTGAAATGAGTTCATCTACCTGGTTGTATTTCAGTGAAGCATAGGCTTTCATCTTTCAGCAATTCCGTTCTTATTTGATGCAACACAAACAGGTCAATCTCTATGAAAAAGAATAAATGGATACAAATATTTATTTATTTATTTTCTTGCATGCATATTTGCTTATTTACTAACTATATTTGTATTCTGCCTTTCTCTCAAGATTGGACCCGAAGAGACTCACATTATAGTTTAAATCAATTTTAGCTAAAAGCAATTGCTATAATAAAAAGTATATTTGAATTAAAGAACTTATCCTATTAAACCAACACAATGAATACCTTAGAATCATAGAGCTAGAAGAGATCACACAGACTATCCAGACCAACCTCTGCCATGCAGGAAAAGCACAAAGCACCCCAGCAGATGGCCATCCAGCCTCTGTTTAAAAGCTTCCATCACACTCGGAGGAAGGGAGGTCCACTGTTTAACAGGTCATACGGATAGGAAGATCTTCCTTATGTTCAGGTGGTATCTTATTTCTTGTAATTTGAACCCATTGCTCCAAGTCCTTGTCTCCAGGGCAGCAGAAAGCAAGCCTGCTCCCTTTTCCTTATGACATCCTTTAAAATACATAAACATGGCTATCATATCTCCTCTCAGACTTCTCTTCTGCAGGCTAAACAGACCCAGCTCTTCTAGGCACTCTTGGTCTCCAAATCTTTGATCATTTTAGCTGTCCTCATCTGGATATGTTTCAGCTTGTCAATATCTCTCTTGAATTGTGATGTCCAGAATTGGACAGAGTATTCCAAGTGAGGTCAGACCAGAGCAGAACAGAAGGGCACCATGATCTACACACTATACTCCTGTTGATGCACCCCAAAATCCCATTGGCCTTTTTAGTCGCTGCATCACACTGTTGGCTCATGCTCAACTTGTGGTCTATTAAGACCTAAAGATCTCTCTCACATGTACTGTTGTTGAGCTAGGTTTTATCCGTACTGTATCTTAACTTAACATTTATTTATTTATTTATTAGTTGGATTTATTAGTTGCTCTTTCCCATAGGCTCAGGGCGACTCACATTCAGATACATATAAATCCATAAAACACGATAAAAACACGATAAAGCAGTCCCCCTATTAAAATTGCAGCACCAGGCATACAAACAGTTTACATGTTCACATATCTATGAACCGAATGCTTAGGTAAAAAGGAGGGTCTTGCAGGCCCTGCGGAATGTTAATAAATCAGTCTGGGCTCGAATTGTGGGCGGGAGGGCATTCCACAATTCCGGCGCAGCGGCACTGAATGCCCTCCTCCGTGTTGAACCCAGGTGAATAGATTGGCAGCTAGGCACCACCAGGAGATTCTGGGATTCGGGTCGCAGTGGTCGAAGAGGACTATAATGGGAGAGGTGGTCCCTTAAGTACACTGGCCCCAGACCATTCAAGGCCTTAAAGGTCAGAACCAGCACCTTGAAGAATAAATAGTATGTACCTTTATCCCAAGCTCCATTAAAAGACACTTTTGGAACAACCAGATGGTGGTCAAAAATGTTTAAATAGAAAGGTCTTCAGCAGCTGATTAAACAAGAGCAGGAACCAGCCAGACCTTCTATGGGAAAGAATTCCATAAACCTGGGACCAACCACCAAATTTACAAATGCCAAGGTATTTATGTTTTCATGTTCTCCAAATATTGTAAAATTTTTGAGTTTTGCCATAGTATCTGAACTTCTTGTTTTGCATCTCTAACTTCAGTGTTTTTTTTTACAGTTACTAGATCTCAGGTCCTAATTTCTCAGAACAAAGGGGGAAATTCTCAGGATGAGAGCACCGCCTTGAAAGGTATGCATGCTGCATAAATATTTTATTCATCTGTTCGACATTTAGTCTGAATGGCTTACTCTATACTAGTGTTTCTCAGACTGCGCTCCTCCAGGTGTTTAGACTTCAGCTCCCAGAAATCCCAGTCAGCTTACCAGCTGTTAAAAATGGTAGAAGCTGAAGTCCAAAACATCTGGAGAACAGTTTGAGAAACTCTGCTCTTTACAATAGTGAGCAATGCTTAATTATATCACTAAGACTTGGCCATTGTCTGTTACCATTGAAACATCAGTACTGGTGCCTTCTGACACCATATGTCATCATCCCTATTTCTTAACGTTTTTATTTTGATAGGTCCTCACCTGGTGTTTACAATCCTCAGGCTTTTATAATGCAACCAAATAAAATATTTCATGCATCCAATAGACCGAACTGAAGAACTATAACATTTCTTCCACAATACCTTTGGTTAGTCTTTAAGGTGTCACAAAACTCTTTATAGCTTTGATTTTAGTTGAGTTACGTCTGCATTACACCTGTAGAAAGGAGAAGAAACATCTAGCTGCAGCTGCTGTATATCCCTTCAGTGTGTATAGCTGTTGAACTGCCATTTTTAAAGTAAATAAATACAAAATACAACCTAGTATTTTTCTTCATCAGCAAAAGGCTGAGCGGAGGAAACACACAGGGAAAAAAACCCCAAAGGGTAAAGTCAAGGCACAGCAATTGTTTAAGCAGCAAAGGAGAATGTTAAAGTAACAGTATGTCCTCTTGTATGAGTAACGTCTCAACAATCTGCTGAAGGAGTGATTTTAGGCTGAAACCCCAAACCGCTGTCTTTTTAATTTGCCAAGCACCTGTGAAAGAATGCAGCTGCAATACCCTGGGAAAACAATGGGAACTGTGACAGTTCATTAATATAAACCAGCAACTAGATGAATTTGGGGAAAGTTGTTGATATAAAATTACACCAGAGGACAAACCAGCATTCTTGAAGTATACCAAGAAAACTACTAACACCAGTATTTCGGTTTTTGTGTGTCATCATGTCAGCTTTGACTCATGGTGACTCTATTTATTTATTTATTTATTTATTTATTTATTTATTTCGGGATTTTACCCCACTCTTCTCAACCCCCAAGGGGGGACTCAGAGCGGCTTACAGTACGGCACAATTCGATGCCCACATAATAACAATATAAAACCCCCAAACCCTTCAACAATTAAAATACATTAAAAATACATTAAAATACAACTACATTAGCACCATACACATTCACTCTGGATTAAAACAATGTTCAGTCCATAAAAACATTGGCCATAATCACCCACTTTCATTAAAAACCAATCTAAAATGCTGCCTTGTGCTGGTGTACGAATGCCTGGTCCCACAGCCAGGATTTTACCTTTTTCCTGAAGGCCAGGAGGGATGTGGTGGATCGTACATCAATAGGAAGTGCATTCCACAGGCGGGGAGCCACCACCGAGAAGGCCCTATCCCTCGTCCCCACCAGCCTCATCTGAGACGTAGGCGGGAGCGAGAGCAGGGCCTCCCGGATGATCTTAGATTACGAGGTGGGACATAGCGGCTGATGCGTTCGGACAAGTAAGCTGGGCCAGAACCGTATAGAGCTTTAAAGGTCAAAACCAGCAGTTTGAATTGAGCCCGGAATTGGACAGGCAGCCAGGGGAGCTGACACAACAGGGGGTAGTAGGCTCCCTGTATGTAGCTCCCGTTAGCAATCTGGCTGCCGCCCGCTGACTAATTGCAATTTCCGAACTGTCTTCAAAGGCAGCCCCACGTAGAGTGCGTTGCAGTAATCTATTCGGGATGTGACCAGAGCGTGGACAACCATAGCCAGATCAGACTCTATGATCTCCAAGACATCATGTTATTACTAGCTATACTCAGGTCTTACAAACCAAGAACTTAGCTTCCTTTACCGGGTTACAACTTTATAATCAATACTTAATTTTTTTTTAAAAAAATATGCCAGGATGAAAGTCTAGTCAGAAACCAACTTTGTGGTCACAAGTCCTTGCCATGATCCTTCCTCCATGTGGAAATGGCAATTAAGTAATGGTCAAGAAAACTAATTAAGATACATTTAGGGATGCTTTCATCCTAAGTTGAACATACTGTTGAAAAACCATGTCAGGAAATAAGTGCAGCCAGCCATGATACAAAATACATCCTGATTTGGTTTACAAATATTATTTCTTTTAGATTTGCTGTTTACTACTCTGTTGTTCAGCCAACAAACTTCCAAAGAAATTAGAATCTCTAAAATAAAATAGATTCTGAAGCAGGAAAAATCCTTCTAAATAATACCCTTTTCCCTTTAAGGCTACTTTCCGTGCGGGCGCAGGAAGGAGAAGACGTGACAACTGGGTTACTTCTCAGGAAACACAGTTTATTTCGAATCCACAGCTGTAGAGGTCTGCCCTATGGCGCAACAAGACGCAAGGGACAGAACCCCTCCTCCTTCCAGTCATTCAGTTTTTATACAATCAATGGAGTCGGTTTAAGCACCGCCTCGTTCATTCATTTCACTGGCTAACACTTATGATGTGCTCTGATTCTAACCAATTAACAATGCATTAGGTAATCTAATAATCCATTGGCTAACAGACATTGCGCAGTTTATTTTCCTGACCAGTTATTAAAGCTTTGTCTATGTGCATAGATTGTCCCTATATTGTTACTTTTCTGATAAGCGTTCCCACGGACCGGCCAAATGGGTGTTTCATTAGGCTAACATATGTGATGTCTCCTAGACCAATCACTGACTAGTAAACAAAAAGCACATGGTGTTTCTCTAAACCAGGGGTGCTCACACTTTTTCAGCCTGGGAGCTACTGATTAAGAAACCAAGTCCCAAAGATCACCTGCCCAGAAATGTAAAACGTATAACTATTTTCTTATTTATTTATTTATATTTATTATTCATTTTTATGTACCGCTCCTTCCTGCAGGTTCGGGGCAGTTTACGTAAAATAAAGTTATAAAACATCCACATTTCAATTTAATAACAACAGTATAAAACAGAGCATTAAAATACATCCAACCACCCCATTTCTCCCACACTGCCATATTACCACACATATTATCAGCCAGAAAGTAAGAAGAGAGGCTTTTGAACTGCAAGGCCATTTAATACTCAGCAAGGTAAACAAAGGGGCATGCAAAAATACATCCAACTACCCCATTTCTCCCACACTGCCATATTACCACACATATTATCAGCCAGAATGTAAGAAGAGAGGCTTTTGAACTGCAAGGCCATTTAATACTCAGCAAGGTAAACAAAGGGGCATGCAAAAATACATCCAACCACCCCATTTCTCCCACACTGCCATATTACCACACATATTATCAGCCAGAAAGTAAGAAGAGAGGCTTTTGAACTGCAAGGCCATTTAATACTCAGCAAGGTAAACAAAGGAGCATGCAAAAATACATCCAACCACCCCATTTTTCCCACATTTCCATATTCCCCAACATATATTTCTCAAGGAACAAAGCAAGCAGAGAGGCTTTGGAGCTAAAAGGCCATTCTTAAACATTAAAAATAAACAAAGAGACATGCCACAGAACAATCAAGCACCCACCCCAAAGTAAAAAGACCGACCTTTGAGATGCGGTAAGGAAATGACCCCAAACTGTCCTTCTCCTCCTCCTCTGTCGTTGCTCCTATTTCCATGCCGCCAGCATGCGTGCCGCCTCCAAGAGCTCACGAGAAGTCCGAGAGGCAGAATGGGCGCTTCTACTCATGCGCGCGGGGCCAGCCATGCATCGCGTCATCCAGGCCCACCCCCTTTGTTCTCCTACGACTCTGAGTGGCTGGAGAAGGACGGAGGGAGGAGGAGGAATCCAAAAGAGGGGGCCCATTCTGCCTCTTGGACTCTGGAGCTTTTGGAAGCGGCGCGCGAGCAGGGAGCTGGGAGGAGCAACGACGGAGGACTTCTTTGCAGCGTGCAGGGACGCGTGAAGAGGACCAACAGCAAAAAAACCTGGTCAGGGGCCTGAAGATCACCAGGATGAGGCCTGAAGATCACCCTGGTGATCCCGATCACCATTCTGAGCACCCCTGCTCTAAACCAATTGTAATGCATCAGGACAACCAATGAGGTGGCGTCCCTTCTAAACCAATCACTGCTGTTCTCTAACGTGCTTGCTAACTCTGCCTTCTTCTCTATGCCTATGCCTATGCTTGGGTAGCATTCTCTCCTGACGTTTCTTCTGTAACTCAATGAGTCTCCTTCAATTCAATAAAAACAATAACAATCAAGCATACAAGTATGCATATATATATAGCCAACTAGCTGTACCCGGCACACGTTGCTGTGCCCTATTTAGGAGATACGAGAAAGTCTGAGTATGTAAGGGTTGGAATTGATGTTACTTATGTTCTTTGTGGGGTCATGGCTGTGTCGTTGTGGGTTGTTCTGGTGGGTGGGATGTTGAAGTCCTATGGAGTTCTGCAGAGCTTGTGGATATACAATGTTTTTTGTCTTTCCGTCTGCTGTGTTGATGTAGAGGTTCTGTGGTTTCCCAACTCTGGAGCACGCTACGTAGAGTTGTCCGTGGGAGAAGCATTCAGTGTCAAGGTCTGTGCCACAGATTTGTAGTGTTTGTCCTTGAGCCTTGTTTATGGTGATGGCAAAAGCTAGTGTAGTGCAGTGTCTTTCTGTTCTGGCATTTGTTCTGCCCTTTTTTGTGTGATGTATGTAGCGTTGCGAGTGTGTCGTCCAATGCTGTTTTTTTTAGGAGGCATGGCTTGTCTTTTGGGTCAGCTTATGCCTGTGTGGAAGGAAGGAATGGCATACAAATGGGTTGAGCAGTAGACGCAAGGTTGTGTTATGTGCGTATTGTGTTGTGTGTAGGTATTACTTTTGTGTTATTCTGGGGGTATGTGTTTGTCAGTGGTGCCTGTGTCCCTGGTGCCCTATTTGTCTCCCTCCTAGATCTTGACCGTGGCAGTTTAACCCTCAACTGAAATCTCTCAGCATTCTAAGTGGCTTTGCCCACCATTACTATGGTAACTGATGTTGGCCAATGGGTTTCGCTGGCTGCCGCAGAGGATGCTGGGAAATGTAGTTTTATTTTTACTCGTGGTTTTGGGGGCCTTTTAGGTTTGGGGGGGGGAGTTTCTTTGCTACAAACGTACCTTGCTTGAGGCCTATTTCTGTTGGCAAGTTTTGTGTTTCTGCGTTGTAAGGTTTCTCTGTTTGAGGTAGTCTTCACATGACGACTCTTCCTTTATATAATAGATGTTGCATGCCCTCCAACATTTCACAGAAGAAATTTGGAACGCATGGAGCTAAGCCACATCATAGTGTGCTCAAAAAGATATAACTGCAGGATAAGAGGACAAAGGTTATTATTAATCAAGAAGTACACAGAATACTATTTTAAGCAAAGAAATTCTGATATTGTAGAACTGACTTTAGGAAGGACAAGAGTCTACACTTTCTCAAATTTCCCACTGAATTAATTGAATGCAAACTATTTGCACTTTGAACTCAGTTTGTAGCAATTAAAGTAAACCAAGGATAAACTAGGAAAATAAGAGGACAAATAAATTTGGACATTTTAAATTCAGTTGAGAAAGTGGGATAACAAAAGATTAACTGGCAGACCATGGGACGGCAAAAGATTAAATGCATCGACTATTTCATGCAGTTTCAAACTGATATTGAAGAATGTAATTTTACATGGGAAATCCTGGAACCACTTTGGGCCCAGATGGCAATGACACAAATAGCCGTTTCTGGTCCACAGCCGGAAGATCTAGGAAGATCTGGCCCACTGGCTCCCTTTTTCATTCATGGGATTCTTTCCTTGCTTCCTTTCAAGGAAGTGTGAGTTTGAACAATGGAGTTTAAATAACGAGGTTAAGGAAGCATCCATCCTGGGAGTCTTTCCTTAGAGCTTGTGTAAGACATGTCATGGCGTTCCTCTATTCTGATTGGCCCAACAGGGAGGGCTCACAGGTAAACTCCTTGCGAACAGAACGCGGCAGCCTTTCCGTGCCACGTGGTGCTGAATAGGGGAGGAGGAGCCATGATCAGCTGCCATGTGGTCCTGTCATGAACAAAAATATGTGACAGCGAAGCCCTTACAATCTCTGTGTCAAGCCAAACAGGCCAAAGGGAACCTAACACTCTGAATGGTCAGTGTAGATGGGGCCAGGGACACTTGGAGAATAGTGTTGGAAAGTGCAAGTGCCATCTTCAGTGTTGGGCACAGCTTCATTAAGAGCCTGCCCAGACATTCCCAGTGCTGATAGTAAAGTATGGTGTGCACTCATCTCTTAGTCACCATAATCTAGACACACATCCTTTTTGGTGATTTGCTTGGAATGCAGTTCTTTGGATTTGAATCGAATTTTAAAAACTTGACTTAATCCAACAGTTTACCAGAAAATCTAGATTTTCTTTGGCATGTGGAATTGAGAGGAGGACTTAGTGGTGGGTAGAACAAGTTGATACGGGATGACTTGGGCCACATGTGATTCTTTAGGCGAGTGAGGAGAACATGGACCACTGGGGAAAGTTTTAAATCTTGCCACGAACACACTGCGATAAGTTTGCCTTTGGGTCTCTGTAATTCAGAAATGACTTAAAGGAATCACAACAACAAATATCCTCATTGGATGTTTCACTTCACAGCACCAGGTTGATGAAGTGACCATCGGAGCTAATCTGAAGTGATCATTGGAGCACAAGGTTGATGAAGTAACCATTGTGGCTCTACTAGTATGGGCCACAGTACATTACACACAACCCTCCCATATCCTTTTAACATGTGAGGGGACTCAAGTAAATCTTGGTATCTCTGCAAACATTCAAACATGGAATCAAACTTGAAATGACAGTGTGTGCAGTCAGTGCCCCATCTGAACTAGGCTAAATGAAAGTAGGCTAAATTTCTTGAACGTTCTTGCACTCTGGCTTAACATTACACTAGTCTTGTGGCTGTGTCCATGAGCAGGAGAAGGCATGTATTTGTAATAAGCTGGCACTTTGCTGCCCCTAACCTTTTGTTTTGTTTTGTTTTGTCTCCTTAGCAGATTCGGCCACAGAGCAATTCTACAGACTTTATGGCATGGAGGTGGAAACTGGCCCAGAAGCAGGACTGTCACCTTTAGTAATGCTTCCTATAGCATGATGTGATGCAAAAAAATATTGCTGGTCTGTCCCTTCCCTGTGATGAAGCCATCAGGAGAAGTCTGCCAATAGCCCCTGACTGCACCATGATCCTAGATCATACCTGGTATAGTGAAGTCTGGGTGCTACTGTGACAGCATTCTGTTACTTCCCTTGTTGAATTTTTATGTTTTTTACATTTTTACATAATGCTTCACAATTGTGAAATGTTTTTTTTAAAAAAAACCAAAAGCAGTAGTGTGAAGTCTGTCTTCACACTACTGGAGTGTCACAGTCATGCAACATCAGCAGTTGTGCAATAAGTGTTGTCACAATGGCAGTTAAGTAGCTGCTATCCCACACTGTAGGAAAGCTGCAGAATAGAGGCTTCCATTCAGTAATGTCCAAAGATTGTTCTGCTGGCAGCAGGCATGTAACCGGGAGGGGGCTTGAGGGGCTTCAGCCCCCCCCCCCCAATTGTCAGGTTGGTCTGTGAGAAGGCCTTACTGGTACATTATTTAAACTGTTATGTGTATTCATATCATGATCTGATCACCATGCTCAATATTTCACATATGCATGGGGGTATTGGGTTAACAAGGTTTGCTAGGGCAGACCCTCCCTCACCCAGACTCAGCCCCTCCCGAATCAAACTCAGCCCCTCCTAAATCAAAATCCTGGCTACGGCCCTGGTTGGCAGCACAGGCTTCTACAGTCATCCCATTTTTTAATTTATGATTATATTGTAACTAAGTTTAAACATCTTAAATATTTCCTTCCAGTGCTAGCTGTGCTCAGTAACAACACAGATCCACTACTATTCATTCTATCTGGCAGTAATCTACTGGTACATTGGGGGAAATGGGTGATCTCTCTGTGTTCTAGTTTATTTGTCCCCAAGGAGAAGTGGGTCACACAACCCAAGACGTTCGTGACATTTGTAGAATCTAGTTCTACCTTTTCAATATTCTTCCTCTCTCTTCCCCTTTACATATAACAAGAATGCAGCCTAACTTCATCTTATGGTGTGATTAAGTGCAATTGTCACTGCATGAAACTATTACAAATTGCAGAGAGTAAAAAGATACTGCAGAACGATTCACATGGCAGAGATTAAGAGCTGCTAAGAGATATAAGCTCCTAGACGTTAATCACTACTGAGGTAGTGTGTATATAAACACACACTCACGTTACCAAGATTCTCTGCTAAGGTCTTCTGTCCATATAAAGCCACAATCTGGCCTACATTTGTCATAATCTGTATTTCACTGGCAGAATTAAGGTCTTCTGTCTTCCGCACTTTACTGTATGATCTGGAATCTTTGCCCACTGTCCAGGCAAATTTGAAAACTCTAATAAATGCCTTCTCTGCCAAAGAATGCTGGTGCCTCACCAAACTACAAATTTCAGGATTGCATAGCATTGTGCCTCGGCCATTTAATTAGAGATGAGGTCCCTCAAAGAGGAGCTCCAGGAGCACCTCCTGAAGCAGCTTCTCCCTTTGCTTTAGCTCAGCATTAAGATTACTGTATGACGTGGATCTAATGCACACTCCAATTTTGGCAAGGTCATTTAGGCAAAAAAAGAGATGAGCATTAGCTTCAAATAAATATGTTAATTCACTAAAGATCGCTTTTACTTGTAGGTTTCTTGGAGGCATCTGTTTTGCAAAAACAGAATAAGGTACTAGATGGACCCATGATTTAATTGAGGTAGTCTCTATTTTAGATTCAAAAGGTCCTAACTATAGTAGCTATCTCTATCAAGTAAGATTATTATTAGAGATTCATTGCTGAACTTGCATTTCATTGGCTTTGATTTTCTCTTTGCTTTCTATTCTCTAAATTAAATAACTGCTGCTTCATTTAAGATAATTTGACCTTATTGACTATTACTTAAGGGCTCTGCTTCACAAGCCATCCCTGGAAAGAAAAAGAACTAATGGTTGTAGCACAAGGTTTATTCTGTCAGTTGTGAATGAGAACAGAGGCTGCATCTACACCAGGTGAAATAATTCAGAGTAGTCTGCTCTGCTGAAAGCTCTTGCCATAGAAATGTACGAGAGACAAGCATTATGTCAGCCAGCTCTGACTTTTGCTAGCTCTCGGATTTATTGACTGGACATAGCATATCATTTGATTGGTATGTAGGTATATGAGATTGTGCAAAGTTTGGTTGTGCTCATACATTAATTACTTATATCAGAAATTGAACCATGTGGCTTTCCAAACATTGTTAAAATATTGGTTGCTTACCTGTAACCTTAGTTTCCAGAGTGGTCGGCTGTGAATAGCACCTATGGTAATATCCTCCGTGCTCGCGCAGGCAACCGGAGATCTCGAGACTACTTCGACAGTTAAAAATCTACAGTTGGCCCCGCGCACTCTCCCCGTCACTATAAATAGCCCAAGCGAGGGGCCAATGGCCAGTTCTTCCGCCGCTAAGCAGTCAGAAGTTCGGCATGACATTACAAAAGTGGGGAGGATGGGCGGGGCTGTGCTATTCACAGCCGACCACTCTGGAAACTAAGGTTACAGGTAAGCAACCAATATTTTCCCATCGTGGTCAGCTGTGAATAGCACCTATGGTAGACTTGTGAGCTACTGACCTTGGATGGAGGGTGTCATGCCACCGCTGAAAACAAGACCGCTCGTCCAAATGCTGCATCCTTTTTTGAGATTAGATCCAGTTTATAGTGATTGACGAACGTCAGCGGGGTTGACCATGTAGCTGCTCTGCAGACAGCATCCAAAGGAATTCCTCTCATAAAGGCAGTTGACGTGGCCACCGATCTTGTCGAGTGAGCTCTAACCTGTGAAGGCAAATCCTTTCCTGCCACTTTATATACTAATGTTATTGCGGATGTAATCCATGAAGAAAGTCGTTGAGGGGATACTGGTATACCCTCAGTGTCTTTCCTGTACTTTAAGAACAATCTAGGGGATTTCCTAATCCCTGAAGTCCTGTTGATGTAGAATGCTATTGCTCTCCTAACATCTAACATGTGCAGAGTTTTCTCTAATGATGTACTTGGGTTTGGAAATAGGGCTGGGAGAACTATTTCCTGTGACATGTGGAAACTAGATGTTACTTTAGGAAGGAAGGCTAGATCTGTCCTAAGCACTACCTTATCTTTGTGCATTCTCAAATAGGGCTCATCACATCTGAGGGCACAAAGTTCACTTGCTCTTCTCGCTGATGTAATTGCCACTAGGAAAGCTGTTTTCCAAGATAATAAAGATATGTCTATTGTTGCCAATGGCTCAAAAGGGCTTTTTGTCAATACTTTTAACACTAGATCCAAATTCCACCTTGGGGGGCTGGTGACACTGGGGGTCGTGCCTTCTTAAACCCTTTTAAGAATTGTGATATTATTGGGTCATTGAAATATGAAGGTAGGTTGGCTCTTTTCCGAAACCAAGACATTGCTGCTAGGTAGCATTTTAATGAAGAAAAGGATAACCCAGAGTCAGATAGTGACATCAAAAACTCCAGCACTAGGGGTGTGGGTGCTGCAAGTGGTTCAACCCCCTTTCCTCTCGTAAAAGTAAAGAAATGACCCCACTTGTATGAGTAAGCTCGTTTTGTTGTTGGTTTTTGTGCTGCCTCTATAATCTGTCTTATCGATTCTGGAAGGTTACTTAATTGAACTACTGTGGACTGATCTTCCAAGCAGTCAGCTTCAACGAGTCCACATCCGGACAAAGGACCTGGCCGGCTTGTGACAGCAGAAGATCCTGTCTGCGTGGCAGCGACCTGTATATCCCTCTTGACAGGTGAAGCAATTGGGAGAACCATGGCTGCCGAGGCCACCACGGCGTGATCAGTATCCCTCTTGCTTTGTCGTGACACATTTTTGACACAACCCTCAGGATCAAGAGAAACGAGGGAAAGGCATACACTCTGTGGGTTCCCCAATGGCTCAGGAAGGCATCTCCCAGGCAATTCTGCATTGTCGTTCTCCCTAGGCGAGCACAGAATCTGGTGCATTGAGTGTTTTCCGGGGATGCAAATAGATCTATTTCTGGAGTTCCCCAATCTCTGAATAGTTTCCTCGCCACTTCCCGGTGCAATGCCCACTCGTGGTAAGCTAGGGGGGTTCTGCTCAGGAAATCTGCTAACTGGTTCTGTTCCCCCGGTAAGTGTACCGCTGACAAGTGGATGTCCCTTTGAATGCACCAGTCCCAGATTTTCAATGTGAGTGCATTCAGGGAGGTGGAATGTGTCCCTCCCTGCTTGTTCACATAGTACATTACCGTAGTATTGTCTGTGGCTAATTGTACTACGTGACCCTTGAGTACTAACTCGAATGACCTGAGTGCCTTCTCGACTGCCATTATTTCCAAAATATTTATGTGGTATGATCCCTCCACCTTTGTCCACTTCCCTTGAACTGTTAATTGATCTACATGGGCTCCCCAACTTTTGAGGGAGGAGTCCATGGTCAATACTCTTGTGGGAGTTGGAGGATGAAAGGGCATGCCCGTACAAACATTGTTGTGGTTCAGCCACCAGCGTAGGGAATTGCACACCTCCTCTGGTAGATCCAGACGGGTGGAGGGGCATTGGTGTAAGGGATTGAAAACGGACAGGAACCATGACTGTAAAGGTCTGAGTTTGAGTCTTGCATATGGGGTGACTGCCGTTGTAGAAGCCATGTGCCCTAGCAATACCTGAATGTCCCTTGCTTTCACAGACCTGTGCCCACTATTTTTAATATAATATTCTGAAGATTTTGAAATCTGTCGATTGGCAGTGTTGCCCTCTGCTCCTTGGAATCCAGCTGTGCACCAATGAACTGAATCTTCTGTGTTGGGATCAGGTTGGATTTTTCCCAGTTGACAATGAGACCTAGAGACTGGAGAAAGGAAAGAGTATACCTTGTGTGTTCTAGCAATTCATTCCTATTCCTACTTACTATCAACCCGTCATCAATATACGGGTATATCATGATTCCCTCCATGTGTAGGTGGGCTGCCACTACCGCCATACACTTCGTAAATACCCTTGGTGCTGTTGAGAGTCCAAAGGGCAGAACATTGAACTGGTACACCTGTGATCCCACACTAAAGGCTAGAAATTTTCGATGTCCTGGATGTATTGATACATGAAAATAAGCATCTTTAAGATCCACCGTTATGAACCAATCATTTTTATTTAACAGTGGCAGAATCGTTTTTAAAGATACCATCCTGAACCTTTTTGGAGTTATGAAATTATTCACTCCTCTTAAATCTAATATTGGTCGTAGACCACCTCCCTTTTTTGACACTAGGAAGTATTTAGAAAAGAAACATTGAGCAAACTTTTCTGGATACACTGGGGATATAGCTCCCTTAGATAACAATTTATCTATTTCCTCCATTAGCGGAGGTGAAGGAGTTGTAACCTTCACTTGTCCAACAGGTGGTTGATCGTTGAATTCTATCCTGTACCCCTCCTTAACTATACTTAATACCCATGAGTCTGTTGTAATTGAAGACCAGACTTCATAGAATGAACATAAGTGGTTAGTAAAGAGCTGTTGGTTTGGCTCTAATGTAGAACAAATGCTCTTTTGTATATTACAGAAAAACATGAACAAATTATCAACTTGAACTTGGGCAACTGGCCCTTGGGCAACTTGCCCTTTAGTAAACAATGTCTTAATGTCAAAGACACTGCTTATTGCCACGTCCTCGGTTTGCTTTGTTTTGGTACGGTTGGAACCGACCCCTGAAGCCAAACTGCTGTGGTTTCCTTTGTTGAAATTGTCTGTTGTTCTGGAAAAGCCTTTGGCGTTGTTGGCCATAATAGTTACCCATGTTCCTTCGGTCGTAAGGCAGCGATGTCTGCCATCTTGCTCTTTGTTGACTTACTCCCAGTCGTTGGTATCCGATGACTTGCATGGACTTTTTCATTTCTTGAGTGTGTTTAATCTTATCTTCTGTTTCTGGATTGAAGATAACGTCTTCATGCATCGGGAGTTCTTCTGCTATTGCTCTATGTTCCTCAGATAAGGAGGACGCACGAAGCCATGCATGACGGCGTATAGATGTTGCTATGGCGAATATCTTCCCTGCCGACTCCGCCATATGTTTAGCAAATTCTTTTTGGTATTTTGCTAACAGTAGCGCCTCTGTTTGAAAGGACAGCGGCGTATGTTTATCCTCCTCCGATACTTGTTCGATGAAGGGGGACATCATTTCCCATAAGAATGTTTGGTATGCACTCATATATGTTGCAAAGTGTGCCATTCTTACAACAAGGCCTGCAGCCATATGAGTTTTCTTCCCAATGATATCCAATTTTTTTCCTTCCTTATCAGCAGGTGTCATGTTTGTTAGCTGATTGACTGAGCATGCCAGGGGCCAGAGTTCTGATTGGCTGCTGTCTCTGGCTTGCTACTGAGACAAATGGTTTTAACTTCCACTTTCACCCTGGAGAGTGAAGAGAGCACTGACTGGAAACAGCCAGGAAGGAAATAGCTGCCAACTCTCTGTAGCCTGATCATTTCTAAGGCATGAAGCATATTTTAAAGGCTATTTAACATGACTGTTTTATTCTCTCTGTTCTCTGTGTGAATTCAAAGAGACTGCTGTATATATTGTTGCCCTGTTTGACCTTTTGAACTGAAGTAAATAAACATACTGTTACTTGTTACACTTGTTACACAAGCCCGAGTGACACTTTATTATACTGCAGGGTATATCTTGGTTCAGAAACTGTGGTAAAGCTTCTGTTTATTTACATTTACCAACCCCCACAAATACTACCTATCGGAATGTAATATCTTTTATTGTTGCACTTATCATCTTTGCTTTTTAGATCATAAGGATTAGACTGACATTTTCAAAGCCTCATTCCCGCTCTTCCATGGTGCTAGTGATTGTTTGTTTGTTTGTTTTTAATGCAATACAACTTTTTGGTTCACTCCTGACATGAATGATAAATAAATAAATAAATAAATAGTGCTAGTGATACATTATGCTTGCAATGGTTAGTGGGGTTACACTGCTACTTCTCCATTGTAGAGGTTAAGTACAAGAAGGTTCAATAAAATGTGTCCCTTTGTTCCAAATTAGCATGAGGGGAAATGAGAATTGTGACCAGAATAAAGTTAATTTGGTGAGTACAATTTCAAATATAAAATTTTGAAACTGAAAGTCTCCCCAGCCCCCTTTGGGCATTAAGATAATATTAATCAATGGCAATTTTACTCTTACTTTAGCCATTAAAATGGGTGATTCTGGTGCCAAATGTTCCTTTTTCTAGCAAAATATCACCTGTGCCAACAGAGAGAGGCAATGAAAAGCTCTGACTGCCCTTCTTTCCCTGGAAAGTCTCAGCCATCTGTAAAATTATACTATCATTCATTTGTTACTGCAATCAGTACCTTCAAGGGCAAATATTTATTTTTTATTTATTTTATTAACTTCATTTTTACCCCACACCCAAGGGGACTTGGAGCGGCTTACATGGGGCCAAGCCCAATAACACACATTAACAAAACAATAGCAATTATAAAAACAATACAATCAATAAAACTCAGGCACAAGCAGTAACAGACAATTTAAAACCATTTCGGGCGGGCCACATGTGATTGTTAAAATTTTAAAATAAACACTGGGTGTAGAGAGAGGTAGTTTACATATAGCAGGGAGGACAATATGGGGCAGACACACAACAGATAATTAAAGTGCTTCTGAGGACTTTGCAGAGAATGAACATGGCAGGGCATCATTTACTTCATTCAGGGAAGGCACATTGGAACAGCCATGTCTTCAGGCTCCTCCTAAAGACTGCCAAAGTGGGGGCTTGTCTAATATCCTTGGGGAGCACATTCCAGAGTCAGGGAGCCACTACAGAGAAGGCCCTCTCCCCCCCCCCCCAACCGTGCCTGCGAGAGAGCGAGAGTAAGGTCTCTCCAGATGATCGGAGAGATTGCCTAGGTTCATACACAGAGATGCGGTTACGTAGGTAGGCTGGTCCCAAACCAGGGCTTTGTAGGTCAGAACGTGCACCTTGAATTGGGACCGGAAGATGAATGGCAGCCAATGGCACTCCTTGAACAGGGGGGTTGACCGCTCCCTGTAGGACGCTCCAGTTAGTAACCTGGCTTCCGTCCGTTGGACCAATTGAAACTTCCGGGCCATCTTCAAGGGCATCCCCATGTAGAGTGCATTACAGTTGTCCGATCTGGAGGTGACTAAGGCATGGACCATCGTGACCAGATCCGACTTCATGAGGTATGGTCGCAGCTGGCGCACAAGTCTTAATTATGCGAAGGCCCTCCCAGCCACCGCCGACGCCTGTGCCTCAAACGTCAGTGACAAGTCTAGAAGGGCACCCAAACTATGGACCAAATAACTGCTAGGGTAAAGGACAATATTCAAGTAAAAAAAGTCAACAACATAGGATGGGAACCTTGGTATATATGGGGGACAAATTTTGTATTGGGAGCCCAGATGGCTCCTATTCCTTGAGTAAAAGTGGTCAGCTTAAGTACACTTTGGGAAGAGCCAAAATACCATGGCATGTATTTTGTCCTCAAATCTGCAGGAAACTGAACTTCAACTGTCCAGCAGTAAAACAAATGGAATGGAATGGAACAGCTGGGCCTACTTTACCCTGCCAGCTATATATATCCAGGAAAACATTTTCATAGTGGAAGTGGTTAATTTTGTATGATCACTGACTTTGTATTTCTCCTGACTTTACTCTTTTGTTGTTCATCCCTTGTTCCTACAGCTATTGCCAACGTTGTGAACAAATGAACTGAACAATAGTCTTTCCTGTGTTATAGGAAAGAACTGTTGACTTCAAAATAAGACAAAAGCATCAAAGTAGAACATCAAAGGGAGAGGAGAGAAAAGAGTTCTTAAAACTAGTTTCTAAAAAGGGTTAAAACTGGAGGCATTGTGCATTATGAAATACATATTTATTGAGCAGGTTTAATAGCTAAATGATGTTTGTGTCTGAACACCTTCCTTATTTTCTTTGAGGGTTTATCTGGTATGTAATGTTCGATAGTGATGCCAGCTATCTCAGGTTTCCTCCTTCTTTAATTTCAGGGCACCTCTGGATTTACCGTTTGATTATATTCGCATATGTAAGACGGACTGGTTATAGTTGCTCCTCTGTGAAATTTTATCTTCTCTGATCTTATTCACAAGGCTATTCCCTTTTCAGTTTGATTACCTATTCCTGTCTTTGTTCTGCTACTTCTACTGTTCTAATTTTTTGAAGTTGTATATTGCCATTTTGGGCCCGAGGCCACCTTTTTGTGTTTGCTGGCAGACAATTTCTTAAATAGCATGCCTCCAAATGATCTGATGCGGTTTCCTTTTCATAACCATTTTACCACGGTATTGAGCATGTATCAAATATCATTACAGAAACTTGATAGAAAGCATTCCAGATCCATCTCAATTAACATGCAGCACTTGATTTGGAACAGTCCTTTGAACCTGGATATGTATTTGGCAAATAACAACTCACCTTGCTGTATATGCTTAAGATATCTTTGTTAGATTAAACACTATGTTCATGTTAATAGCCCCCTTCTGTCAGGTGTCTACTTTACTTCAAGGTTGGACTGCTTGATTTTCAGATACAGGTTTGCAATGATTTCTATTGATGTCTATTTTAAAACTTTACATACATTGGAATTCTGTTTATTAAAGAAAATTAAATGAAGAACAAAGATATATCATAAGTTAGATGAGCCAGAATTTGTATATGAGAGAAGAAACACTCTTTAATGTACAATGTAATCCTTATATGACTAATGCTAGGCCTTTCTAACTCTATGGATATTGAATCGTGGGATCTGTGAAGATTACCTCTCTAGGTAAGGTAAAGGTTTTTCCCTGACATTAAGTCCAGTCATGTCCGACTCTGGGAGTTAGTGCTCATCTCCGTTTCTAAGCTGAAGAGTTGCCATTGTCCATACACATCTCCAAGGTCATGTGGCCAGCATGACTGAATGGAGTGCTGTTACCTTCCCGCAGAAGCAATACCTATTCATCTATTCACATTTTCATGTTTTCGAACTGCTAGGTTGGCAGAAGCTGGGGCTAACAGTGGGAGCTCACACCCCTCCCTAGAATCGAACCTGTGACCTTTCAATTAGCAAGTTCAGAAGCTCAGTGGTTTAACCCACTGTGCCACCGGGGGCTCCTGATTATCTCTCTTATAGCAAAACTAGTGGTAAATATATGCCAAGCAAGTGTAAATATTAGGCATGGTTAGGTACCATCTTCATAATTCAGAATAAAGTCAGAAAAATTACCTTTTTGAAGCAATTTTGAAGTTTTTAAGGAAACCGGAAGTTCCTTTGTCCTTCCAAAGATTGTCTCGCCATTTGTCTTCCAACTCAGGAAGTGAGTCGGAAGTGACTCAGTGTTTGTAGGCAAGCAGCTTGCATGCTTGACTCCCAGCCAATGAAGGGAGAAGTTTTGGGGAGGGGAGAGGTTTTGGCATGGCAGCCATTGCACTATATGAAGGGCAGCATGTGGCTCAGAGGCTCATTGTGAGCCTGGGAAGGGAGGTTGTGAAGGCAGGTTGGAAAAGCAGGTTGGAAGAGCAGGTCAAGCGGAGAAGGGCTGGGAGCAGGGCTGTTGCCTGCGTGCCTTGCAGCCGCTTGTGTGCTGTAGCTGTTGTGGGGGCGAGCAGGGGAGAGCAGCAGAGAAGGGCTGTTGCCTGCTTGGGCTTCCTTGCAGCCGTTTGTATGTGTTTGCTGTTGGGGTTTGAGACAGGTGAGCGACATGTGGGTGGGTATAATATTGGGGTGTGATGGTGCAGTTTGTTTCCTCAGTTTGCCTTGCATTGCCAAAAAGTCAAAATATTATCCTTCAAGTTCAACTTCAAAAAGCCAAAAAGGCCTGTGTGCTTGCTTGTTTTGTGTTGCTACTGAGGAGACACTACAAATCCCATTTACTCAAAATAATTTCCATCCTAAATGTGTGAATTCAACTTCAAAAAGCCAAAAGGGCCTCTCCCAGTGGTTTGATTCCTCAGTTTGCTTTGCGCTGCCACTGAGAAGACACTACAAATCCCATTTACTCAAAATATTAACCTCCCTTAAGGTGTGAAATCAACTTCCAAAAGTCAGAAAGGCCTCTCCCTGCTGTTTGTTTCCTTAGTTTGCTTTGCATTGCCACTGAGAAGACACTACAAATATCATATAATCAAAATATTATCCTTCCTAAAGGTGTGAAATCAATTTCCAAAAACCAACAAGCCCTCTCACTAAGGGCTGATGGTGTGTGTATGTGCGTGTGAAATTTGCCACCTCAAACCTAGCTGTGCCTCCTTCAGAGATTCCTCTTTATTCTTTCTGACTGCCCTATAAAAATGTACCAAACATAGAGATAACTTGACCCTTCCATAAATTATTCTGGAGGCAGCTCATATACCTTATTACTTGAATTACTTTAAAAATTGTCAAAAACCCATGGATTGTCTGAACATGTTGAAATTTGGTATGCTTACAAAGGATGATGTTTTCTACCACTGTGGTAAGTTTTGTCAAGATTGGTCTAAAAATGAGATAGAGAGAGAGAATCCCCTGAAGTTTGCCCAGTGCTAATTGCTGTTTTTTGCATATTGCGCAATCACATCCATCATTAACAAAGTGATTCGGAAATTTCGGAAATTTCAGAAAGTCCCAACCTTTTTCTCAGAAAAATTTGGAATTCAATTCCGATTTGAACCACCATCTGAAATGAGTTCTGAACTTTTTTGGGGGGATCAAACAAGCCTAATAAATATATATCACAAAATAATACAACAAGGATTGACCATGCCATCATATTTATTTATTTATTTATTTTAAAAAATTATACCCCGCCTTTCTCCACTTAAGGCCCCAAGGTGGCTAAAATTAGATAAAAAAACATACATAATAAAAGTTTAAACATTTAAAACCAAATATTAGTAGTAATATTTCCCACTTCTATGTATGGTTGTGTCAGATGAAGTTTAAAAAGCTGATTAGAAGAAAACCAATGGATTTGAAATGTGGTCTTGAACTGTGAACTGCTGAAAAGAAACTAAATTGATCCTAGAGGAAATTAAGCTTGAACTCTCCCTCGAAGCTATTATGACTTAACTGAGTTTGTTGTATTTGGGCAATATCATGAGACGAGAGAATAATGCTAGGCAATGGAAATGACCACACCCCAGTTGCCCTGAATTCTGCAAACCCCGGGGTGGGAGGTTGTTGATAACAGTGGGAGTGTCTCTCATTCATGGGGTCACCAAAAGTCAGTCTTCATTGTGTTAAGTGCCAATATACTTTATCTCTGCAAACTAAGAGGAAGCGGGGATGGAATAGCTAGCTATTCAAGTTCACAGCAGAAGCTGGCTTTGTGGATGTCTCTTATTGACTTGATGATCTTTGTGGTCTCTTCCAACTCTATGATTCTTCTACATAATATCAATAACATCCTCATGATCGCCGGAGTACTACTGTAATTTTTCAAACAAGAAAATATTCCCAAGGTGTTATTGATGTAGAGGGAACAGAAATGGGTTGTGCTCTCTATTACTTTCTCATCGGACTGAACTTTCTCATCTTCCCATAGCTCATGGGCTATCTGAGCAAAAGTTAAGTTACTACTCTATATGACACACAAAGAGATGAGGAATGAGAAGTACTTGTTTTTCCTGTTCTATCAATATCAGGATCATGGACAGATGAGACTGGACTCTGAGTCGAATGATCAGTAGTGACAAACAAGCTGTATTGCGAGCAGTGTGAGTTTCTCATTGGGGTACTCCTAACAAACTTCTTCGGGATATGATTGAAGTTTGTTTAACTGTCCTTTTAATCGAACAGTTGATCAGAGAATTGGCCCTAATTGTAACTTACCATCAGCTCCGCACTTTATCACTGTCCCCTGCCCTACAGACCTGGTGTTCAAATGCCAAATGACATTACCCTTCTAGCCCTAACTATTAT
Organism: Anolis apletophallus; assembly: GCA_030556195.1. Taxonomy (NCBI): domain Eukaryota; kingdom Metazoa; phylum Chordata; class Lepidosauria; order Squamata; family Anolidae; genus Anolis; species Anolis apletophallus. Next base: position 21,823,536 of record JARBWK010000006.1, read on the forward strand.
TGGCTTTTATATTTCTTCACCATCCCCTGTCCTGAAACTATTGCACAAATTTTTAGCCCTCCGAGTTCAGTATTTATTACTGTTCAGGTTATGGTTTGTTTTATGATGCTGTGTTGTGTTATTTTATTTGTGATGTGTTTATTTTATTTATTGCATTGTGTTTTAATCTATGTTTGTCCGGGCTCATCCCCATGTAAGCTGCCACAAGTCCTTTTAGGGAGATGGAGGCGGGGTATAAAAATAAAGTTGTTGTTGTTGTTGTTTTCATAGATCTTCTTGTACTTTAATACAACAAGGATGTTGCTGAACTAGAGCTCCTAGCAACTATAGCCAGAGTGTCCAATGATGTGGAATTCTGGAAGCTGCAATCCAGCAGCATTTGAAGGGCTGGACTTTGTTCGTCACTACAATGAACTAGATTCCAAATTTACCCAAGTAGAAAAAGGAACCAACTAAAAATGGCATTGCTTACTTATTTAAAGTATAATATACTAGATCTAGTCACTTTGTGTCAGTGATGCAGACAAAAACAATTAAAATTTAAAAGTATTGTATACAATGTAAAAAAGCGTCAGATGGATAGAACTGTGTACATAAATTTAAAACCAGTCAAATAATAGTCACTGGGCCCTGAATGCAAACCAATGTACGGTACATAAAAATTTGGGGTTTTTTGTTCAGCAGAATCTGGGTTTTATTTTATTTATTACATTTTTGGTTGATTGACATTTAAAAACAATAGAAACAACAGATTTTACTCTTATATTAATTAACACAGGTTAGCATATCTTTCCTTGCATGCTTGTTGATGAAAGACTGGCTGGCTAGGGTAGGTCTGAGCATCTTAGACCCCACAAATCAGGATCAATATTACCTGCCAGCATATCGACACATTTCATAAAATATAAAATCATAGATTCTTAGAAAAGACCACATATGCAATTATAATGCTCCTAAAAGATGCCAATCCAAACTCTGCTCAGGAACCCCCACTCCAAGTTCAGGTCTCTCCAAGGCAGTTAATTCCACTGCTGGACAGCTCTTACAGTTTAAAAAAAGGTATTTCAGTGGAATCTCTTGTTGTTTTTGTTTTCAACTTATGGTGAGTCAGGGCCCTTCCAGACAGGCCCTATATCCCAGCTTTAAACTGGATAATCTGAGATAAACAGAAAACCTGGGATCAGATCCTGGGATATAGGGCCTGTCTGGAAGGGCTCTCAGAAGTGAGCTAGCACAGGAGTATCTTGGCAAAATTTATTCAGAGGTTATTTTTTTGTTTTTGTTTTGCCTTTGCCTCCCTTTGAGGATGAGGGAGGCAAAGGCAAAGGTCACCCTAAGGGCTTCTATGGCTGAGCAGAGATTATGTTCGCCAGAATAACAGTCCAATGCTCAAACTGCTATGCCCTGGGAATGTGGCGCAGCTGGCTAAGTGTCAGCTGCATAAGATCTCTCTGACCAATATGTCATGAGTTTGAGGCCTGCCCGGGTCGAGGTGGGTGCTCGACGTTAAGTGTAGCCTGCTGTTGACCTTTGCAGCCCGAAAGACAGTTGCATCTGTCAAGTAGGAGATAAAAGTACCACATTAAGTGGGGAGGCAAATTTTGACTGAATTATGAGGCCATTAAAAGAACTCCAGGAACGCTGAGGAACACGGAAGTAACAACAAGGGATGCTGTGAATGCTGAGAGATGAGGAGTGCATCAGCTCCTCCTGGTGGCCAGAGTTTGCCTCTGTTCATCTATATGTGTGTATGTGAAAATGGCAGGGATTGTCTGCTAAGTATGTGTACCTGTAATCCACTCTGAGTCCCCTTCAGGGTGAGAAGAGCAGAATATAAATAAAGTAAATAAAATAAATAAATAAATAAATGCCACATTGGCCCTCTACACATTCCCTACCCCTGACTTAAAGAAACATTTTTTATAGAATCATAGAGTTGAAACAGACCTTTTGGGCCATCCAGTCCAACCTCCTGCCAAGATGCAGGACAATCACGCTCAAAGTACCCCCAACAGATGGCCATCCAGCCTCTATTTAAAAGCCTCCAAAGAAGGAGCCTCCACCATACTCCAGGGCAGAGAGAGAGAGAGAGAGAGTTCTACTGCTGAACAGCTCTCACAGTTATGTTCTTCTTAATGTTCAGATGGAATCTCCTTTCCTGTAGTTTGAAGTCATCGTTTTGTTTTTCAATAGTTGAGTTGGATTTAGCAAAGTGCACAGTGCAGGACATGCTGATAGTTAAGGAAGGGAAGAGTAAGCTTACCAGAAGAAGGAAAACAATATCTCAAATCTAATTTGGCATTTAAACTTCTTTTTAATAATTTGTTCATTTTTCAGTAGACTACTTACTCATTTTCTTGTTGTTTCTTCTGCTCCGTACATCTCAGTCTTTCTTAAAAGCATGGCAGACTTAGTCTTGTTATTCTAAAAGGTTCATCTCCATCCATCCTCGTCTGCCTGTCTATATATAGCCAGCCTACCTTTCCCTCTCTTGCTGTGTACAAAGCAACAGCACCAAAGAGAAAGTTAAAACAAATCCTCTTACCGCTGCAAGATCTGGAGGGTAGAGTTCAACCCATCCAAAAAAGATGCCCTCTTTTTAATGACTGTCATTATATTTTGATGTGTTTAATAATACAGCAGAGGTTAAATGAAACATGAAAAAAGGGATGTACATTAAAATTGAGATAACTCTTCCTTCAGTGAAGTGGAACCCAGCAGATGTAGCTGCACACTGTAATTGCTGCCTGCTTCCTGTCAGTCTGATTAAGTTGCATTGTCCCCGCTCCAAGTGTAAGAATCAGTGGCTTCCCATAGGGCACAGCATGGGACAACTGGCTTATGTAGTCAGATCACTGTGCACACCTCCTGCTTGGGCCTGGTAATGGTGCAGGCATGCAATATACATTGATGACTTATAAAATCAATAGTGCAGCACAATAGGAAACAAAATAGCGGCTTATCTCCCCAACAGTCCGTCCAGGGAGCCCTTCTTACTATGTACCCCCACCCAAAATTTGGTTGTCTTTCTTAACTCAGCATTCCAGATAATTCTGCTCATTCAGAGTCTTTTCCTGCCTCTCCCGTACAGCAGCCACAGTGACTAAGAACTACAGCATCCCCTTTTTATGCTCTTCTACATCACTCACTAGAACAGAATATTTTCCACTCTGCCACAGTTAAGAAGCTGTTAGTGTTTTCCATTATGCAGCAAACCCATCTTTTCAGGATTTAATTACTAGCTGTAAATGTCCCATACCTGTTGGAAATTATGGAGCCAGCTTCTCAGCTGGGGTAAAAATCAGAATGGAGCATTGTTATTCAGTGTAAATCCTGAGGAAAAAAGGTGCCAGTTATAAAAGAAGCAGAGAAGAGAACTCGATTTTTGGAAGCCAATACATATGCTAAGATATATTTGTCACTGGCTACTGTGGTGCCATTTTGTAGACATGGCTCCTACATTTGCTTCTTTCTGAAATGAGTCACCTATATTATCCCAAACAGAGATTACATAAAGACACCATGACATCGCGGCACATTTGGCAGCCTAAGATCCTCCAGGGCAAGTTCAGGCTCCAGTGATGGCATCACTAAAGGAGAGTGATAGGTTTGAACCAAATGACATTGAGGAGGGTGTGTGTGTGTGATAAAATGACTGTTTTCCATTTTTTATGGCCTGTTATGCAGAAATGTTTTATTTGAAAAATATCCCTGAAGTTAAATAGCACCACAAACACATTTGGTACTGTTACATTATCTGGGCAGAGGCCAAAAGAGGTTGCTAGTCAGAGAAGAACAGTCCGTTTTTGGGGGGGAGGGGGGTTTGAAGGAGTAAAATTATGTCCCTCTGTTTTCCTGTTATTCCTCCCACCCATGTCACCATCATGGAAACAACCCTTGTTTATGAAATTGTAAGTGGGGTGGGGGAATAACCTGAAAAAATGGGGGAAATTGTTTTACTCCTTAAAGTCTCTCTCCCTTTCCCCATAAAATGGATTATCTTTCTCTGTTTGTGGTTCCCAAACTTTTTTGGCCTACCGCCCCCTTTCCAGAAAAAATATTACTCAGTGCCCCCCTAGAAATTAATTTTAATAAACAAAAAGGTATATGTATACTACAGCAACCCAGTGAATTCAGCCATGCTTTCACCGCCCCCTTACAGTGATTCACCCCCCCCCCCATGAACCTGTGGCCATCACTGCCCCCCTGGATCACTCCAGCATCCCACAGGGGGCGGTAGCACCCACTTTGGGAATGCCGGGTCTAGAGCAGGGGTGGTCAACCTATGTCCCACGGGCCGGATGCGTCCCGGCAGCTGATTCTGTCTGGCCGGGGAGAAGGGCGTTGGGGGGGCAGGGCCAAGAGGAAGGGGGTGCCGCTGCCGCCATCCCATCGCAGGCTCTATGGGGCCTGTGTCGGCAGACAGGCTGGAGGAGCGGCGGCTTTGGAGTGCCTGCCATCCCTGGAGGTGATCCGGGCCTGCAGCAGGAGCATTCGGCAACCTACTGCGGCTGATCGCCCTGGCGACCCGGAAGACTTCATCGTCTTCCAGGTCGCCAGGGCGATCAGCCACCTCAGATTGCCGGCTGCTCCCCCTGCAGGCCTGGATTGCCTCCAGGGATGGCAGGCACTCAATAGCAGGGCGATCAGCTGGGGAACGGCTGGGAGCGAGAGCGGGCGGAGGCGTGTAGCCTCCGATCTGCTGCTCTGCTCTCCTCTGCTGTGGTGGCTGCTGGGTCCACTTTGCCATCCTCTGGGCTGGGTCCATTGAGCCATTCCATCTTGGTTTGCACCTTGTCTTCTTGAATTTAATTTAATTTAATTTTAGTGGGTTTTATTACTATTTTATAATAATTTTATAATAATATAATAAATAATATAATATAATGTTGTATTATATTATAATTTCAATATATTATAATGTCTATATATATACTATAATATAATAATTATGATATTAATACTAATAATATATGAATATTTCTTGATATATTAATATGTTAATATTAATGATGTGTAATATATAGTAAATATAGTAAATAACTAACTAACTAAATAAATAATGTAGATTAGAATATAGTTACGCCTTTAGGTGCGGCCCTCCATATTTTTTTTTGGCCTCTCGTGTGGCCCCTTGGAAAATATAATTGCCCACCCCTGGTCTAGAGCCTCCTTTTGGCCTCCACCCAGATAATGGAACAGTACCCACATTTTTCTTTAGTCCAGTTTACATGTATTGCGTCAATTTACCTCCAAGGCTAAAACTCTATGTTATTTTTTGAATCTTCTAATGTTCATGCATTCTGGTCAGAGCTGTCATTTCTACCCAATTACAATGACAATTCGAACCATGTAATTTCATCTGCATGCACCACAAGCAAGTGCTGTTGTTTTAATTGCTGCTGTGGTTTTTTATAGTAGCTTTTTAAAAAATTCTGGTGTTTTAGCCATATAATATAGTGGTATGGTCTAGTTTGGGAGGAGGTCCATTGCGGTTACTACACTGGATGATACCTGCCCACTGGGCTACTGTGCACAGGGTTTTGCAGGGAAGTGCCAAATTATGAAAAGGTGACAACAAAGATGATAGTTCATTGAATATGCTGTAATAGTCAGAGGGAGACACAGAGTGGGGAGATATTTGAATCATGGGAGAGGAGAAAACCAAAGGATGTTGGTAGCAACCATATTGTTCCCCAGTTCACCATTCCATTCTTCTGTGGCAGCTCCCCTGAATTGAAAATGCTGCTGCTGAATGCCATATAGGTGTGACACAGAATGCTGGACTAGATGGGCTGAGGCCCGATTCAGCATGGCTCTTCTTATGTTCTTATGAATGAAAAAGTGATGTAGGACTTGCTCCTGGGTGAACATATTAGTCTCATTTTTATCTGAGACAACCGCTTGGATCAAACTAAGAAATGTGGCAATTAATTTCTCCTAACTCTGCCCATCTGGGACCTTTTGGTGGCAGCAGACAAGACCTACAGCATGTAAAGTTTGAATGTCTCTATCCCTAGGAGAGTATTGGGAACAGAATAGAAATGGTTAGGTTTGTTGTCCACTCTCCTCCTGAGTAGCTAGCCTCCCTGACTGAGCTGATTAAGATAAGCTTGGGGATAGGACTACAATCCCCATGGGTTGTACTGTTATGCTGAGAATGCTCTGGCAGGGAAAAAAGACTACGGTACATATTAATTACTTTTATATAAAAAAGATGGGGACAATATTGAACCATTGCTTTTCTGATATAGAGAAGAGTGATATTAAAAGTAGAAAGGTAGAAATAAAGAGATACTCAGCGGGATCAATACATAAGACGTTAATATCAACAGGCAACGAGCAGGAGGCTAATAAACTAGTTTAGTACGTGTTTGTTTAGAATGTGTATAGGTTGTATGTTGTAGTTAAAGTTAACTACTTCTATATGTAATGAAAAATATGTTTTTTGTGGTAGTTTTAATTTTTTGTATTTTGCAAGTATGTTTTTTCTTTGTTTGTATGTTTGAATAAAAATAATTAAGGAAAAAAGGCATCATTGAAGACTTCAGGTTCTCCATAGTTATCATGGGCTTACCAAGTGGTATTTAGCCTGGCTTGTTTTTGCAGAGTACACTGTGCACCTGCTTGTGTGAACTGGATGGTCATCTGCATATGTAAGAGCTCTCATTAGTCCTGAAGATTACTACACTGGAACTCAGAACCTCTGTTAAGATTTTCTGACAATGCAATGCCTGAATGTTCTTGGAGAGTTTCTTGTTGCCTAAAAAAAATATGTTGAAAACTTAGTTGACTTCTGACATGGGGTAATGGCCTTACTCGTGGGTGGACAACATGCTTTCCCCATAATGTGTAGTGTACTCATCTACTAGTGTTCTTTATCTCTAGAGAGCTGGTGGTGATAAAACAAGTGGGGCAGTATTAATAGTGGAAAATTCAAAATGGAGCTAAATGAAGATGAGGAATAGTCCAATGAAAGACCCATCCTGTAGCAGTGAAATAATAATTATTCTCTGCCACCATTGTATCTGCACATGCTTGTCCAGTGTAGCTGTTTGAAGTGGAAAAAAGTCCTATTATGTACTGGTATTCAATAGTCTTGTGAAAAAATTGCATGATATTTGTGGACAAAAATTACTGTTGCACTTTGGCTTGGATGCGATAATTGATACCTGAGTAAATAGCGGTGTTTCTGTTCCAGAAAAGGAGTTCTTGTATGTAATGGATTATTGAGAACCATTTCAACCTGGCTTCTTGTCTAGCTATGGGATAGAGGCATATTTGGTCAGATTGGCCTATTCTGGGAGCATGTCCTTGTTGTTCTTTTGATCCTCTTGGTAGCTTTCAGTAAAATCTGGACTGCACCTTTGGATGGAACTTGGAATACACTATCTTACATGTGCCTTCAATCATTCTTGGAGGGGCAACCTTAGAAAGTGAGGCTGGAGGATTAATGTGTGATGTCCCAGCTATTGGCCTATGCTATCAATCAGATTCAGTATACTCTGGTCATTCATAATTAATTTAAAATTACAAAAAGTGATTGTTTGGGGTTTTCAGTTCTATGCCTCCCCCATCTCTCTTTTCCATCTAACTCCAAAGAAGTCATTACCAGTGTATGGTGTCAGTGTATGGTGTCAGTAATGGGCAGAATGAGGATTAGGAAATTGTATCTTAATCCAAACTAGGAAGTTAAATGTTAGACATGGTTAGCTTCTGTCGGAATCTTCGTAATTCGGAATAAATTCGGAAAGATTTGCTTTTTGAAGCAATTTCGAAGTTTTCAAGGAAACCAGAAGTGCCTTTGCCCTTCTGAAGCTTTTTCCGCCATTTCTGTTCCAAAGCAGTAACTAAGTTGGAAATGATTCAACATTTCAGGGGGGCACTGATGCCCAAGGGGCGCCCCCATTGCCAATGCCCCCATTGCCAACGCCCTCTCCCAGTATTGACAAGTGCGCGAGGAAGAGGCCCTGGGAGCATGCATCCAGGGCTGGTGAATGAGCATACTCTCTTGGCCCTCTTTCCCCCCACGCTTGCCAATGCTAGGGCGCCTCTCTCTCCCAGAGTTGAGAAGTGAGTGCGGGAAGAGGCCCTGGGAGCGTGCATCCAATAGACAGTGCTTCATCGGCCCCTGGGCGTGCGCTCTTAGCCCTCTTCCCCTGGGAGCGTGCATCCAGGGACCATGCTCCACCAACTGGCCACTGGGCCTCCTCAGCCAGTCGACCTCACTTATGGTGAAGCTGTCGCTGGCTGAGTGAAGCGGTTGGCGAGTGTGCCCGCTGCTGCTTCCCACATCCTTCCTTATATTTCTTCCGTCCTTCCTGGGCCTGGCTGGGGCCTAACAGAGTGTCTGGCCTATGCCACGCAGCTCCCGAAGGTTGACTTTGGCCTCCTTCCTCACGCTGGCCTGCACTGGGCATGGAGGACACAGCAGGCACAGTGGAGGAGGACTTACAGCAACCTGCCTGCCTTCCTGCCTGCCTAAACTTCCTGGGCCAGGAAGTGAAAAATATTATTATTATTATTATTAAGGCTGGGTGGCCATCTCTCAGGGGTGCTTTGATTGTGCTTTCCCTCCATGAAGGCAGAAGGGTTATTATTATTATTATTATTATTATTATTGAGGCTGGGTGACCATCTGATGTCTGGGCAAGCATTTTAAAACAGAGTGGCGAACTTCCTCGCTTCAGTCTTACGTCAGAAACGTCGTTTTAAACCAGAGTGGATGAATTTCCTCCGTTTGTTTCCCCACCCCTTTCTGGAGTAAAACAACTACTTTCAAAATAAAGACCACCCAATGAAACAGGAAATAACACTGTTAAACCATTATTCAGAATTCGGAAGTCTCGAAAGTTTCAGAAAGTTTTGAACATTTTTTCCTGTGACATCCGAACTGAACCACCAGTGCCCCCTAGATCTGAAACGAGTTTTGAACCATTTTTTTATGGATCAACCAAGGCTAATAAACATCAAGCAATTAAAAGACATATCAGGGAAGAAATCTTCAATTGTTACTGGGTGAGGGATACACTTCCTCTGAAAACTTGAGTTCACAGCTTGGGTACACTGTGGAACCCAGCTCTAGTTTTGGTTCCTAGGTTTTAGCAATGCTAAGGGTGTATCATTCAGTAAGTCCAACAATATAGCAAGCACATTTTGAACCAGTTGTAATTTTCAAACACTTTTGAATGGAGATCCCAAATATAGAGATCTAGATGGAATGTGATTAATATATGGGCCAGTATGATTTGCTATGCCTTCCCACTGACAAAAGCACCCTTGAATGCCAGTCATTTGACCATTAAGGAACAAGAAAAATACAATATTATCCCAAGCAATATAAAAGGTCCTTCAGAAAAAGTGCAAGTTGTTGTAGAAGTCAAAACCAAATGAACCTTTCCAACAAGATCAGCATGTTTTCAAATTTGAATTTTAATGTATTCAGCCGCATAAGTCCCTGCCTTCACCAAGGTAGCAATTCATTTGGTTGCCATAGATGAACTGCTCAAAGTATTATTGTGATGGAACTCAGCCAGCAAACTCCAGGTGACTTCTTTCAGAAGTTTGAAGCTACATTTGCCTTTTAATTCGTAAAGGAAAAATATACTTAGAAATGGCTAAATTTTAAAGAACTAAAACAAATAAAGACTGAGTATTAGAAAATCTATAAAAACATGTGTTTAATTTTTGAATTCAAAAAAATGCCTGCAGTGCTTGTCTAGAAACACATGCTTGATTATAATTATTATCACATGTTTTTCCCAAAGCACTTATAATATCTAGGTGCTATTACAGAAATTAGGAAGCAACATCAATGTTTTTGCTAAGGAAAGGGCCCATTTCCATTTTCCAACTACATGACTAAAGCCAAGGATGTCAAATAATAACAAAATGTGTCATAAAGTCAGCTAAAGAGAATGCAGACAGCTCTCTGATGAAAAGCAAAATGTATACTATGAGCCAGACCTCTCAGTAACAATTTGTCTCAATAAAGTATTATGGGCAAAGAGACAGTTTTTGTTGGATGCGAGGAGAGTCTATCCAATTTCATATTTGCTTCTGTTCCCTGATGTGCACTCGACTGATCAGTAATGTCAAAATGAATAGCAAAAGAAGAACAAGGAAGAAGTTTGACTCCTCAATAAACAAGACCTTAGAGACTTTGAAGATGGAGACTGGAATTGTTTGTAAAGCTAGCTGGAAATTTTTGTGAATTACCCCTGAAAATTTCTGCCTTTGGGGATTTGTTTTCATGTGGATGGTCTTTTTTTGAAGAACTCCTACACATTACACACTGTTCTAAGGAGCTTAGTCAACTTGCATGGGAAGCTGTTCAAACTTCTTGGCCTCCATAATTGTCCTAAGTGAATTTAGATTGCTCCTCAGGACACATCCAAAGCCTCCTGGATTGCAGCTGTGCATGCTTGAAAGAGAGCTAATAATGCCTCAGATTTCTTCTGAGATGCTTAGTCACCATAATAGAATTTTACACCGATTAACTCTTAATAACGTATAAGGAATGTTACAGTCCCATTTAATACAAAATAAATACCCATTAGTTTGATTTTTGGTCCTACTGGATGAATTTTTCCTTCATTTTGTGACTGCGCACTCACTAATTTTGGCCTACTTTAGTAAGTGCAGAGAACCTGGCACAAATGAGTGCCCAAGAAAGGTATTCATTCCTTTTATTTTGCTACACTGCCAGTCAAAACTGCCCCAAAGGATTAAAATAAATGGATCACCCCAATGAAATAAAAATAGCGGGTGTAGAGGGACCAATTTGTATTGAAGTCATTGGGAGTGGAGACAAAGATTTCAATGTATAATGTCCGTGTATTTAATCCAGAATAAAAATAAAAAGATACCTGTGTGTAAACAAAAAAAGTTGCTGGCAATATTATTGTAGAACGGTCTATGTTTTAGTCTATTATAAATCTAGCTTTTTAAAGTGATTGCAATCTATAATCAGGAACTTCCAATCTCTATAAAACTTTGCCAGGTGCATCTCACAATTATCTATAAGAAAACTGGTGTCTCAGACTGTAAGCAGTCTTGCGATGATTCTTTTTTATTAATGTACTTTTGCTAAATGCATATGGTTTCAATGCAATATGATGCTTGTATTGTCATCATGCTTTTTGACCTCTTCTGTTTCACTATACAACTAAAGGCATTTCCTGAAGATCTTTTTTAGCCACCTGTAATAGCTTTTGTGGGTGTTAGGACATGTTTTGAGGGGGTATTCCACATATGCAAGAATACGGCCATTATAACCAAAGAAATCCAAAAACTATGAATGCAAGTCAATAATTATGACAACAAGCAACAGAAACACCAATAATTTTCTATATTGCAGAATCATGACTGTAAGGACCTCTTCACACAGTCCATAAGGGCTGTGCCGTTTTACCAGCTTTCACTGGCAAAGGGAAGGTGTGTGGCCCTCCCTCCTTCCCCCATCACATGGAGGGTGAGAGATGGTTCTTTGGCAGAAGGGGCAGAAACATGGGGCAACATGCATTGCCAGGCCACCCTTTCAGCCCAAAAAAGTGAGTCACTCCATCAGAGCTACCCAAAACATACTTTCCTCCCCTTAACACTTTCCCCTGCCTGCTGGGAGGAAAAGTGAGCAGAGCCAGCTGTGTATTGTTTCATGGCGCCTGGCTAGTCCCTTCCAAAAAACCCTCCTTTGTTGTGCTTAAAGCTGGCAAAGTGGGACTGAAAGGACCTGTGTGAAGAGATCTTTAGACAGAACACTTGAAACTTGGGAGGCATGCTCAGGGGAAGCCACTGTTGCACTCCAGGGAAGATGGGTATTGTCCCCCCTGGGGTTTGTCTGCATCTGTATTTGTATTTGCTTGCCCTTTACCTGCATAGCCTTTTATTCTGCCATGTGGACTGTGCTGGGCGGAGTTGTACCTGGGATCACCGCCCTGAACTCCTCCTCTTCCAGAGGTCACCTGAGGGCAGGACGTCCCTTCTGACCTCACTTCCAGAAAAGAGCACATGGACGAAGCAGGCTGAAATGTGGAGCTAGTCTCAGACAAAGCACTTCTGTTCACGTATAGCCTTCCAACGCTCTCAAAACCAAGGAATTTAGCAATAGGAAGGGCCAGCCCTTCAACAGAGGCTGTTTCTTTGTGGACCAAAGGACTTCGTGCGCCAGAGGACCATTTGGGAGCAACAAAGGAACCCTGAAACCAGAAGAAAGCACCATCACTCTGCAAACAAAGAGGCAAGTGATTGATCCCTTTTCTGAAAGGACACTTTTGCAACCTACTTCAAGCTTTTTGGGCCACCAGTGATTTCTACTGGTTGTTAAACAAATAAACCTGTTTGAGTTCACCCTTTTTGAGTCCTGAACTCATTGCTTAGAGAATCTTCGGGTTTTCTTTTATGAGAAGGCTGTAATGCGTATCCCAGGGCCTACAGACTTCGTCCCTCCACTTAAAGTCCAAATTTTGGCCCTGGCGGGACACCACAACAAGGACCCTCTAGATGTAATCACACAACACCAGCACTTGAAATATAGTCATTTATTAGAAGCAGGTAATTTCCCCTAGCGGCGGAATGCTCTACGGCAGTGTTTCCCAACCTTTTTTGAGCCGCGGCACACTTTTAACATTTAAAAAATCCGGGGGCACACCACCAACCAAAATGACACAAAATGACACTCTAACACAGTAAAGAACGGCTGGGGCTTGGTGGCCTGCTGGGGGCAGCTGCTGGGAGTGCCAAAGCCGGGAGGGGCGGAGCCAGGTTGCACCATGACCCACCCCCTACCCCGGCTTCACCTCTCCCTGCAGCTGCTCCAGCCTTGAGGGGGCAGTGCCAAGCCAGCGGTGCCAGAGCCAGCACAATGCTGGCTTGGAACTGTCCCCTCAAGGCTGGAGCAGCTGCTGGGAGTGCCGAAGCCAGGGGAGGGGGCAGAGCCAGGCCGCGCCATGCCCCTCCCCCTCCCCCCAGCTTCAGCTCTCCTACAGGCCACGCCATGCCCCACCCCCTCCTCCCAGCTTCAGCTCTCCTACAGAGGAGGAGCATGAGCGGTGGACGGGCTTCAGTGGGCGGGGCTCCTCCACGCGGCTTCAGCGAGCGAGGGGTGAGAGTCATGGTGGGAGTCATGGCAGATTGGAGGCTGGCTGGGTAAATGGCTGAAGGAGGCGGCGCCCCAGTCCCTTCTTCATTTTCTTCGCCGTCGCCCGGCCCTTCTTCCTCCCCCAAGCAGCAGTTCGGCAGGAGGGGGGAGGAAGGGGGGCAGAGAGCTTTTCTCACGGCACAGCAGGAGGTCCGTCACGGCACACTAGTGTGCCACGGCACACTGGTTGAGAAAGACTGCTCTACGGGTCCCTGGCTCTACTGGCAATGAGATTGTAGATTAGCATCCAAACGTAAACATAACGTGATTAGTCCCTCCAAGGTGTCAGGGAGGTCAGCAGTCCAAAGTACCTCTCCCTGAATCTCTGGATTGAGCTCTTCTAAAAACTGTCCATTCAAAGCTGCATCATTCCAAGTCACTTGAGAAGCCAGCACTCAGAAAGCAGAAATATATTGTGCCAAGGGTTGATTTTGCTGGAGCAACCGGTGTAGCTTTCGACCAGCTAGTTCCTTATTCACGGGACTGCCCCAGGTAGCCTTGAGGTGATCCAAAAAAGCTTGAGCAGTCTGTACTTGAACAGTCCCAGCGGAGATCAAAGACATGGCCCATGTCAATCTTGGCTTGTTAAATCTTGTCTGGAGAGGTTACAAGACCATCTGTTGAATATAATAAACTGCTCCCTTGAGCAAGGAGTTTTTCCAGAGGGGTTGAAAGAGGCTGTGGTCTCTTTATTGCTGAAAAACCCAAGGTTAGATCCCTCGGTTCCTTCCAATTACCGCACAGTTTCGAATTTGTCGTTTCTGGGCAAGGTGATTGAGAGGGCAGCAATGGAGCAGCTGCACACTTTCCTAAATGACACAGCTGGTCTAGACCCCTTCTAGTACAGCTTCCGTGTAGGGCATGGGACGGAGATGGTCTTGGTTTCCATCACAGACCAGCTAAGTTGCCAGCTTGATCAAGGCGGATCGGCACTGCTTGTGTTATTGAACCTCACAGCAGTGTTTGATACAGTCGATTATGATCTTTTGACACACTGCATTACTGTGGGGAAGCAGCAAGTGCAAATGGGAGGGTTGACTCCCGGGGATCCCCCTTACCTTGTGGGGTCCCTCAGGGAGCCATCCTCTCGCCCTTGTTATGTAACATCTATATGCGACCACTCGCTCAACTGGTACATAGCTTTGGGCTGGAATGTCACCAGTACGCTGATGATACCCAGCTCATTCTGAGGATGGAGGGCCGGCCGGACTCCATACCCAAGAATTTCTATCTGTGCCTTGAGGCCATTACTGGATGGCTGCGAGCCAGCAGGTTGAATGTGAATCCGGCGAAGACGGAGATCCTCTGGCTGGACCGCCCGGGCGATAGGGAAATCCAACTACTGACCCTAGATGGTGAGGTATTACGCCCATCATCATCTGTAAAAAGCCTGGATGTCCATTTGGACCCTCTGCTGTCAATGGAGACTAAAATCTCCATTGTCAGCAGAACAGCCTTTTTCCACCTGCGACAGACGAGGCGTCTGGCACCCTATCTGTTCTGGAACTACCCACGCCATGGTCATCTCAAGACTTGCCTACTGTAATCTCAATTGGCCTTCCCTTGACCATGATGACTACTGGTGCAAATGCTGCAGCTTGTCTCTCGCACCTGTGTGCTGCCATTAATCAGGCCTTCCCGCCGCATCACTTGGTCTCGCCGCCACACTGCCCTGCGCCGCCGCCGTGCCGCAGCACGCCTCTGTAATGCACGGACATTTACGCGCATGGGCAGAAGCTGCTGCAGGCAGTTCAGCTCTGGCAGTTCTGGGCATGCTGTCCGTCTGCTGCAGGTAGCAGCAGGGGAGCCTCCCTGCTGCTGCCTGCCATATAATGCCCAGAACTGCCAATAGGTCTGCAGGATCCAATACTGCAGGATCTGCACTGGCTCCCAATTGAATACCGGATCACCTTCAAGGTGTTAGATCTTACCTTTAAGGCCTTATATAGTCTGGGGCCAGTGTACCTACAGGATCGCCTGATTCCATATAACCCTCCGAGATCACTACGCTCAAAAGACCAGAATCTTCTAGGCATCCCCAGTGTGAAATCTTTCCACCTGGCATCAACTAGGCGAAGGGCCTTTTCTATCATTGCCCCGGTGTTATGGAATGCTTTGCCACCAGAGATGCGGGCTCTGTGAAATTTAACCACCTTCCGTAGAGCATGCAAGACACATCTTTTCAGGCAGGCTTTTGAATGCTTGTGACTTTTAACTGTGTTTTTACTTGTATTTTATCTATTGTATCTGTATAATTGTGTTATAAATTTGGGAGTGGTGGTTATAAGTCCAATAAATAAATAAATACCTTCCACTTTTGTTTGAGATCCTACTCAGTAGTGTAGCATAAAATTATGGAAGCATGGTTGCACTGTAGTACTGGATAGTATTTGTTGCACAATTGTTTGACACCATACTATCCAGTATGTAGAATAATCAATCCACTTCCACAAGTCCTACTCAGGGCTACACTTGTGGCATGTCTTAGGGTACATCTAAATTGTGGAAATGATGGATTTTGACACCATTTTAACTCCCATGGCTCAATGGTAGGGAATTGTGGGATTTGTAGTTTTACAAGGTCTTCTGCCTTCTCTGTTAAAGAGTGCTGGTGCTTCACTATACTACATCTCCCAGTGGTGCTTCACTAAATTACATCTCCCAAACTATATTAATTTTACCATATGTAGATGCACCCTTGGGGAGCATTCCAAGGCTTGTACAGTGGTTTACTCTGATATCATTGGGAATGGAGATACACGTAGGATGCCAAATTTATACAATCTGCAAGAAAGGGCAACAGTTTGGCTATAATATCTATATACACAACTTCTCTTAACAGATTGCCCCTCATAAAGATTACACCAGTTAACTGTTGCTTCTTGTTCTCCCTAAGTTACTGAAGGCTGGACCGTGGTGGGGCTTCAATGGAAGGGAATTCCAGAGGCATAATCATTTATCATTTTCATTAAGAATAGATGAAGACAAAGCATGTCCTTCCAGGTTGAACTTATGGCTCATGACTCATCCTGCCACTTTTCACCACCCCTTTTCTGGAAAAAATAAAAGTGAATGGAGCAACAATTCCCATTTTCGAAAAGGGTACAAAAACAACCCATCACTGTTAGATACAAAAGCTTTTAAAAAATCAACAACCCCTATACACTCTAGCCACTTTTTTTGCATTTTTTTTCAGTCTTATTGGTTCCAAATTGACCCTTATACTGGCAACCCGCTTGTTGTCCACTCCAATTAAGAAAATCCATGCAGTTAATCCTACTGCTATTAACAATAGCAGAAGACAATTAAATTTGTTTGATCAGAGGAAAGTCCTCCGCCATTTTCTCAGCTCTGAGCGATAATTTGGGTGAGCTTCACCCAAGTTGCAGCAGACTGTGCAAAGGATGTATGAAAACAAAGCACATATGTGTCCAGATGGGCAGCCAAGCAGGTAGTAAGAACAGATAGGCACAGTGTTAAGTTCAATGGAAAGTTGCCTGCAGGCTCTCTGTGCTAACTAGTCATTATTTACACACTCCAATATCAATGATGTGAGAGGATGGATGGGGGAAGCTTTGAGGAGGAAAAAAAATCTCCATTTTCAAACAAAACTTTAATTATTTGCAAAAAGCTTCAATTGTTTAATAGATAATGTCACGGATTGGTCTTCTCAGTGTGGTGTGCAACTGTCCAGAACCCCCACAGTATAATAAATAGGCTCCTGATGCTAGAATGGATTGATGTTTGGCATAAAATTTATTCCTCTGAGCTTGTCTTTTCCTTCTGTTCACCAGTTTCGAACAAATAATCTTGGGTTGGATTAAACACACATGCACGCACAGACCACATACACAGCTCAGGAAGAGTTTTAGTTGTTAACTACACAAAGGCCTTTTTTCATTCACCAAACTGATTTCTTTTTCATATTCAACACATAAATAAACATTTTAGTTTGATAAAAGAAAAGCATGGTGATTTGTTTTCCAGGTTTATTCCCCAGTACTTACTATGTATGTAATGTACGGATACTATGGTTCCTTGCCATTTATGTCTCATCACATTGAGTGAGAAATGTTCAAGGCAACTCATAGAGTGACTGGCTTATAAATTAGGTATCTGAAGTGAAACTAGTTAATATGTTTTATTATTTTTTTTCAGAGATGTTTCCCAAATAATGAAAGCCATTTATTTATTGTAACACGTGTCTTCTCTCGCCTATGGATCTTGCATTTACCATGCTTTACTTTGTGATTCACCAGTGAAAAGTTAACACAGGCTTAATTGAAAAGTTTGATGATTTTTTTAAAAAATTGAATGTTTACTTTATATACATACTAGCTTGGGGACCTGGTGATGTCTGGGTCACATGAGAACGGCATTGTTTGTTTTGGGAAGTTTGATAATCTCTCTGGATGCAGGGTGAACTACAACTCCTGCATGGGGGTCATTCCCCCCAAAACCCTTCCAGTATTTTATGTTGACCCAGGTTATTTGAAAAAGGCATTGTTTGTATTGGGGTGTTAGGTAATATCAGTGTGGTAATTTGTAGCTCTGTTTCTTAGAAAAAAGCCAGTCTTTCCTGTTGTTTTTTTTATGAATGTTCACTTTAGAAAATGCATAAGGATGTGGGTGAACTGCAATGCCCAAAATCGTGGGCTAGTCACCCCAAACCTCATCAGTATTCAAAGTTGGCCATGTTGGGTCTGTATGCCAGGATTGGACCAGATACAATGTTGGCTGGGTTCAGTGTTCTCTGGTTAACGGTGAACTACAACTCCCAGAACCAAGGACATTCACCCCCAAACCAGACCTGTATGCACAGTTGGTCATATTGGGTATGTGTGCCACGTGTGGTCCAGGTGTGATGTCCTCTGGGTTCAGAGCTTTTTGGATAAGGGTGAACTACAACTCCTAACATCAAGGTCCATTCTCCCAAACCCCTGTACATTCTTTCTTTCATCTATTCCTTTAGAGTCCCCTAGGATTGCTGCACCAAGGAGTCTGGCTTGCTAAGGTACTTTGGGAAACTACATCTTGTCTTGTGCTCCTGAGACCCCATTCCCTTCCCTTTGGTGAGAAGCCGTGTTCTTGATCCCAAAGAAGGGGGTCAGTCTAGATGTCCCTTGATGGGGTCTTCTCTGTATATGATTTCTGTTCTCCCCCAAATTAACACAGTTTGTGCTACACAAAGTTTCTGGAGTAGAACAACTACTTTCAAAGTAAACACCACACAAAGAAACAGGAAGAACACTTTCAAAATTCAAACCAGGAACTTTAAAAAAATTGAAACATTTTACTTGGCAGGGGAGGGGGACTTATGTTTATTAGGCTGGTGCACTCTTCCTGAGCCATGGCTGCCTATAGAAAATTTCCATTCAGAACTTGTATTTAAGCTGTGTCAGTCTATAAAAACTTTTTATAAAAAATCCATGGATAAGTCAAAAGTTATGAAATTTGGTGAGCTAACAGTAATCCATGTGTTCTACCACTGTAGCAAGTTTATTTATTTATTTATTTATTTATTTCGGGATTTTACCCCGCTCTTCTCAACCCCCAAGGGGGAACTCAGAGCGGCTTACAGTACGGCACAATTCGATGCCCACATAATAACAATATAAACCCCAAAACACTTCAACAATTAAAATACATTAAAAATACATTAAAATACAACTACATTAGCACCATACACATTCACTCTGGATTAAAACAATGTTCAGTCCATAAAAACATTGGCCATAATCACCCACTTTCATTAAAAACCAATCTAAAACGCTGCCTTGTGCTGGTGTACGAATGCCTGGTCCCACAGCCAGGATTTTACTTTTTCCTGAAGGCCAGGAGGGATGTGGTGGATCGTACATCAATAGGAAGCGCATTCCACAGGTGGGGAGCCACCACCGAGAAGGCCCTATCCTCGTCCCCACCAGCCTCATCTGAGACGTAGGCGGGAGCGAGAGCAGGGCCTCCCGGATGATCTTAGATTACGAGGTGGGACATAGTGGCTGATGCGTTCGGACAAGTAAGCTGGGCCAGAACCGTATAGAGCTTTAAAGGTCAAAACCAGCACTTTGAATTGAGCCCGAATGGACAGGCAGCCAGTAGAGCTGACACAACAGGGGTGGTATGCTCCCTGTATGTAGCTCCCGTTAGCAATCTGGCTGCCGCCCGCTGGACTAATTGCAATTTCCGAACTGTCTTCAAAGGCAGCCCCACGTAGAGTGCGTTGCAGTAATCTATTCGGGATGTGACCAGAGCGTGGACGACTGTAGCCAGATCAGACTTCCCAAGGTACGGGCGCAGCTGGCGCACGAGTCTTAACTGTGCAAAAGCTCCCCTGGCCACCGCCGAGACCTGGGGTTCCAGGCTCAGCGATGAATCCAGGATCACTCCCAAGCTGCGAACCTGCATCTTCAGGGGAGTGTAACCCCATCCAACACAGGCTGTAACCCTATGCCCTGTTCAGCCTTGCGACTGACCAGGAGGACCTCTGTCTTGTCTGGATTTAGTTTCAATTTGCTAGCCCTCATCCAGTCCGACACAGCGGCCAGGCACCGGTTCAAGGTCTGGACAGCCTCCTTGGTGACAGGTGTGACAGATCTGGACGTCATCTGCGTACAGATAACACCTTACTCCGAAACTCCAAATGATCTCTCCCAGCGGTTTCATGTAGATGTTGAATAACATCGGGGACAGAACTGAACCCTGAGGGACTCCACAGGACAACGGCTGTGGAGCCGAACAGGTGTCACCCAATGACACCTTCTGGGTACGACCTTCCAGGAAGGATTGGAGCCACTGCAAAGCAGTACCGCCAAGCCCCATGTCTGCAAGGCGACCCAGATGGATACCGTGGTCAACGGTATCGAAAGCCGCTGAGAGGTCCAGCAGAACCAACAGGGACACACTCCCCCTGTCGAGTTCCCGGCGTAGATCATCTACCAAGGCGACCAAGGCTGTTTCAGTACCATGTCCCGGCCTAAAGCCAGACTGTGCCGGATCAAGATAATCAGTGTCTACCAAGAACCCCTGGAGTTGCGAAGCCACCGACACGTTCCATGACTTTGCCCAAATAGGGGAGATTGGGAACTGGCCGATAGTTCACTAATTGAGTGGGGTCCAGTGATGGTTTTTTCAACAGCGGTTTTATAACAGCTTGCTTTAAGCTGGCTGGAATTTTGCCCTCCTGTAAGGAGGCATTAACCACCACCTTCACACACTTTGCCAAACCCCCTCTGGCTTCCTTGATCAGCCAGGATGGGCAGGGGTCTAGGATGCATGTAGTGGGCCTCGCCTCTCCAAGGATCTTGTCCACATCCTCGAGCTGAACCAATTGAAACGAATCCATTAAAACCGGACAAGCAGATGCTCGTGTCACATCCTCAGAGACTGCCGTTAAAGTGGTATCGGAACAGATCAGCGCCACTTTATCCGTGAAGGCCTTAGCAAATTCTTCACAGCGTACCACCGAGCCGTCAGGGATCTCGCACTGTGGTGGATTTAAAAGACCCCTAAGGACTCGGAACAGTTCCGCTGGACGGTTCTTCGCGGCGGCCACCTTGGCCGCGATAGATGTTTTTGTGCGGCGTTTGTTGCTGCGTCATAAGTCCTCAAAAGGGGACCAGGCACGCACGAGCTGATCTGCTCCGCTTCCGACACCACACACACTCTAGCCTCCTCTTTTTTCGCTTCATTGCTGCCAGCTCCTCAGTAAACCAAGGAGCTGGTTTAGCTCGGTTACTCAAGAGGGCGTTCTGGAGCGATCAGGATCAATAGCCCTTGTCATCTCCCTGTCCCAGAGAGAAACAAGAGCCTTGACAGGGTCACTTACTGAGGAGGCCGGAAAATCCCCAAGAGCCGTCAGGAATCTATTCGGATCCATAAGTCTCCTGGGGCAGACCATTCTAATAGGTCCACCACCCCTGCGGAGGTGGAAAGGGACAGTGAGTCTAAACCTGATCAGGTGGTGGTCGGTCCATGGCAAAGGAATGATGGTCAGTTCCTCCACTCCGCCACCTTCATCCCATCCCTGGCAGAAAACCAGATCTAACGTGTGTCCTGCACTATGGGTGGGACCTGATATTAGCTGGGACAGGCCCATGGTTGCCATGGCGGCCATGAAGTCCTGAGCCGCTCCTGATAGAGTGGTCTCAGCATGGACGTTGAAGTCTCCCAGCATGAAGAGCCGCTGAGACTCCACGGCCCGGCCTGAGACCATTCCAGCTAGCTCAGGTAAGGAGACTGTAGTGCAGCGGGGTGGTCGGTACACTAGCAGAATCCCTATCCTGTCCCGATCACCAACCCTGATTGGTCATGATTGGTTTAAAAATGAGGGAGGGACAATCCCCTGAAGTTTCCCCAGTGCCAGTGCTATTTCTTTCCTACTGTGCATGCGTGTCTGCCATTAACAAAGCAATTCGGAAATTTCAGAAATTTCAGAAATTTCTGGCTTTTTTCCAGAAAATTTCAGAAATCATTTCAAAATCGAATTGCCAGCATCCCCTACATCCAAAACGAGTTTTGAAGTATTTTTTAAACCAAACAAGCCTAATAGTCACAATGGGGTTTTAGTATACAGTATTTGTTTATTTGTATTAGGGTGTGTCTTATGAAGTGAGTCCTATTTCCCCCCTCAATTTTGGTTTTTGTATACCAAAGATAGGCATGCCACCCAATTCTCAAATCAAAACCTTCCAAAAAAATTTGCTCTTGTCAATGTAACCCAATCCTTTATCAGTTTTTTTCACCTGTGTCAGGAGTGACTTGAGAAACTGCAAGTCACTTCTGGTGTGAGAGAATTGGCCGTCTGCAAGGACGTTGCCCAGGGTTTGCCAAAATGTTTTGATGTTTTACCACCCTTGTAGGAGGCTTCTCTCATGTCCCTGCATGGGGAGCTGGAGCTGATAGAGGGAGCTTATCGCGCTCTCCCTGGATTCGAGCCTGTGCCCTGTCAGTCTTCAGTCTTGCTGGCAGAAGGGTTTCACCCACTGCGCCACCGGGGGCTCCATCCTTTATCCATATCAGTCCATAGGCTTCATAATACAATGTTAAGTCTGGTAGACTTAGTTCTCCTCTCTTTGTCTCATCTTTCAAAATTGTATGTTTCGAGGTTGGAAAAGGGGCAAAGATGGCGGCAGGACGGGTGTCTTGAGAGCTCCTCAAGACATCAACCGAAATCACCGATCGGAGGGCGAATCGCGCCCCCACCTCAGGCTGAGCCGATCAGCCAAGAGGCAGCGAAGCCAGGGGACCCCATCGCTGGCTCTATAAGTCGCCCCCTCCTCAAGAGGGGGAGACGGAGAGAGCCCGGTGGCCTCCCAGCCTGGCGAGCAGATTGGTGTGAGGGAAGCAGGCTCACGCCTGCACTCACTGCCAGCCCGGCCCAAACCAACAACGCAAAGTGAGTAACGGGGAGACCTGGGACAGGGGGGACAGAAGATAAGCCAAACAACGGGCGGGAACCCCCCCCTCCCAAGAAGCCCCAAATTTAGAGGCCCAACCACACAAAAACAGACAGGGAGAAGCCACGAGAAGGGCAGTGAACGCGACCCCCCTCCTCCCCTTCCCACCGGCATCACAATTAAGGACGATAAGAGTCGACGGGGGGAAAAATAATAGTAACATCACCAGGCATCAAAATGGCGGACCAAACAACAACCTAGGAGGAACGGGAGGAAGCCTCTTTGAAGAAGAAGACCTCCATGTTTAGGCGGGAAATCCCAATCAGCCACCGGGAAGGCGGGAGAAGCCAGGAAGTGAAGGCAACAAGACATCCGGACTCTATTGGGGAGCGGACACCAAGGGGGAGAAGAGGCAGGAAGTAAAACGGGCGGGAGCCCGCGATCACTGACTGCCCAGTCCATTCCACCAACACCGGAGAAGGAGGGGGTAAGGAAGCCTATCGTCCCGGGGAAAAGGAGACCAAGGGACCAAGGGAAAAGGGAAGCAAAGGACAGGAGGGAAAAGCCTTGCGGGACGACCAGAACGGGGAGGACCGGAGCGGAGAGGCACCCGGGGGAAAAAGCCACAAAATAAAAGGAGAAGAGAGGAAGAAAGGGACAGGAGTAAAGAACAAACAAAAACGAAGGAGGGGGAAAAGAAAGAGCCCCCGAACAGGGGCACCTGGAAAGAAGTGATCAGCCTGGGCAAAAGGGGAGGGCTGATTGGTGCAAAGGGCAGTAAGGGAAAGAGCAGCAATCAGTTGGCAGGGGATTTGACAGAGCAGTGCACCCATCCTGCTCTCCTGCCAAGTTTCATCTAGCCAAGCAGCCCATTCGCTAAATAATACTGCCAGTTCTGAGTAGGAGTCCAGACACAGGACAAACAACTATGTCTCTGAAGGATATTCTGAGAGAGTTGCAGAGGCTGGGACAAAAGCAGGACCTGATCCTAGAAAAGGTGGAAATAATGCTAGGGGGGGGCACAAGAATGCGGTTCAAGAGCAACCTCACTGGGGGAGAGATGAACAAACTGAAGAAGGGACCGCTATGCTGACGAATGAGTATGAAGAAGGAAAGGGAAAAGATAATGGCAAGGAAAAGGAATCAGCAATGCAAGGCGAATTGAAGGAGAGAGAAGAGAAAAATATAGACCAAAAGCAAAAGCAAGAAGTATGGGAACAGCTGGAGTCCATTCAGAGAGCTAAAAATGCTGGGGCTGTGCCACAGAATGCTGTCAGCTTGTCCACCAAGACTAGGATGTACATTGCCCTCCAGCAGAACCCCCTCTCAGCTCCCAAAGAGGAATAAAACCAACGGAACTGGAAAGCACTTCAACAAAAAGAAAAGCCAAGGGAACAAAGAGAGCCGAAGAGGGAAAGATAAACTACAGAAAATATGCCCTCTCCATGCAGTGATGACTACAAGCTATGGCCTCTGGAAACATGATCCCCAGAGGCGGATGAAGGAGAAGCAGAATCCCTAAAGAAAATGGTTAGATACGACCTCAGGGAAAAAGGAACGAACAGAACTAACTACCTAACCGACAAATACTAGCTAATGGTCATGGGCACTCTAATCACCTAATTGAAGGGTTAAAAAAACTGAGGAGAGATAATAGAAAAATAGTAAAAAGATAATAGTTTCAAGGGACATAAGAAGACCTGACATGGACATACAACTAAAGAAGACGAACAGAAAGAAAGAAGTGACACTTTAAAGAATAAAAAGAACTGTATTAGATATGTCAGAATGAAACCAGGGCTCCTGGAAGATGGAACTCAGCAAGAATCCCCCCCCTTCTTTTTCCTTTTCTTTCTATCCTATCTCACTACCCTTGCCCGGAGGTTTTCCCCGCAGGATCCCGGTTCAACTGCGTACTCCCAACACCTCCTATTCCCACCCCTTCCCTTCCCTAACCCTCCTCTCTTCCCCGACCCTTAACCTTTCCTAGCCCGAAAACCCTTTTCTATCTTTTATTCAGATGTAACCAAAACTTTCAATAAAAATTATTTTTAAAAAAAAAATAAAAAAAAATGTATGTTTCACGCTAGGTTTATGATTATTGAGGCTTGAATCTCTGAGTAAATCCAAAATGAGAGGTAAAATGGGTGGATTAATTGTAGGGAATACTTTTTGCTTGTAATGTCTAGTATGATTCTATATGTGTGCACACTCACACTCCTGAATTACTTTGGAATTTCCTGGATTACTTCGCTCTTTCATCATATGCCAGTGGGAACAAAAGTGGCAACTGCCATTGCCCTGACCTCAAAGGGAGACACACATAGTTTCATCGTGCCTTGGCCCAAAATCGGATGAAAGGCCCTCCTTCCATCCCAACTGCCACTGCCCTAACTTTGGAAGGAGAGAAGAAAAGGCAGTATCTGTTGGGTTTAATCTCTTTCCCTGCTGCCATTTCCTTTCCTTGTGTGTGATGTTTTTCAATTTTAAACCTAATGCTAGGGAACTGGTTTCATGTTCTTTTTCATGTAAAGTGATGGCACTAAATAACAATAATAACAGAATGAAATCATTGTTATGTACATATAAGACTCAGTGGCCCTTTTGGACTGCATGCAATCTGTAACAGAATTAAGAAGACCCAGTTCTTATCTGTCATTTAAAATTAATATGAACCTCTGAAGCTGCCATCAGAGTGGACAAGCTATAAAGTTATAAACTTGGAACAAGCTGGCTTTCGATAGGTCTCTCTATAATTTACTATAGATGGCATTGGAGTTGGCAGCTGTCCATACATGTGCCATGCTCCTTTCCAGCATGTAGCTCCCTGACTCTAGGGATAAAACTTAGTGGGGCTTCTGCAGTTCATGAATAAATTTAGCAAACACAAAACATCAAAAAATACTGTTCATATTTAGTCCCTTTGAGGACTTGTTGATTTGTAACAGCCGAGTTGTTTTTAATTCATTTCATCTTTGTTTTGTTACTTTGTTTCATTTCCAGATTATTTGCTTTGGTTTGCTTCATTTCGCTTTCCTCATTTTGCCTTCATAAACACTGGAAATGAAATGAGCAATCCTACCAAAACAGTGGACTTCATAAATATAGCATCTACCCAATCAATTACAAAGTTCTGTAGCATATAACTTGTTAGCCAATCGCAAGTAGCAGACTCTCAAATAACTTATGAAAAATTTCCATCTGCCATTTGATTTATAATGATGCAGGATCTTTGGGTTTGCTTTGACTTTTAGGTCAACATATGGGTTTCACAAATGAAACTGACAAAAATTTAGCAGATTCTGTATTCAGAGTTTCACTACTTGCAGTGACTCGTGATCTTAAGGTATGGCCTTTTGTAATATTTTAACAGGATTTATGAAATGACACTTCCATCAGCACTAAGTCTATGGTGCAGATTTTGAGATCTGCAATTTAAGAACATCTGGAGGTCCACATTTCATTCACTTCTGTATTTGAGAGACCACAACAAAGAAAATGAACTGGCAAAGGAGGAAAGAATAATTGATTTTCCCTTTTCATCTAAAACCAGGAAAAAGTAACACCAACACCAAATTTAAAAGCTGTTTTGGGGAAGATGGTGCAGGTGGGGCGTATTGTAGAGCTCGCACTTTCCTGAATGCACTTGGCGCTTTGAAGCTGTCTGGATAAAGGGAATAAATGGGTATGGCCTGAAATACTGATGGAAAAACACTGGAACATGGCAAAGAATTGCTAAAAAGACAAATATTTATTTATTTATTTACAGTATTTATGTTCTGCCCTTCTCACCACATAGGGGACTCAAGGTGGATTACAATGCACATATACATGGCAAACAGACAATGCCATAAACATACAACATATATAGACAGATACAGAGGCAATTTAACATTCCAGTTTTTCCGGCTTCATGAGGGTATGCTCAATTCCATTTAAAGGGGGGTGTTGCTTCAATGTCCAGTTGTGACACTGAGTCCTTGATGGAGTACTTCCTCATTCTTACACACACTGCTGGAAGGTATTCTCTTCTCCTCTTTTCTTGGCTTTTCTTCATGAACGAAGATTCAGGAAGGACTCATCCCACACTTTCTACAAGCGCATTGATGACTAAGAAGGCCAATCTGAGATAGGCAAGTCCGGTTGCAGAAAGCACAGCAGAAAGTCTCCTTGGGTAATGTTGTTTCCAAGTTGCGGTTCTTTCTGTGTTGTCATTTCTCTTCGAGACTCATTTGGCTGTCTTCTCGAAAGAGGCCGTAGCATTGTGGATAGTGCATCTCCATGCCTCCCGATGTTAGGCTAGGGTGGACCATTGTTGGTGATCAATCTGGTTGAGCCTGAGATGTTGTTTCATCTTTTTGGGGGCACCTCTCTTGCGCTGACCCATGGCGAGTTCACCATAGAGTAGTATCTTTGGGAGACAGTGGTCCTCCATCCTAGAGATGTCAGTCCAGTGTACATTTAGGATTGTGCAAAGACAGCGCTGATGATAGCGTTCAAGGAGTCATAGGTGTTGGCGGTAGGTGACGCATGTTTCAGACCCATATAGGAGAATAGAGAGTACGATAGCTCTGTACACACTGATTTTTGTGCTTTGCCTCAAGTGCTTGTTGCTCAAGACTCTTTTGTGAAGCCTTCCGAATGCACTATATGCCTTTGCTAATCTGTGATCTATCTCTTTATCAATCTTGGCATCTGAAGAGATGATGCTTCCCAGGTGGGTGAACTGCTGAATGGACTTAAGCACAAATTTGCCTATGCTGACATGGTGTTCTTCTACTTCCTCATTCTTACACACACTGCTGGAAGGTTTTATGGAGTTGTAAATTAGTTAAATTAGCTTCCCCACATAAAGCGGTACCTAAATTGTTTACTTGACAGATGCAACTGTCTTTTGGGCTGCATAGATCAACTGCAAGCTAGACTGTTAATGGTCGGGAGCTTACTCCAACCCAGGCTGGCTTTGAACTCATGACCTCATGGTCAGTAGTGATTTAATGTAGCTGGCTACTAACTAGCTGCGCCACAGCCCAATTGAGGATGAGGATAAAATTGTGGGGACCCAGCAAAGTCATTGAGGATTGTGTCCTTCCTTCCTTCCTTCCTCCACCTCCTCTGAGGTAAAACAGTTTTTAAAAACAAAGCGCGCACACACATACACGTGCAAATGTAAGGTGCCATCAAATCTAAGGTAGACCTCATTTTTGAAGCCCCCTAAATGGGAAAAAGTACACCTTAGACTTGATGAAATAAGGTATTGACATGAATTGAAAAGAGACAATGAAGACATTATGATAGTCAAAGATGTCCTATACATTTCACCAATCATTAATCAAAACTGCAGTAAAAAAAAGACATGGGGCTTATCTACAGTGGGCAGGTTTTGGCATCCATACTTGATTCCGTTTTCTAAATTATTATATTCGTAGAGTGCAATGTTTTCTGTCTTTTATAGTCCTTCCTACAATATTGCACATCCTCTTGAAGTAAAAGCTGTTTGGAGGGCAAACAAGGTAACCGACAGAAAGAGGTCATACTGGTGGTCACATACTATACTACCACACTAGGGAAGACTTGCAAAACACACATTTTGGATTATAGCCAACATGCTGACTAGGGCATTCAGGGAGTTATTGTTCTAAAAGGTAACTTTCCCAAATCTGTACAAGCCACACAATTCCAGAAATATATTTGGAATTGGCAGATATGCCAGTAATATCAACATGTTAAGATCCATTAGTTTTGGATGAAGATTGGATGAACTCATCACATCCATAAAGATTGGGAGGTTGCTGGTATAAACCTCTATGTCTACATACATTCCTTACTCAAAACACTATTCATTGTGCCTGCATTATAGTACAAAGAATAGCCAGTTACACATTGCCTCAATCAATCTCTATGAAAGAATCTAAAGATTTGCACAAAATTCACACATGTGAATTCAAATACATAGATATTGCATATATCAAAATGTAATTGGAAATATATTATTTCTCACTTTAGTTAAAAGGTCATCTCCAGGCCATCTGCTAAGGACTTCATCGCATTGAGGTCCAATTTACAGGTGATAGTAGTGAGATTTGCCATGCATCATGGCAAATTGATCAGCAGTGGGGCAACACGCCACCCTCACCCACCTCGCATCATAAACTTACTCATTGCTCATTCCACAAGGGTGGCATTGCTGTCCAGCTCCCCCCCCCCCCCCCCACCTCGACTGCGCTAGCCCTGTTCTTCTCTATGAGAACATGGGAAGTTTCCTGTGTTCTCTTTTCAGTATCCTAGAATGCTTGCAGCACATTGTGTCAATTGATGCCATTCAGAAGGCTCCATCCTCCCAGTGTGCTGCAAGCATCCCAGGACTCTGAAAATCATCAACGTGGTGAGGTCTTAAGTCTACCACAAAGGACTAACTGTTGGTGGGCAGCTTCAAAGAATAGCTTGAAAAATGAAAGAATGTGCTTTGATAGCCCTGCAAATTGAGGAATTCTTCTGAAAAGCAAGATATATGAATACTAATACTATTACTACACTTATTTTGAGGTGTAGTATATAACCAAGTGCACATGGTTATGTGTAGAGACAAAGAAATGCAAGATTGGATTTTAAAAATACAGAGTATGAAGTGAAATCATGTTTGTAATTAAGAAAGCAAACAATTTTAAGCTTTACAAGCAATCATGCTTTTAAAAATCATATTTCTTTAAGATCATGAAACAAAACAAAACTCTTATGCAAATTGATAAATATAAGTTGTTTATTCCAAATAGAGTACTATTGACATTTGTAATTTTGGGGGGGGGGGGGGAACAATTCTGGCTGATACTTTCAAAATGAATCAAGCAATGCTTCAAATTGATTCCCAGGTGGCAGTTAGATGAACATACCACGGCAAGAGAAATTAAGGGAGTTGCACAAGGTCATGCTAAACAATTACTCAAAACAAATTAATTCCAAACAAATACCATTCACGTCACATGAATAAGAATTGCCACTCTTTGCTTAAATGAGAGTCCTCAAGTACACTTCACATGAATTATTGGGTCCTTAATATAGTTTCCCTTGACATCTTGGTTGCTACATAAGGTAGCCTTTGGTGTATAGTTAGCTCAACCACTTTCGAACTCTCTCCTTTTTAATGTTGAACACAATTCTGCTGCTATGTTAAATGCTGAATCTGATTTATTTCTTCCCTAGAGGTATGATTCAGTCCTTTGTACTGTCACATTAAGACTTTGGTTACAATAGGCAATTTGTGTGACTATGGGCAAGTCTACACTGACCATTAGTTCTTCTACAGAGGTATTTCTGCAATTACTTGGATTGTATCTAGACTCCTTCTTGAATTTGAGTGGCGCCATTTCATCACCACTTCAGTAGGCATGGGTAGGTTTGTTCGGAATCTTTGTTATTTGGATTGAAATCAGAATAAATCCATTTTCGAGCGATTTTGAAGAAATTTGGGAAACTGGAAGTATCCTTGCCCTTTTGAAGCCACTGCCGCCATATTTTTTCCGATCCAGGAAGTGAATTGGAAATGAATCAGCTTTGGAGGCAAGCAGCTGCTTGCATGCTTGGAATGCTTGCCTCCAGCCAATGAGGGGAAACCACCTTGGGAGAGGCGGGGTTTCAGCATGGCAGCCATTGCCCTTTAAAAAAGGCTGTGCATGCCTCATGGGCTCATTGCAAGCCGGGGACGCGAAGGCAAAGGAACTGAGGCAGGCTGCATGGGTGGGAGAGGTGCCAAGCCACTGCTTTGCAAGGGAAGGACTGGGTTGGGAACAAATTCTCCTTTGCTGTTAATAATTCTCTTCCTGAAGCAAGGAATCTAACTTCTAAGGGTTTTTTCTCTACTGGGGTTTGACTTCTGTGCTTTGGAAAACTAGAATTCCCCTTTGCTGTTAATAATTCCCTTCCTGAAGCAGGGAATACAACTTCTAAGGGCTTGTTCTAAGGGCTTCTAAGGACACAGCACTATCCAAGAGAGCCAAAGAACATCAGCAGCAGGGAGCTTGGAGGAAAAGGCAGTGTTTGCCCATAGCAGGCTGCCTTTGACCTCAGCCCCTGGTGACTGGATCCTTACAGACTCAGGCCCTGACTGGCTGAAGCAAGGCCCAGCAGAAACACCTGCTGCATCCTGAGACTAGGGCATAAAAAGGTGGATGCCAGCGAAGGACCAGTCATACAGCACCATCCAAGATAACCAAGGAAGACAGTGGTTCTCAGCCTGTGGGTCCCCAGGTGTTTTGGCCTGCAGCTCCCAGAAATCCTAGCCAATTTATC
Source organism: Anolis apletophallus (assembly GCA_030556195.1). Taxonomy (NCBI): domain Eukaryota; kingdom Metazoa; phylum Chordata; class Lepidosauria; order Squamata; family Anolidae; genus Anolis; species Anolis apletophallus. Next base: position 21,854,358 of record JARBWK010000006.1, read on the forward strand.
AGCTATTAGGATTTTTGGGAGTTGTGGGCAGCCACAACTTGGAGGGCTGGGGTTGGATGCTGCCATCCTCTGGGCATTCATCCCTCCTGATCTGGGAGGGGCAATGTTGAACAAGCCTACACTTCAGACCCTCACAGCCTAAACATTGAAAAGAGAGGAAATTACACATGATGGTGTTTGACCAACTTCCATTCATGATACCTTCCTCTTTCAGCATTACTCACATCTATTATTAAACATATTTGGCTTATTGGAAAAGCCTTGACAAGCAATTTAAAAAACCCCCAAGGGATGAAAATCTCATGTGTCCAGGCTATTGTAAATGCTAGTAACAGTGTTCAATTCCATTTGTATTGAAAGCATTCTTATTTCTTCTCACATGTTTTATAAACAATTGTATCTGAGCCGGATTGAGGGTACCTGGAGAGTCGTCAGCACAATGCCACTCATTAAGTTGTTTTGTTTGGTGCTTTGCTTCTCAGAGATAAGCTGTGGATTCTTTCCATTACCTCAACGGGAGATCTCACTTGCTGGTGTGACCAAAGAGGTGGGAAAAATCAACTCTGCACAAATGGACAATTATCAAGCACAAAGAAGAAAAGGAATATTAAGCAGTAGTGAGATCTAGTATGAAGCAGGTAGAACAGGTTGGTGTTCTAAGCGCTATTCAAAGTTGTGATCTCTGCACCAATTTCAGGTCATGTGTCATTGACTGATGGTACACAGAGGGTTTGCAGAAAGCAGTTGTTGTAGTGAATAGTCATAAACATGGTATTAGTTTCTGGAATATTTGGAAAAAGAGTTTTCCAGTCACCAAGAAATAACTCGAGGAACCTGTCCCAGGGCATCTGGAGTCTTTTTTTTTCTAGGAAAAGGCACCAAGAAACATTTTATTTATTTTGTTTTTATTATGTCAGAAGCAAATTGAGGGTACAGTTATAATGTATTTAAAAACACAAAGAAAGTTATGTGGCAGGGCTCAGACTGCATTGTAATAGGTGGTCTGTGGTTTGCTCTTCTCCACACTCGCATGTTATGGACTCCACTTTGTTGCCCCAATTCTTAAGGTTGGCTCTGCATCTCATGGTTCCAGAGTGCAGCCTGTTCAGCACCTTTCAGGTCTCCCAGTCTTCTGTGTGCCTGGGGGCAGGGTGGGGGGTGGGGTTCTCTTCTGATATCAGCCACTGATTAGGGTTTCAGGTTTTAGCTTGCAACTTTTGGATTCTCGCTTGCTGAGGTGTTTCTGCGAGTATCTCTGCAGATCTTAGGAAGCTATTTCTTGATTTAAGGCTTAGGCTTGCTGGCTGATATCCGAACAGAGGATGGGCTGGAGATATCAATGCCTTTCTGCTTTCATTACCGGATGCTACTTCCCGATGGATGACAGATGGTGCAATACTGGCTAAACAGTATAATTTGTTGGGTTTTATCCCTGAACTGAACAAGTCTCTTGTGTCATCACATTTCCAGTTTTTGCTGAGTAGCTAGGCTAGTGATAGGATTAGTCTGAGGGATTCCTCCTCCGTCATTCCTATGCATGTTTTCCCAGAAAGGGCTTTGCCTTTACGCTTCATCCTTGCCACTGTCTCATCCCCCTTTGATGATGTAGCAATGGAATTCTGTGAGGGAACTCCCTCTTTAAGTTTTTATTGCTCTGGGCTGGCCACATTTTCAGTCTCTTCTGTTTTTTCCGTCCTTCCAGTAAGGATGCATTTTGCCTCTCTCTATGCAAAATGTAGCTGCATGGACCTTTTAAAACTTTTCACCTATAACCTTTCTTGGAAGATGAGATTTAGTAAGCTGGTTAGCTCCAAGACCTTTTCTATCAAGAATGTATTTCTTTACTTCAATAAACATTTTTGAACCTGAAGTACTGACTCTGCAATCCTTATCTATCCTAAGATATAGAAGGCTATCCCAGTTTGCGGCACATAAGTTTCTGCCGGTTATGTAGTTTACTTCTAGTATTCTGGTATATTTTTGGTTGAATTGCCCCAGCTGAGGGTCGTTTTGAGCCTAACAGCTCAGATTCCCCAACATAATTTCTCCAGCGGTGTTGGGGGACATGAGAGAAGACTCCCCGCAGGATCGTAACACATCTGCGTGTCCCCTGGGCAACGTCTTTGAAGACTCCTGATACTCACACCAGAAGCAACTTGCAGTATGCAACCAAGAAACATAAATATGATAGTATGTGTTTATGCAGTTGATAGTCCACATTTGTAGATTTAACTTTATGCAGATCCAATTCATATTGTCAATTTAAGCATATTTAGGTCCTTTAGTGTGGCTTTATGATCAACTCCTATCAAAATAAACTGGAGAGCCTAGAGATTCCAAGAAAGGTGTTCTTTCAGGTAAAAAGGATTTCCAAAAAATTATTTATTGCTTCTCTCCCTTCCTGTCACTTGGAAGGAGTGAGGGGGAGAAGCTCCCTCTCCCTTCCCCTAGGCCAGGGGTGGGCAATTATTTTTTCGAAGGGGCCACATAAGAGCCAAAAAATATTATGGAGGGCCGCACCCAAAGGCTGAACTACATTCTACTTCAGGCCTGGGCAAATTTCAGCCCTCCAGGTGTTTTGGACTATCTAGCCTCAATGTTAATTATTGATAAGGCCATCTTCAGCTTTCCCCTTCTGGTAACTGAAAGAGAAGCGGAGAGGTGTGCGTGGCAAGGTGAGCAGGGAGGGAGGTGCATGTCTCCGTTTCTCCTCCACTCACCGTGTATGCGTGAGGGCACAGCAACCCAGCTGGCAGACAGGCTGCGCGTGCGACGAATGGGAGAAAAACGGAGGCATGCACCTCCCTCCCTGCTTGTCTTGCCATGCGCACACACACCTCCATTTCTCCCCTACTCACCACGCATGCAGCCTCTCTGCCCTCTGCACACACAGCAAGATGCGCAGGGAGGTACGTGCGTGACTCCGTCTCTCATCCCATTTGCTGTGCACGCACCCTCTGCTCTCTGCATAGCAACCCAGCTGGGTTGCTGTGCAGAGAGCAGACAGGTTGCTCGCGCGGTAAATGGGGGAGAAACGGAGGCGAAAACCTACCTCCTCTCAGGGTGCTTAGGAAAAGTCCTTCCGAGGAGTGGTGGGCGCGCCTGGCGTGAGTGCAAGATCCTCCTCGCCCCTCCTTTCCCCTCCCTCTCTCCCCCCATCAGCGCCGCAGGAAGGAAGCAGGAAGGAAGGGTGCTAGTGTTGCCCCCCTCTCTCTCTGTAGTGGAAAAAAGGAAGGGAAGAGGTGGAGGACAGCAAAGCTCCCCTCTGTTGCCCGCCGGCCTGCCTGCCAGGGCCCTTCAAGGGGCCGATAGAACTGGCTGGGGGGCCGGGGCCAGCCCGTGGGCTTTAGTTTGCCCACCCCTGCCCTAGGCTCTTTTTCTAGTCATATGGCATGTGTGAAAGGAGGAAGAGAAATTGTTGAGCAGTAGGAATGCCCCCCCATCAGCATTGCAGCTGGCAGCAACAGGAAGGTAGATGGTGGGAGGGGACAGCCATCCCACATCACTAGGGCCTCTTCCACATTGCCCTCATATCCCAGGATCTGATGACAGATTATCTGTTTCTCTCAAAAATTAAAAACAAGGTTGTCTGGCAGTGGGGACTCCAGTTTAAAGCAGATAATGCACTGTCAGAACCCAGGGAAAATCCTGAATTCTGGTGCAGAATTTGGGCTTTCCCCTAAATTAATTTAAATGCAGCTGCAGTATGCAGCTTTCCCTGGGTTAAACCAGCCAAATGCAATTTATGACAATTTGTGACCTAAAATGAATGCAATGTGCTGATCCTAAATGGTCAATGTAAAGGTGCCCTTAGCCTTCTGCTTTTTAAAAAACTAAAGTATCCATTTTGATTAATGACTGAACCAAGATATAGAAAATCATTAAGAATTTAAATATCTTCATCATGCATTTTAACTTTATGTAAATTTGTGGTCACTGTTGTTTTCTTAATATTCAGCTAACCCTGCTTTTTCACTTTTGTCCTTAACTATCTTTGACAGTTATTCTCATTAGTTGATATTTTCTGCTAGTACCACTTTTTATCAGTGATTTCCAGGCAGTTTACAAAAATTAAAAACATGTGAAGTTACAATAAACAATCAGAACAAACAGCAGATGTGAATGCAAATGAACCATCAGTTTTTGCCTGAAAGTGAAAGTTGGAAGTCATGTGTTACAATATTGCCTCTAATAGGTACTTTTTACATAATGTCATCATTCCTATCAAATAATAAAATAGTACAGTTCTTACTAATTATTACTCATTTCTCCTACATGTTCCTTTAAAGGGTCAGTCTGGAAGATGTGTGACTATTGTTGTGCTTCTAAAATTATATCCCTTTCAAAAGTAGCTAAAACATGACTAATAATGAATCAATGATGAGCAGTATAAGAAGTTTCTCTTTCAAAAGCAATAAATTAATAATATTTTTTTTAAAAAAAGAATGAATACTTTTAAAAGTAGCATCCCAGGTCTTACTTCTGCATAGTGATTGCCTTCTCCCCTCATTGGAAAAACTTTATAATTCCCGCTGCCTTAAGAAAGCTCAGAGGATTCTTAGGGATCCATCACACCCTGCATATTCTTTCTTTGAATTGTTGACATCTGGCAGATGGCAAATGGCAAACTTACTCAAGATAAGCATTTGTTACTGGGGCATATTTGACCCATTGCGGTGGTGACTGGGAGGGGGAGATGCGAAAAAGAGAGACCCAGATTATCAATGTGGCCTAAATATTGGAATAAATCTAAAACACTAATTTGACCTATAAGTGAAAACTCTAAATTTGGCTAAAAATTATTGCACATTCCCACCTCTGCAGAGGTGGCGGACCCATTAAAATGGACCACCCGGGATACTTATGGATCCAAATGGATTCCTGACAGCTCTTGGGGACTTTCCCGCCTTTGCAGTAAGTGACCCTGTCGAGGCTCTGGTCTCTCTCTGGGATAGGGAGATAACCAGGGCAATAGATATGATCGCTCCAGAAAGCCCCCTCTCGAGTAACTGAGCTAAACCAGTGCCTTTGTTTACTGAGGAGCTGGCAGTGATGAAGCAAAAAAGAGGAAGCTAGAGTGCGTGTGGTGACGGAAACGTAGCAGATCAGTCCGAGCATGTCTGAGTTCCTATTTAAGAACCTATGACGTGGCAATAAAGGCTGCCCAGAAAACATCTTAGCGGCCAATATTGTGTCCACTAAGAACCATCCCGATGGGCTATTCCAAGTTGTCAGAGGACTATTAAATCCACCTCAGAGCGAGATCCCTGACAACTCGACAGATCGCTATGAAGCATTTGCTTCACGGACAAAGTTGCTCTGATCCGTTCTGACTTCAACATCACTTTAACAGCAGTCTCTGAGGATGTAACATGAGCACCTGCTTGTCCGGTTTTGATGGATTCATTTCAATTGGTTCAGCTGGAGGACGTGAACAAGATCCTTGGAGAAGCGAGGCCTACCACATGCATCCTAGACCCCTGCCCATCCTGGCTGATTAAAGAAGCCAGAGGGGGTTTGGCAGAGTGGGTTAAGGTGGTGGTTAATGCCTCCTTACAGGAGGGCAAGATTCCAGCCAGCCTAAAACAGGCTGTTATAAAACCACTGTTGAAAAAACCATAACTGGACCCCACTCAATTAATTAACTATTGGCCAGTTTCCAATCTTCCCCACTTGGGCAAAGTCATGGAATGTGTGGTGGCTCCGCAACTCCAGGGGTTCTTGGTAGACACCGATTATCTAGATCAGTGGTTTCCATTTTTTTTGGCCTACCGCCCCCTTTTCAGAAAAAAATTACTCACCGCGCCCCTAGAAATTATTTTTTAAAATTTAATAGCAATTAAACAGAAAGATATATGTGTTAATGCAGTGGTTCTCAACCTTTCTAATGCCGTGACCCCTAAATAAGGTTCCTCATGTTGTGGTGACCCCCAACCATATTTTCGTCGCTACTTCATAAATAATTTTGCTACTTTTACGAATTCTAATGCAAATATCTAATATGCAGGATATATTTTCATTATTACAAATTGAACATAATTAAAGCATAGTAATTAATCACAAAAACAATATGTTTGGGAGAGTATGAACAACGGATTATGGGATTTGCAGTACCTTCAATCGATTCAGCTCTGACTTCCACAGACCACTGAGACCCCCACAAATTACAGAACTGGACCAAATTTGGCACTGAGAACCCAGATGACGAACTGAAAATATTGGAGGGGATTTGGAGGAATTGGCAATGATTTAGGGGAGATGTAGTTCACCTATATCCAGAGAAAACTGAGAACCCAAACAACTATGGATCTGGACCAAACTAGCCCTTCTCATTTGGGAGATGTAGTTACTGGGATTGATGGTTTACCTACAATCAAAGAGCATTTTGAATACCATCAACAATGGAATTGAGCCAAACTTGGCACACAGAACCCCCATGATCAACAGAAAATACTGGAGGGGTTTGGAATGAATTGGCGCCACCTGGGAAGGCTGCGTTTTCTTCTGCAGTGGCGGGGAGGCTCCACTGGAGGACGCAGAGGTCTTTGCACTGCAGCCTTCGCACTGCACTGCATGTGGGATCTAAGTGAAGGGGGCAGGGTCAAAGAAGAGGGCCACGTGACCCCTCCTAAATGGTCAATCGTTCACCGTCCCCTTAAACGGTTTCACCGCCCCCCAAATTCCTCTGAGCCTCCCACCGCCCCCTTGGATCACCTCACCGCTCACCAGGGGTGGTACCGCCCACTTTGAGAATCAGTGATCTAGATCCAGCACAGTCTGGCTTTAGGCTGGGACATGGTACTGAAACAGCCATGGTCGCCTTAGTAGATGATCTACGCCAGAAGCTAGACAAGGGGAGTGTGTCCCTGTTGGTTCTGCTGGACCTTCAAAACCATTGCCCATGGTATCCTTTCTGGGATGCCTCGCAGGAATGGAACTTGGAGGTATGGCCTTGCAGTGGCTCTAGTCCTCCCTGGAGGGTCGGTCCCAGAGGATGTTACTGGGTGACACCTGTTCAACCCCACAACCGTTGTCTTGTTGTGTCCCTCAGTGGCGATGTGAATCCATTGACTAGGCTGGGTACAGGACAAGATCTTGCTTATCCTATTTGCTACATAAACTTTGAATGTTTTGGTGGCGTTTTTGAGATAGCCCAGGACTATCATGCTATCCATGTAAAGATACAACCTTTTGGTAGATGAACTCAGTCTCTTTACAGATGGTTCGCAGCAGTTGTGTTGCGAGCAGGGCTGCACACAGTTCCAATCTTGGTATTGTTTGCTCTGGGGCCTGAGCATGAGCTGACTTTCACATTTTTTGCATAGTATTCTGCAGATCACACAAAAGTGCCTTTGGTGTTGCTATAAGAAGGTCTTCCATTGTGCATGTGGCAGGGCTCAGACAGCATTGTAGTAGGTGGTCTGTAGTTTGTTCTTCTCCACACTCACATGTTGTGGACTCCACTTTGTGGCCTCATTTCTTAAGGTTGGCTTTGCATCTCGTGGTGCCAGAATGCAGTTTATTCAGCACCTTCCAAGTTGCCCAGTCTTCTGTGTACCCAGGAGGGAGTCTCTCACTTGGTATCAGCCATGGATTGAGGTGCTGGGTTTTAGCCTGCCACTTTTGGACTCTCACTTGCTGAGGTTCCATCGAGTATCTCTGTAAATCTGAAATGCTAAATATAGTAGTTGAAGATTTCAAATTTGAAATATAGGAACTATAGTTAAGAGCTCTCTGGGTATATGTCCCCTCATAATAAATATCTTTTAATATGGCAGCTTTGTTTGACAGTTATTGGAGTTCCCTTTTAGTATCCCTAAAAGGATTATTTTTATCACCATCCTCTTGTCCCCAAATCCAGCAGATTTAGTGCTTTATATGTCTGAGTTGTAATAATTCTGCATTATACACTCTTGAGTATTTATTATACTCTTAATAAAATTTACAGAACAAAAAGGAAAGCAAATCGTTTAGCTTTCCAATAGATTCAATGGATGAATTGTTGGAGAAACCATGTTTTTGCCTTCTCCCATCTACCATGTTATGCATATCCAACAAATTCAATTCTCTCTTTGAATAAGAATACAGAACTATTTATTTATTTTATTTATTAAGTTCGACTTGATATATCGCTCTCTCTGGAGCCCAGAGTGGTTTACAAGTATGGCAGAGTAAAAACATAAAACACATAAAATACAAAACTATGAGTCCGTTATTTATTTATTTATTTATTTATTTATTTATTTATTTATTTATTGGGGCTTCTTCGCCGCCGACTCCCGAGGGCTCGCGGCGGCTCACAGAGCCAATGGCACAGCGCCAGAGGGTTAAAACATAAGACAATAAAAACACAGTTAAAAACAGTACAATACAATCTAAACCAGTTAAACAGCAGCAAGTATCGTAGCCCAGGCGGTGTAAACATGACCTACTCCCCGAAGGCCTGCCTGAACAAATGAGTTTTGCAGGCCCGTCTAAATGGAAGTAGGTCTTTTAGGGCTCTGGCTTCGGCTGGGAGGGCGTTCCAGAGCATGGGAGCTATAACAGAGAACGCCCTCCGGCGGGTCGATGTTAAATGTGCCAACTTTACAGATGGTACTACCAAGAGATTGGCCTCTTCGGACCGAAGTGATCTTGCTGGGCAATATGGGGTGAGACGGTCCCTCAAATACGCTGGCCCCAGGCCGTGTATGGCCTTGAAGGTGAGAACCAACACTTTGAAGGCGACCCGGTGCTCAATGGGTAGCCAGTGCAGATCCTGCAAAATTGGTGTTATGTGGCAACCTGCTGGAACCCCAGACAGGAGCCGGGCGGCAGTGTTCTGCACCAGCTTGAGCTTCCGGATCGACGACATAGGCAGGCCAACGTAGAGCGCGTTACAGTAGTCTAGCCTTGAGATGACCGTGGCTTGGATCACCGTGGCTAGGTCGCTCCGGAGAGAGGTAGGGGCCAGCCTCCTTGCCTGGCGGAGATGGAAGAAAGCAGCCTTGCTGGCCATGGAGACCTGGGCCTCCATGGTCAGCTGGGAGTCCAGTTGGACACCCAGGCTCTTCACAGACGGCGCTGGATGCAGCGCCGCACCGTCCAGGGTCGGAAGCCGGGCACCCACCTTGCCCGGGCCGCCCAACCACAAGATCTCCGTCTTCACCGGATTCACCATCAACCTACTGGCTCGCAGCCATCCAGTAACGGCTTCAAGGCAATGTTGGAAATTATCGGGGACGGATCCCGGCCTGCCCTCCATCCTCAGAATGAGCTGGGTGTCATCAGCGTACTGGTGGCAGACCAGCCCATAACTCCGCACCAGCTGTGCAAGCGGCTGCATGTAGATGTTAAATAACAGAGGGGCGAGAATGACCCCCTGAGGGACTCCACACACTAATGGGGAGCCCTCGGAGACCACCCACCCCTCCTCACCCGCTGTGACCGCTGGCGGAGGAAGGAGGTCAGCCACTTAAGGACAGTCCCCCTCACTCCAGCCATGGCCAGGCGGTGGATCAAAAGATTGTGGTCGACCGTTTCAAACGCTGCCGTGAGGTCCAATAACACGAGCAGCGCAGACCCGCCTTGGTCGAGCTGGCAGCGGGGTTGATCTGTGATGGAGACCAGGACCGTCTCCGTCCCGTGCCCCGAACGGAAGCCGGACTGGAAGGGGTCTAGCCATGTTGCATCATCTAAGAAGGACTGCAGCTGCTCCATTACTGCCCTCTCAACCACCTTGCCCAGGTACGGAAGATTCGACACTGGGCGGTAGTTGGAGGGAACCGCAGGGTCCAATGTTGGTTTCTTCAGTAATGGAGCTACCACCGCCTCTTTTAAGCACTCTGGAAAGACTCCTTGCTTAAGGGAGCTGTTTATGACATTCAACAGAGGCCCACGTAACCCCTCCAGGCAAGATCTAACAAGCCAGGAGGGGCACGGGTCGAGGGAGCAGGTGGTAGGACGAGCTGCGGTCACTATCTTATCAACAGCATCTGCGTCCAGTGGCCGAAACCGGTCGAGGGTGGGCCCGGCGGAGGGCCACGGAGTCTCGAGCTCTCTCACTGTATCAACTGTGGCCGGGAGGTCCCGGCGGAGGCTCAGTATCTTGTCTGCGAAAAAGCTCTGGAAAACGCCGGCAGTAAGGGCCTGATCACTATTTTTTGGGACGGTAGGGACCGTCGTCAAGGGTCGAATTACCTTAAACAATTGGGCCGGGTGTGAGCTAGCAGACGCTATCAGGGCAGAGAAGTATTCTTTTTTGGCTGCCTTGACAGCATGCTCATAAGTTTCTTTGAATAACTTATAAGCTGATATTGAGGCTCCGTCACGGAGTTTCTGCCACCCGCGCTCTAGTCGTCTCCTCTCCCGCTTCATAGCCCTGAGGTCCCCAGTATACCAGGGGGACCGATGATTGCGGGGTCGGAGAGGACGCCTAGGGGCAATCTCGTCGAGAGCTCTAGCTAATGAGGTGTTCCATGCCTGCACCCGCTCGTCGACTGAGACGCTGGTAGACTCCAGGTCCCTCAGAGCATTCAGGAACCTCTCAGGTTCCATAAGTCTCTTTGGGCGAACAAAAATGTGTTCGGCGCCCTTGCATGGGGGAGGCGGTTGCTCAACCCGGATACTTAGAGCACAGTGGTCCGACCATGGAACCTCTATTACGGAGGCTAGGTCCACTTGAACCCCTGCGCTGAACACCAAGTCGAGGGTGTGTCCAGCCGAGTGTGTGGGTCCCGAGTTACACAGGGAGAGGCCTAATGTCGCCATGGTCGAGATCAGGTCCGCGGCTGCAGATGGAATGGAGGCTGCGTCGGCGTGGACATTGAAGTCGCCCAGAACAATAAGTCTGGGAAACCTCAATGCCCACTCCGACACAGTCTCCAGCAGCCGCGCCAGGCTCTCTGCCGGTGCGCTAGGCGCACGGTACACCAGCAGAATTGCCAGACTCTCCGGAGACTCCCACACTAGGCCGACACTCTCCAATCCCGTGGTGACAAGCGCAGGGGTCGCTCTAAGGTGTAATCCATCACGGGAGAGTATTGCCACCCCCCCCGACCCTCATTCCTATTCTGGTGCGTGGCAACGTAGTCAGGGGGGACCACTTCATGGAGGCAGGTGGAGTCGCTCTCCTGAAGCCAGGTCTCGGTAATACAGAACAGGTCCGCTTTGAGATCTTCACAAAAATTCCCTGACCGTAGCAGTTTTGTTTCGAATAGAACGTGCGTTAACCAGCACCAGAGTGGAAGGGGGAAAAGCTGGATGTCTACCAACAGCGTGTCTGGGGATAGGACGCAGGTCAGAACTGGGTCGAGGCCGTCTTTGGCTCGATCCAGTTCTCGCAGTTGAGTTAGCATTCGGCCTGCGCCTACCGTACTCACCCCGCCCAGAGATCACTGGTATATTCAGCGAACCTAATTGGCAGAAGTCAGCCAGGGGTTCAGCTTCCGACACACCCCGTGAAAAGGGGAGGCCTGTGAGGAAGCCCGCTCATCCGCCGCCGACTCAATCAGACACCCCCTATTCCCGGTCCCCCCAAGCATCAGGGTATTCCTGGGGAGGGAGGCCAGGGCCCGTTCATCGGCCAAATGTCTATGGCCCTGATGGCCTAGCTGACTGCTAGGTTGGCCCCTCTGCCCCTTCAAGGTAATGTTGTTAGTCTGGTCGGCCGGGGCCGACTCAAGTGTCCGAGCTGGATGGCTCTCCTTCCGGTTATAGCCGGCCCCCCAGAAGGTCCGAGGTCGAAAAGGCCGCTTTTTGGACTTGCCGACCCTCCCACCTCTCTGAGGGCGTCGTCCTGATCGACCAGGTGATGGGTCCTGAGTGGCCAACGTATTCGATGCTGGCGGCGGGGGAGCCAGACCGGGTGGGGCCATGCGATGGATCGGCTGAGCGCTAGCCCGGTCAACAAGAGAAGGCAGAGGGGAAGCCAGCTGTTGAGGCTCTGGGTCGAGGGCAGGGTCTCCAGCGTTGGTAGATCCCGCATATTCTGGGTTGATATTAGCCACAGGAGTACTGAGCTGGGTGGTCACGGGTGGAGATGGTTGGTTTAGCCGTCTGCCCACTCGCCCACGCCTCTCTCTCAACCACCTCCATCTTGCCTGGCCCAGCCGGTTTTTCCTTGGCATCTTCTGGCTGCTTTCCAGCAGTGACGGGTGTTGAGAATTAATCAGGGCCGGCAGGTCGGTAGGAAGCCGGCCGGCACGGCGTCCAGGTCGACCCCCGGGGGCCTTCGCTAAGACCTGGGAAATGTTCAAAGTTGTTGACATTGGGCTGGAAAGTAGCTCTGGCTGGTGTTCTGTGGTAGGAGTGGCTATGACCGGTGACATAGGTAGAAAGGGAGGAGCTGAGGACGCCGAGCCGAGTGAGCTCGGCGCCATGTTGGGGCTTGCTGCCAACGCCCTTACTGCCTGAGGTGGTGGAGACTGGAAGCCCAGAGCCCTCCATGGGCTCCACCATGGGAGGATCGTCGCTCCCGCTGGCTCCTTGGCATCCTTCTCAGGTGGGCTCATGTCTGGGGGTCCCTCCTCTGGCCCTGCAGGGTCTTCCTCTTGCTGCATGGCAGAATCGCCGGGGGTTCGTAAGCCCGGACAGCCTGGGGGGGGACCAGATGGTTCGCTCACCCCCCCACTCTCTCCTCTCAGCTCGCTCTCCTCACCTCTCCCCTCTCGGGGCTTGCAAGCACCCGGTCCCGGCCTCCCGGATGTGGAAGGCCCCATCGGCTGCTGGCGATCTGGTTCTTCTGGGCCTCCGAGAGAGGCACCAGGCTGGCGCAGGCCCTCTTCGCCACCGCGGGAGGGCTGGGAAAGTGGCTCCAGGTCGAGGCTCCAAGCCTCCCCCAGTCCGGTGGCCAGCCGCCCAACCTGCCGGCGAAGGACGAGAAGGGAGGAGGTGAGCTCACCGATGGCGTCCTGAAGCTCCCGTAAGCTGTCCCGGGTTTCGGTGCCTCTGGTAGCTTGTCCGCGGGGAGGGGGGGCGGCCTCCCACTGTATGGCAAGCAAAGGCGTGGGAGGCTCCGTCGTTGGCCCCCCCAGATCGATGTCGGCTCCCAGACCCGGCCAAGGGACCGGGGACCGTGGCGGGAGGGGCCTGCAGATAGAACCCTTCAGCGTCCCTGGCGCCCCTGGCGTCTTCGCAGCTCCTGAGGCCCGGATCCTGGCCGCTATGGCTGATTCAAGGCCTATCTCTAGAGCGGCCTCCACTTCCAACTGGAGTGCTTCTAGAGGGGGCAGAGCGCCCGCCAGCATCTTCTTTGGGGTCCAGTTGTTTGCCCTGGGGTTCAGGGTGGCTTCCTCTTTGGCTAGCGCTGCCCGCCAGGCAAGTGGGGTTGCTAGGTGGTCAAATTCCACCAAGTCACGGCAGAGCTCGGCATTGTTGCAGCTGCTCTCCGCGGCCATCTTAGCCAGCTGTTATCATGAATGTGAAATGTTGATAAACGTGGCGTTGTTCAAAGCAAAGCAGTTTCTTGTTTTCCTTTCCCCATTGTAAGATGTTGTGGGAAACAGCACTATAAAAGCAACAACAGTGCTTTTTATTTATTACTATATATTTATTCAGCTACCATTGGCATAAATAGCCTGGGAGGAGGAAATGTTTTGTTTAGAATTACTCTTGAGTGTAGCAGTCAGAAGTCTCTTGAAATCCACATCTAGACATAGAATAACGAAGCATTCATAATATCCTTGTAATATTAATTAATGTGAAAAAGACCCAGGTAAATGTTTTATGAAAGAGCTATTGTATGGCTAGGTTTACAATAAACAGTTAACACTATTAAAATCGAGCTGATGGAAGTGGAGCGTTTGCTTAGATTTGGCAAGATGAAATGTTGTAAATAATTCAAAGACTGTAATTTAATTCTAGATTTTTCTAGGCTATGTAGCATATGGCCCTTCTGTTTTTTGTTTCATGGAGTGTATGCCTTCATTACGTAACTGCTCATTCCCCCCCCACCCCACCCCACCCCACATGTAATTAAACTTCAAAGTCAAGCCAGAATTAAGCTCAAATAAAGTCTGTACAATGGAAACAAATAAGCATGGACAAAGTCCCATGGTATCATACGTTTTGCCATAAATTATTGGGTATTAAGGAGCTGGTGGTGTGAACTGGAAGTTGCCATTTTTTGTGCCATGAGATGATTGGTCTAGGAAATGAATAGATGCCAATTCACAGTGGGACAACTAAAGAGTTTGGTGTTCAAAGGTAAAAGCCATGAGGCAGTCGCATTGTTCGCGGGCAAAGGAATGTGAAAGGGAGGGGGCGAATCAGATGTTTCTAAGCCAATTAGTGAGAGAATTCTTTTAATGCACTTGCTTTTTGCAGTTCAGCTCTCTCAGATAACTATTCCGCTTTCTTTGTGTGAAGGACTTGCCTATTGTTTTAAGCCTAGGCTGGAACTTCACATATCCTGAAGCCATCCTTAGTCATAATGACCCAGAGAGCAATTAGCTATTTCTCTCCAAGTATATATTATATTCAACTTTACACTCGAGTCTCCCCACTGGTATTATCATATGCTTTCATACTGTGGTCAATCCCAAAAGTAATGAAATGTTTTTTAAAATCTATTGAACATACATGTAATTACAGTTTATTTCTTTCAAAATAGTCCTCTTGTGATTGAATACAGAGATAGAATTATAGAATCATAGAGTTGGAAGAGGCTTCATGGGCCATCCAGTCCAACCCCCTGCCAAGAAGCAGGACAATTGTGTTCAAAGCACCTCCAACAGATGGCCATCCAGCCTCTGTTTAAAAGCCTCCATAGAAGATTCCAGCATTGCTGCCACTCTTCCTAGAAGTGGAGGAAGTCTTCATTTATGTTGGGGAATCGGAGCTGTTAGGCTCAAAAATAACCCTCAGTTGGGGTGTTTCCACCATAACTATATCAGAGTACCAGAAGTAAAGTTCATAACCAGCAGAAACTTACGTGTGGCAAACTAGGATAAGCTTTCACTCCATAGGATGGCACGAGATTGCAGAGTCAGAACTTTAGGTTCAAAAGTATTTATTGACGTAAAAGACATACATTCTTGATAGAAAAGGTTTTGGAGCTAACTAGCTTACTAAATCTCATCTTCTAAAGAAGTAAAAACAATAAAAAGTTTTTAAAAATCCATGCAGCTACATTTTTCCTAAAGAGAGAGGCAAAATGTGTCCTCACAGGTAGAAAAAGCAGAAGAGACAATGGAGGAGGGCTACATGGCCAGCCCAGGGCAATAAAACTGCCTTTAAAAGGGAAGTTTCCTCACAGAATTCCATTGCTACATCTTCAAATGGGGGAGGAGATAGTAGCTGGCAGAAAGAGTAAAGACAAACCCCTTTTGGGAAACATGCATAGGAATGTGGTGGGAGAGGAATCCTTCAGCTAATCCTATCTCTAGTCTAGCCACTCATTGAGGTCTGGAAACTTGATGACACAAGAGACTTGTACAGTCCAGGAATTAAACCCAACAATTTGAGATATTGTCCAAAGTCCTTGTTGCAGCTGCCTGGACATTTTCAACTGATATCCATGAGTAAAGAAATCACATGGAGTTGAGTCAAGGCTGTATGGTGGGTGGGGAAGTGTTCAGAACAGCCTTCCCATGAGTCACATTGTTCTCAATGCTTGATGTTGACACTGCTCCAAACTATTCTGCATTTTTGCTTGTGACAAGACACAAAAACCACTACAGACTTTACAAACATACCGGTTGGTAGAAAGGAAAGTTGAATTGTATATTTGGGCTTCCCATCCACCTGCCTCAACCCCCACTTTCCTTTCCTGGCCATTATGCAGTGCATGAAAAATCATTCTCATTACTTTGGAGATACATCACAGATGACAAGATGCAGGAAATCATGGAAGTCCCAAATGTGGACAACAGCAAGGGATTCGCTGGGCAGCATGTGAATCCATGGGGTAGTGGAGAAAACCATTGTCCCATGCCCTGCATTGCTAGCATTACCCATCACTTATCCCATCACATGGAGGAAAGCTCCACCACCTGGTTGCCCCCTGCTCTGGCCCCATTCTAACTAATGAGGCATCAGTGCTCTTCCTCCACCACCAACGGCCGTTCTGGGGCTACAGTGAAGACGGGAGCAAAGAAGACAGTTCCATCTTTTCTCCTGCGACATCAAAGCTCCTCCCCCAGCAACAATATAATATTATATAATACTAATATTATTAATGATGTATTAGTATTATGGTAATAATATAGTATGTTTTTATGTAGATATGACTTGTAAGCCACTCTGAGTCCCCTTCGGGGTGAGAAGGGCAGCATATAAATGTCGTAAATAAATAAATAAATAAATAAATAAATAAATAAAGAGAACACAGGAAGCCTCCCATGTTCTCTGGATCGTGTCCTAGCATACTTCTAGGACAGAGCTCCATCAGAAGTAGCCCTGTATCACGTGATCTGCTTTTGCGAGCTCTGTCCTTGCAGCATCCAGGAAGCATCCTAGAATGCTGCAAAAAGTAAATGTGATGAGGTCCCTAAATGAGGTGAGGAACTGGTAGAGCTTCAGATGTTGCTAAATTCCAGCTCCCATCATCTCTAGCTAACATGTTTGGCAATTATGGGAGTTGGGGGTCCAACGCTATCTGGAGGATAGTTGGCTTAAATTATGCCATACAATAGATTTGAAAATAAACTGGTAGGTTTTGGATCAAATAACTACTGTGGAAAAGTACTGTTTATGTCCTTTCAACCAGTTCCAACCTAGTGCTCCCAGTCTTAAGCCATGGTTAGGAAACTGAGCACAAGATTCTGACTCGTCTCCTTCTTTTCTCTTTGTTCCTTCCATTTCTCTCTCATGCACACTTTCCCATTTCTTCTTTTGTTAAGTTAACCATGCTGTGGTTCTATTCATATTCTGTAAGATTTTTTAGAGTAGAAAAAATTCAGAGTTCTGTCCAGAGATTGTCTCACCATGCAGAATTGGTTTAGTGCTACCTCCTTCTGTGCAATACTAAAAGAGTTAGGTAAGGTTTCATTGCTATTGTTTTAAAGAGATGTTATCTCCCATTGCTGCTGCTGTATAGTAGCTTTTAGGCATGAGAAAAAAGTTATGAAAATGAAATGATTCGTAAGAAATTCGTAAGAAATGCTACTTTTGAGTATTTCCGCACCTGGAACGCCAACCAGGAAGTGGACTTTCTTTATAGAACTTCGGGGGCCAGGATTTTCTTAAGTGTCGTTATTAGGTCGTAAGGGGGGGGGGCACCCTCCTTCTCTCTCACCACCCTCCCGCCTCCCTTGCCAATAAGTATTATGGCAAGGCAAGCCCTAAACTCGCTCCTTCTTTCGGCTGGAAGCCTGGAAAATGTAAACAGAGAGGTTTACTCAGAAGTAAATCTGCAAGGGAGGGCACTTTGGATGAAGTGCCCTCCTTTGTGGATTTACTTCTGAGTAAACCTCTCTGTTTACATTTTTTCAGGCTTCCCTGCCTCTCCTGCCTGCCAGGATCTAAAGCATCAAAGAGTATTGGGGTGAGAAACCAAGCTAATGTATAATAGAATGAATGCTACTGTAAGTGCCTAATATTATAAGTAATCCAACTGGTCATACCTACATTCCATGCACATGCAATAATACAGCAGTAATAACAATAACAAGAGGTAAAATTCAAACCGAAGTATTCTGACTGGTCCCTGCCTCATGCGGTGCAAACGGGCTCTTCTCTATTAGCCCGGGAAAAGCCAGCATTTTCTGCTTGGGTGCACACACATACATATTCTTGGGGGGTTTGCTGCAGAACCCGGGCTCATAGAGAAGATTCTGCAGCAAATCCCCCAAAAGAATATGTATGTGTGTGCACCCAAGCAGAAAACGCTGGCTTTTCCCGGCTCACAGAGAAGAGCCCGTTTGCACCGCATGAGGAGGGACCAGTCAGAATACTTTGGTTTGAATTTTATCTCTTCTTATACCCATTGTTATTACTGCTGTATTATTGCATGTGCATGGAATGTAGGTATATGACCAGCCTGGGCAAACTTGGGCTCCTCGCTCCCTCGGGATCGGGGTGAGAGAGAGGCAGCGGGAGCGAGGGGGCTCCTCCTCCTTTTCTTTTGCTGCTTCCAAGAATAGAATACCTGCTCCTCCCTCCCTCCTTCCCTCCCTCCTTCCTATTTGGAGAGTCCCATCTAGAATTCAGTGTGATTTATTCAAGTTTTGGCCTACAACTCCCAGAAATCCCAGCCAATTTACCAGCTGTTAGGATTTCTGGGAGTTGTAGGCCAAAACCATCTGGAATGCGCATGCGCTGGCATACGAACTACTAACGAATTTTGTTAGTAATTAAGTTACATTTTAGAAATTTTTGGAATTTTTTTTGTAAGTCTTTGTTTTACTAATAAAAAAAAATCCCCCCCCCCCCCCATTTGATTTTAGAATCACCATTTTTGGGTTCGAAACCATGCCTAGTAGCTTTCCTTCCAGAGTTTCTTCACTTCCCTCAGCTATTCGTTCTCTTCTGCTGATACAGTTGTTACTTCTAGAACATGCCTGGGAGTTGGAGTCCAAAACACCTGGAGGGCCGAAGTTTGCCCAGGCCTGTTCTAGAAGAAGAAAACTGCACCTGATCTTCCATTTACACTCGCCTATGACCCGCCTAGGAATTTAAGATAATCCAGGGAGGCCTTGCTCTTGATCCCACCTTCCTCGCAAACACGTTTAGTAGAGATGAAAGACAGGGACTTCTCGGTAGTGGCCCCCATCTATGGAAATTAGGTTGATGCCATCTCTCTTTTTCTTCAGGAAAAAGCTCAAATTGTGGTTTTGGGATGAGGCTTTTGGACAGCAGGCTTAACAACAATTGCAATTGAATTTAATTGAAAATGGACAAGCTTTGGCTAGGTCTCTGAATGCTGAATCAAACTGGGATGCATCCAAATTATTTATTGTTAATAATGTTTTTAATTGCTTGTTTATTTTAATGTTTTAATCAATGTATAATTGTGTTATATTGTTATGTTGTGTTTTGGCATCAAATTGTTGCCGGTATAAGCTGCCCTGAGGAGTGAGAAGGACAGGGTACAAATGTTTTAAAATAAATAAATAAATATATGCCAGAATGCTTCCTCCAATGTGCACAATGGGAAGAATTGGATATTACAGAACTATTGTAAAAAAAGTCATTCCTTGAGAGAGAGAAAACAGGATAAATAAATTAATATGCATCTACATTGTAAGATGAATGCAGTTTGACACCACTTTAATTCCCATGGATCAATGTTGTGAAATCATGGGTCCTTAGTACCCATGTATAGTACAAATAGTACTGGTACCTCGACAAACTACAACTCTTATGATTACATAACACAGCTATGACAAATAAAATAGTGTCAAACTGCATTGATTCTACATTGTAGATGCACTCTCTGTCTCCTCCTTTCTTATAGTATTCTCATGGTATGCATTGTCTCCCAGCCAGCGGCACCCTATGGTAGGGACTAGTAAAAGTTATATCGTGCAGGGAGTTCTTCAGAATGAGCAGGAATGCCACACAGGGTGTTATTTCTGTTGACAACCCTTTCCCTTTTAAAATGAGCTCAAGCTTTGCCTCTTTCTTTCTCCATCTATTGCAACAGATGCAAAGAAGGGAGTTACTATGAGGGCAAAATCAGCTTTGCACTGATGCTTATGCCCTTTGTGAATTACATGACATTCCTATATAGCTAATGGGCTTATAGGAACCCCCAGTGGTGCAATGGGTTAAACACTTGTGCTGGTAGGACTGAAGCGCAGTTGAGCTCCCTCTGTCAGCTCCAGCTCCCCATGCAGGGACATGAGGGAAGCCTTCCACAAGGATGATAAAACATCAAAAAAACATTTGGGCATCCCCTGGGCAATGTCCTTGCAGACGGCCAATTCTCTCACACCAGAAGCGACTTGCAGTTTCTCAAGTCGCTCCTGACATGAAAAAAGTGGGCTTATAGCTTTGTATTTTTCAGTAACATTGCACTAGCGACACTAATGATCTATCATGCAGAATGAACAAGCGTACCTTAAATGGACCAAGTGCTGTTTGAAAAATTTGCAATGATTGCTGTTCTGTCATCATAATTTTGTTTAATAACACTAGTTCCAGAAGGACATTTTAGGAACATGTTTATTTCTCTTGGTTCTCATTTAAGCTGTTTGCCTTACTGAGTACATTTATTATATACAGTCAGCCCTCTGCATGTACAGATTCTGCACCCATGGATTCCAACATCCATGGCTTGAAAATATCTCCTCTCTCCCAAAAAAATCCAAAAAGCAAAGCTTGATTTTGCCATTTTATGTTAGGGTCACCATTTTAGTATGCCATTGCATATAACATGAGAATCTATGGGTTTTGGTATCTCTGGGGGTTCTGAAACAAAAGTCCAATGGATACTAATGGCCCACTGAATTTTGACGGCATTAGGTGGAATTATAAAAACAGCCATTCCATGTCCCACAATCAACTGTTCAGTTCTAACAGAAATAAACCATTTTAAAATAATGGCTTTTAAAAAAAAGCACAGAACAGATGGCAGTCCACCCATGTGGATGAACATGCATGGCCACACATGTACCAGTGAGGCAGAGTAGCTATTAAAACAAAGCAAAAAAGAATATCCAGGCCCAGTCTAGAGTATCACCAGGAGTGATAAGACTAGTGTTGGCTTGTCATATTCTTGTCCTTAAAATCTGGGCAGCCTCATTTTTGTACTAAGCAAATCATTTACTCATTATGCAAATCGTCAGGCAGGCCAGCTAATTTTCCACTCAAAATCGTTCCTCTCAAAGTTGCTTTATAGATGAGAAACAGAATCCGATTTTCTTACATTTTTTGTAAGTCTTGCAAACTTGTGTCCTATGGATCACATATAGAACCCATGACATTAACACTTTTCTTAACTCCCTTTTCACCTTTCTTTCTCATTCTGTTCCAATTAATAATATTTATGAAAATAATTAATGAACTTCCAATACAAGAGGAGGATAGGATTTGGGGTAGGAAGTCTTGCAGTTTAGATGTCAATGAAGACAGAATGCTTCTTGTGGAAGTTGATATTTCTTACTAGTGTTGTAGGAGGTGGTGAAGGTGTTATGAAGGCATTTAAAAATAGGTGGCACAACAAGTTAAACCGCGGAGCTGCTGAAATTGCTGACCAAAAGGTTGGTGGTTCGAATCCAGGGAGCAGGGTTGGCTCTTGCTCTTAGCCTCAGCTTCTGCCAACCTAGCAGTTCAAAAACATGTAAATGTGTTTTTATTTATTTATTTACGACATTTCTACCCCGCCTTTCTCTACCCTGGAGGGGATTCAAGGCAGCTTATACTTAGGCACCTATTCAATGACTTCAAAAAAAGTGTACAATGAAAATAAGCAATTAAAATAGAATAGAATAGAAAATACATAAAACATTTTAAAATATATAAACAATACCTTCACTGTTAACTATGTTATCCAAAGCCATAGCCTAGGCCATTCTAATAGTAATTGTACATAGTTTCATATTTATCTATCGCACAGGATCTTCAAAGGCTTGATAGAAAAGCCATGTTTTCACTTTCTTGCGGAGGGTCAGGAGGGAGGAGGCTGATCTAATATCACTAGAGAGGGAATTCCACAGTTGAGGGCCCACCACTGTCTCTTATCCCCGTTAGCCGCAACTGCGAAGGAGGTGGGACTGAGAGCAGGATCTCCCCAGACGATCATAAGCTCTGAGATGGTTCATACGGAGAGATCTGTTTCAATAGGTAAACTGGGCTGAAACCATTTAGGGCTTTATAGGCTAAAGTCAGCACTTTGAATTGTGCTCAGTAACAGACTGGCAGTCAGTGGAGTAGATGTAGCAGGGGGGTTGTATGCTACCTATAACAAGAGAAATCTGGTTGCTGCCTGTTGGATCATTTGAAGCTTCCAAACAGTCTTCAAAGGGAACCCCTTGTAGAGCATGTTGCAGTAGTATATTTGGGATGTAACCAGAGTGTGGACTACCGTGGCCAAATCCAACTTCCCAAAGTACAGCGCAAGTGGCACACAAGTTATAATTGTGCTAATGCTCCCCTGACCACCACTGAGACCTGGGGTAGATCAATAGGTACCGCTTTGGTAAGAAGGTATCAGCGCTCTATGCAGTCATGCTGGCCACATCACCTTGGAAGTGTCTATGGACAATGCTGGCTCTTCAGCTTAGAAATGGAGATGAGTACCACCCCCCACAGAGTCAGACATGACTAGATTTAATATCAGGAGAAACCTTTACCGCAATATATAATTTCTAATATACTGTTCTGGGAAGTAAGGAAGCAAATAAGGAAGCAAGTTTTCAGAACAGAAAATATGATTTTTCTATACAAAATCAATTTCTTTTTAATTTTATTTAAATAATATATTTTAGAATTTATTTTGTTAAAAACCCAACTTTTTGTACAGAAAGTGGTTGTTATCACCCACCCTGTTCAAGAATATATTTTGTGTGCAAAAATAAATTTCCTTCATAGAAAGTAATTATTTTCTGTTCAAAACAACAACAGAAACAACCTTCCTCACCACCAGTTAAGCAGGGAACGGATTTTGCAGAAAGAATCTTGAACAATGAAGAACCCCACTGTGTCCATACAGTATTTCCTTGAATGGAAGGGCCAGTAGTTGTGATATCACATTTTTCACAGAGGATGAAAAAAAACACCAGTAGTCAAATACGCATTATGTTTCCATTTTTCTGCTTCATAATGTAATTGGATACAAAGTGCCATAGATGCTACAATGTGCCTTGAAGTCAACTCTGCCTCGTGGCAATCCTATAAAATGATTTTCTTGGCAAGATTTACCAAGAATAAGTTTACCACTGCCTTCCTCTAAGGTTGAGAGAGTGTGTCACCCATTGGGTTTCTGTTCTAAGGAGGGGTTCAATCCCTGGTCTCCCAGAGTCCTTGTCCTTCAGCCTTCAAACCACTACGCCACCATGCTTGCTCTCTAGTGCCTTAGACCAGTAGTTCTCAACCTTCCTAATGCTGCAACCCCTTAATATAGTTCCTCATGTTGTGGTGACCCTAACCATAAAATTATTTTCATTGCTACTTCATAACAGTAATTTTGCTACTGTTATGTTTCGTAATGTAAATATCTAATATGCAGGATGTATTTTCATTTACTGGGCCAAATTCGGCACTAATACCGGATATGCCCACATTTGAATAATGGTGAGAATTGGTTTTCTCATTTGGGAGTTGTAGTTGCTGGTATTTATAGTTCACCTATAATCAAAGAGTATTTTGAACTCCACCAATGATGGAATTGAACCAATCTTGGCACACAGAACTCCCATTACCAACAGAAAATACTGGAAGAGTTTGGTGGGCATTGAGCTTGAGTTTTGAGGATGTAGGGCATTGAGCTTGAGTTTTGAGGATGTAGGGCATTGAGCTTGAGTTTTGAGGATGTAGTTCACCTACATCCAGAGAGCACTGTGGACTCCAACAATGATGTATCAGGACCAAACTTGGCACAAATACTCAATCTTCCCAAGTGTGAACACTGGTTGAGTTTGGGGAAAATAGACATTGACATGTAAGGGGTTGCTGGGATTTATAGTTCACCTACAATCAAAGAGCATTCTGAACCTCACCAACCTTCCAATGATAGAAATGAACCAATCTTGGCACACAGAACTCCCATGATCAACAGAAAATACTGTGTTTCATGATGTTCTTTGGACTCCCCTCTGACACCCCCTGGTGACTCCCCCAGAGGTCCTGACTCCCAAGTTGAGAAACGCTGCTTTAGACAAAGGATACAAGAAAGTGGACAGTCCCAATCCATCCAAAGACAATAGTAGCACCACTGGAAAGCTATTTATTTCCCAAGATCAAACCAGTTCAGCATCAGCATTGCTGTCTATTCTCACTTTTCAGTCTGTTTATCTGTTGCAGAATGTTAAAGGAGGAGGGGAGGGTTATGGAATTGCTAGGAATTGCCTCCTCTCTGTCACAATGACTAAAGACTTTCCAGAATCAAAGACTTCCACTGGCTACACAAATCAGCAATTGCAGCAAACATACCCTTAATGTAAACAAACAAACAAAAGGTCAGTTCTAATCTCTTTTGCAGAACTTCTGTGTGGGTGAATGCAGGCTCCAATTCTATACCCATGTGTCATAATGGGGACTACCTCTAAGCAGACACGCATGGTGCTGACAATAAAACCGAGTGAAGACTTTTTGCTGTTTAAAGGATTAAGAGCAATAGTGGCTAAGTTGAAGACTCATTGATGCTGAGCTGAAGATTCTTCTTTTTTATCCTCTGTAGCATTTGACAAACTGCCTGAAGTAGCTTCATATTTTATATGCAACCTCTTTTTTCACATTTTCAATGTCACTTTAAATAGGCAAGAGGTCCGTGACAAACAACCGTAAAGAGTGTGCCAACCATAATACAGGTACTCTATATGCATATAACCCTTATCTTTTATGGCATAAAGTACATTTGCACCATTGACTGAGATGAGGACGCTGGAGCCAGAGCCAAGAGAGCTAATCCACCTGTCAAACAGCTCCGGTAACTCTTCCAGCAGGTTTACGACAGTATGGTCAATTTCAAAATCCTTATTACACATGGCTGTCTTATACTCCCAATAAATGCACATTTAGATGGGGTAACGGCTGCCTCTCTTTTAATAACTGTCCAATGTCACGCCCTAGGTAAAACCAGCAAGTCAGTAGATGCTGTATGGAAAAAAGGAAACAGGAATCAGAGGGCAAGAAAGAGTACTGCAGAATAGAAATGAGAGATTTGTAGAGACATCCTTTCATAAAATACATTTGACAGTGTTATGGCAAAGGCTTTCTGCCACATAAAGACAGTTTAGCAAAATAGGACAACCTAACTGATGGAGACTATTGCACCTGCTTAACATGTTATCAGGTGCAGTGTGAAGCTTTGTAAAGCACTTTGCTCTAACCTACTTGAAATATGTAGCTTCTTTCATGTCAGGAGTGACTTGAGAAACTGCAAGTCACTTTGGGTGTGAGAGAATTAGCCATCTACGAGGACATTGCCCAGGGGACGCCCAGATGTTTTACCATCTTGGGGAAGACTTTTCTCATGTCACCACATGAGAAGCTGGAGCTGACAGATGGGCGCTCACCCTGCTCCCCAGATTAGAACTGCCAACCTTTTGGTAAGCAGTCCTGCCGACACAAGGGTTATCTTGGAGGAATAAGGGAGATTCAGCAACCCACTCAGGAGGCAAAAATTATCTCAGGGACAGTGGGAAAATATCCAGGCAAAGATTTATCAGCCCCTCCTCCAGGGTTTGGCTCATAACGTCATTAGTCTCAACTTGATCAACTTTTTCATCTTCCTGAGAACTTACAGAGAACTGTGGAAATTCCCCTTTGTATTGGCAAGAGGGGAATATGGTAGATGTGTGGTATCTTCTATATTTGAAGGACTCCATAGTCCGGTCAGGAAGAATGTTGGGCCAACCAGCCCTGGAAAATACCCTCTGCCTAGTTATTTCAGATGTGGTGAGTGGAGGTCATTCATTCCAATAGAGTTCATACTTATCCATGGTTTCCTGTTTCCACGGTAAGTTCATTCACAATAAGTTTGGTAAGTTCAAGACTTACCTAAAGACTGCTTGTCCTAAAAGGGAAAGGTTTGGCATGCTTTAAACCAGTACTGACATTTTGAAAGCTGGACTTTGAGCTGTATTTGGGACCAAGCAACCTCTGGGCTGTGCCCCACTGGTAAATCATGGAGACAGAGGACCCTGATGTCCCACTCACTAGGGAGAGGCCTTGTAAATAAAACCAAGTAAGCCACCAACCCAAGTGTGCAGAGCCTGAATTTCAGTAGTCAAGGTTCAGCAGACAACACATTATATTTCTGTAGCTAAATACAAAAAGGATAGTCTGCAACAAATAGCTTGTTATCATTACAGTTGAGTGGAATAACTAAAATTTTAGATCAAACTAGCTGTACACAGCACGCGTTGCTGTGCCCTATTTAGGAGATGCGAGAAAGTTTGAGTATGTATGGGTTGGAATTGATGTTGTGTAGCCTCGTGAGCAGGAAAGGTAGGAAAGAGGCAAAGAAGGAAGGAAAAGGAAATGAATGTGGGGTGGACATACGTGTAGAATAATGAATAGGGTGGGAGAAAGAAAGAACTCTTGTCTGTTTGCTGTAAGAGCGAAAGTTGCAACGGGTCACCGTGATCTGCACATAATGGCTTTGCAGTTTCAAGGTGTGGCTGGTTACTGTTGTAGTTGGATCCTTTGTTGGGAGGTGATTAGCTGTCCCTGTTTTTTTCTTGTTTGGAGTTCCCTTGTTTATGATTTTTTCTGGAGACCTGTCCACCTCCTCTGAGGATGCCTGTAGCCATAGATGGGGAGTAATGCCAGGAGAGAATGTTTCTGTCCCCCGCCTTTTTTCTGTCTCCGTCGCTTTTCTCCCCTCCCTGATGCCTGGACTTACTTGATGCGGGTCCCCATGGCTGCCTGCCTGGGCTCCTGTTTGACTGTTTGAGGGGCTAGTTCACTGGGCTCACTGGGAAGGAGGGCGGAGACTGGGTCATGCGGGGTCTTCTGGGAACGGTAGTCCCTTGGTGGTGGACGCTTTTCTGGCGTCTCTCAGCAGCTTTTGGACTTGTTTTGTGCGGGTGGTGTCGTGGGCGGCTCCTCTGCCGCGGTGGTGTCGTGGGCGCCCCGAGTCCGGGACCCGCTGGGAGGCTGCGGAGGAGGCCGAGAAGACTCTCCTCCTCCGCAGCCTCCCAGCGGTCCCGACTCGGAGGCGCGGTGGCCACCTTGGTCCCGGCGCCGGCCATGCGGGTCGGGTCCGTGAGCGGCTGGTAGGTGGTGGAGGAGGCCGAGGAGGCGGCGGAGGAGGTGGGCCCCTGGGAAGGGAAGTAGGCGCCTGCTTCCCCCCTTAGGCCCACCCCCCTGGCTCCCAGGGCGCCGCGGATCGCGATCTGACAGCGCCCTGGGAGCCGGGACGGAGGGGTGGGCCTAAGGAAGAGGGAAGCAGGCGCCTGCTTCCCCCTTCCTTAAGCCCAGCGGAGGGTGGCCCGCCTCTTGCCACGCCCCCGCCACTCTTCCTTACCGGGAAGAGCGGGGGCGCGGGACGCGGGGGGAGGGGCTGGGGGGAGCGGAGGTATGGCCCCGCCTCTTGCCACGCCCCCCCCGCCACTCTTCCTTACCGGGAAGAGCGGGGGGGGCGCGGGAAGAGGTGGGAGGGGCTGGGGGGAGCGGGGGTGGCCCCGCCTCTTGCCACGCCCCCGCCACTCTTCCTTACCGGGAAGAGCGGGGGCGCGGGAAGAGGTGGGAGGGGCTGGGGGAGCGGAGGTGTGGCCCGCCTCTTGCCACGCCCCCGCCACTCTTCCTTACCGGGAAGAGCGAGGGGGCGCGGGAAGAGGTGGGAGGGGCTGGGGGGGGGCGGAGGTGTGGCCCGCCTCTTGCCACGCCCCCGCCACTCTTCCTTACCGGGAAGAGCGGGGGCGGGAAGAGGTGGGAGGGGCTGGGGGAGCGGAGGGGTGGCCCTGCTCTTGCCACGCCCCCGCCACTCTTCCTTACCGGGAAGAGCGGGGGCGCGGGAAGAGGTGGGAGGGGCTGGGGGAGCGGAGGTGGGCCCGCCTCTTGCCACGCCCCCGCCACTCTTCCTTACCGGGAAGAGCGGGGGCGCGGGAAGAGGTGGGAGGGGCTGGGGGAGCGGAGGGGTGGCCCGCCTCTTGCCACGCCCCCCACTCTTCCTTACCGGGAAGAGCGGGGCGCGGGAAGAGGTGGGAGGGGCTGGGGGAGCGGAGGTGTGGCCGCCTCTTGCCACGCCCCGCCACTCTTCCTTACCGGGAAGAGCGGGGGCGCGGGAAGAGGTGGGAGGGGCTGGGGGGGGAGCGGAGGGGTGGCCCCGCCTCTTGCCACGCCCCCCCGCCACTCTTCCTTACCGGGAAGAGCGGGGGGGGGCGCGGGAAGAGGTGGGAGGGGCTGGGGGGAGCGGAGGTGTGGCCCCGCCTCTTGCCCCGCCCCCCCCGCCACTCTTCCTTACCGGGAAGAGCGGGGGCGCGGGAAGAGGTGGGAGGGGCTGGGGGAGCGGAGGGGTGGCCGCCTCTTGCCACGCCCCGCTCTTTCTTACCGGGCGGTGGCAGGGGCTGGTGAGGAGGGGAGGGGTTTCCCCTCCTCCTTCCAGGTTCTCCCCCCCCCCCCGCCGCTCGTTCGTTTCAAAGGAGGAGGCGGAGGAGGCGGAGGAGGCGCTCTGGCTGCCAAGTGCGAACGTTATAAACGTTCGCTGGCAGCGAGTGGCCAGGGTGGGAGTTCCGTTGGCAATTTTTGGGGATCGTTTTTTGGGGTGTTGGGAGGTATGTAGGTTCGGTTTTTTTACTGTTGTCTGTACCTCGTGGTCAGGGCCAGTTAGTTGTTTAGTTTGGTGTTTCTGCGACTTATAGTTTCTTTGTCTATATCCTTCTTTGCACGACCGTGTCTCCTTTATATATATAGATGAGGGATGATTCTTTCACGCTTACGCATATTTTCCTGCCAATTAAATTCTGTACTGGGATCTGCCGTACATTTGATTGCTGCAATTGTACAGTAGCCAACAAAACTTGCAAGAAATAAATGCCCCTGAAGAATTCAAGGACTTGATGGATAATAATGACTGTGAAGGAAAAGAGGGATGGAGCGGGGGAAGAGACAAGAACTCCACCTCTCATTGTAAAACAAGAAGCTAGCTCAATTCTTAAACTAATTTAAATGGAGAGACTCTTTGAGATTCATTCCAGAAACACTCATTGCAGGCTAAAACACTGCACCATTTTAGCTGCTCTTTATGGCAGAGGAAATTAGAGCTCTAACAAATATTAAGGGCAAGTAACTACCTTTTATTCTCTTATTAGTAATTGTTTGGAAACCGGGGGCGGGCTGCCACACTATCTTTATGCACCTGTTACTTGGTATTTGCAAGGCTTTCTAACCATAATTTTCACCAAGCTTGCTGGGCGATTTTGCTTTCTATGACTGCAGAGCCAGTATACTTTATAGGTTGTTGGCATTTAATAGGAATGGCAAATTCTGTTCCAAAAAGCCAAGTGAGGTCCTTATAAACTTAGCAGTAATGACCCAGAAAGAGGAAATAGCTTGTGAAAAGGGGAAAGAACTAAAGATAAGATTATGTGTAGGGCACATTCTGAACACAAAAGCACAAGTGATGACTAAAAATGCAAAAAAAATAAGGGGAATCTGATACCAGGTGTCTCTAGTAGACAACCACTATATCCAGCCTAGATTGAAACTCGGATCCCCATCTAGACCGTCTTAAAGCTCTTCAGCAGGGTTTCAAATACCCACTCCCTTTGCGCTTGGGTTATTGGCAGGGAGTGAGTAAGGAAGTATGTACAAAAATCCCAAAGTCATGGATGTAACAATTACTCACTCACTCATGTTCTTATGTTATTCTGAACAGCAGAAGGAAATAAAGGTGACACCAAAGTAAGGTGTACCCTGACATTTGTACTTTTGTGTACATGTGTTTGTACATGTATGTGTACCCTGATGTTTGTACATCCTGATGTTTGTACATTTTATGCTGGTCATTGACCATAATAAATCTTGTCTTGTCTTGTCATGGACCTGGTGGGGTAGAGATCTTCTGAGCCCTTCATCACCAGCTTCATAATTTGAGCTTCTTGAATGAAGATGGGCAGAGTAGAATAGACAGTCTGAATAACAATGCAGAGCTGGAGGCCAGATTGCCTTTCTTAGTCATGGAAAGATGCCTACAAAGAGGAGCCCATGCACATGGGCTGTGGATAATGTTGTGCTCCAACAGTCTTATATATGGAATAATAAGACCAGTCACAGAGAAGTGTATTAAAAGGAGCCACTTTATTTGACCTATACCTCATTTAAATAAGTTGAACCTGAAAAAAGCAAAAAGGGAGGAGCAGCCTGATGTGGATCCACCTGAGGTTGGGTGTCTGCTGTAGAGTAGAGTTGTGTGCAGAATTAGTTTCTACTGTTTCCTTAGTTTCTTTTGTGTGTTTAGTTTCTTCAGGAGCATGGACCAGGAAGGCCTCTCCCATTACAGAAATCATCTTGACATGAAAGCAAGCAGGAGCGGGTCCCAGCTCCTGGCCCGCTTTTTTGCATCACAGAGTAAGAGGCACTTGGCTGCAGGCCCTGGCAGGTGTGGGTGCTCCTGCATGCCACACTCACACACTCTTTCAAGGAGAGTTTGTGTCTGGCATACAGGAGTGCCCACGCCTGCCAGGGTCTACAGCCGAGCACCTCCTCTTGAGTAGAAACAACAGGTAGGAAGAAGCCTCCTTAAAGAGGAGTCAGAGTGGGACGCTCCCCCCCCCCCCAATAATGGGCCAATAGAAAATGAATCTTTCTGCCCTGATTTTGGGAGGCTCTCAATAAACAGATTGGGGTCACCACCAACAGCTGGGACACATAACAGGTCAGGGTTTACCCCTAATGTACAACCCTACTATAGAGTACCTCCTCACTTTTCCCTTGGGTGGCCTCAGCAGGCCATTTACTGGAAGGCTAACCCAGGACACTGCCATCCAAGTCTCAGAAACCTATCAGTGATACTACAGTCCCCATGTCTCCATCAAATATAGCCTATGTAGTGAAACCAACCTAAGCCCATTGTCACAGTATCAGAAGTTAGCAAACAATAATCTGAGAACCAAAGAAGACAACGCTTTAGGATTTGGACACTACACTTATATTTATACAGCTTCATTTAGCCATTTATTTATTTATTTATATTTATATATTTATATCATTTATATTCCACTCTTCTCACCCCGCAGGGGACTCAGGGTTGATCACAATGCACATATACAGGCAAACATTCAATGCCATAGACATACAACATATATAGACAGACAATGAGATACACAATTGGTCAAGAGCTCAACCCGACCCATTTCACAATTCAACCTAAAGGAACATCACAAGTTCAAGTATTTACACATGCCAACAGGTTCTTTTGCCAGTTGGATGCTCAGGTTTTAGCTACAAAACAGAGTAAAGGAACACAATCAGAAAGGGGAAACAGAAACCATGTTGGACCAGAAGTTACTCCTGAATGTTCATATGACACCTGGACACTTCTATTCTATAACCCTGGGTAAAATCAGTTAACCTATTTATACCTCATGTTAGGAGAAGTTGGAGAATGCATTAGAGTTTCAACATTCATTCTGGGGGTAGTGTGGACAGATGGATTCGTTCTAATCTAAACTAGTCCTCCAGCCATATAGACTGTCACCATCACTTCCCTTCTCCTGTGCTCTGTGGCACAGGGGGAAAGGGGATGGATTGGACCCATTTCACCTTCCTGTTGCCATGAGAAATTGCTGTTGAGCTCCAGAGGTGTGCTTCTGCTAGTTTAGTGGGAGTTAATGACTGCTTCTGCAAAAGCATTCCACAACAAGCAAGCGCTTTCTGAAGTTCCATGGTGGTTTGGAAAGTGGTGACAGGGGACATCAAAAGTAAGGTCCAGCAGGGGCACACCACTTATGTCCTGACTTAATGGTCTGGACTCCATTCTGCTGCAGGATGGAGCCAGGAGGTGTTGTTGTCTCCTGGACCAGCCCAGAGTATTGCTACTCCAGATCAGCCTTGGATTCTAGGCTATGTGTAGATGCACTCTCAGCCTAAAGAATTCTATGCTATACAGGTTGCTCTAAGTTTTTCAGGCTGTATGGTCATGTTCCAGAAGCATTATCTCCTGACGTTTCACCTGCATCTACAGCAGACATGTTCAGAGGTTGTGAGGTCTGTTGGAAACTAGGAAAATGGGGTTTATATATCTGTGGAATGTCCAGGGTGGAAAAACACACCTATCTCCAACAGACAAGAGTTCTTTCTCCCACCTTGGACATTCCACAGACATAGAAACCCCATTTTCCTAGTTCCCAACAGACCACACAACCTCTGAGGATGCCTGCTGTAGATGCAGGTGAAATGTCAGGAGATAATGCTTCTGGAACATGGCCATACAGCCCCAAAAATTTACAACAACGCAGTGTTTATGACCATGAAAGCCTTTGACAATACATTTTTGTTATGCATTTCTTTCTCTTAGTTTTAACAGTACTGCAATTCGAAAAATGTTAAACTCAGGGTTTCATGCATGGCTTGGGGTTTTGCCATATTGAAATCATGTCTGTTATACATTCTAAATCTCAGTAGTAATTTTTAAATGGAACATAATGATCTCCTTTTATTCCCTTGGTTTGGTTTGATTCAGATCAATGAAGGCAAATGGAATATTTATTCCACCGCCCCTTCCCCATTCTGCTTCTCTCCAAGTGTTTCTGTCTGTGGCTCTTTGTCTCTCTGTGTAAATAGTATTTGGAGTTGGTATTTCCTCAGGAAATGATGGTCAGATGTCCAGATGAACTGTGTTGACAAAGGGCAGTCTGAAGGAATTCCTACCAAGTTTACAGAACCCCTCTGCCTTGCTGCTTCTGTCTTCCTTCTTTTTAAATTCTACGCAGAAATGCCAAATTCAAGGCCCCCTGGTGGAGCAAACGCTTGTCAGAAAGACTGTGGCAGGAGTGAGACATGGGTGAAAATAAATGTTCGTTTATCTCCAAAGTGAAAGAATAAAATCTTTCTGACAAAGGACAGGCATCAAACAGGTAATTTCAGCATCTATTGATGAGGAGGATGCCCCCCCCCTATTTTGTTTAACTTGTGACTTTCAAGTTTTTCCAGAGTGCTCAACTATTTCTCTCGCCATTCAAAAGGTGACTAGGATTTGCTTTCTCCCCAGTTCTCACTGCTGTGGCAGAAGCACAATCCCCAAGCCTCCGTTTCCCCTCCCATCAACAATATCTGCCATATAGAGGGATTAGCTGTGAAGATCTAGCCGCAGCACAGAAGTATACAAACCAGATAACCCAGGAGGTTCTCATCAACCCATCTATGAATTATGAATTAGCAACTGCAAATCTTGACTAATATTTGCAGTGAAAACATCACATCACCAAGATTAGCAAACTTCACAGTGGTTTATTTGCAGCTTTCCAGTAGGTTCAAGATGAAGCAAGCTGGCAGAGAAAAGCTAGAGGGCAAATCCAGTCTGGATGAAATGTAAACTGTTCATTAGAAGATGCAGAATTTTTATGTTTGACCAATGCAACCTTATTGCAGTCGTATTTACACAGAGAAATTTAGTGGGAGTTAATGACTGGATCTTCTGCATCTTTAGTGTGAAGTAAGTGGTACTGTAAGGACCCCCTGGTGGCGCAGCAGGTTCAACCGGTCAGCTGCTGAATTTGCTGACAGAAAGGTTGGCGGTTCAAATCTGGAGAGCAGAGTGAGCTCCCTCTGTTAGGCCCAGCTTCTGCCAACCTAGCAGGTTGAAAACATGCAAATGTGAGTAAATCAGTAGGTACCGCCTTGATGGGAAAGTAACAGTGCTCCATGCAGTCATGCTGGCCACATGACCTTGGAGATGTCTACTGGCAATACCAGCTCTTTCACTTAGAAATGGAGATGAGCACCACCCCCAGAGTCAGACATAACTAGACTTAATGTCAGGGGAAACCTTTACCTAAATGGTACTGTGGTTGTGAAACATAATTTCAAAAAAGAGTCCATACCTTGAATATCTAAGAATTGGTCATAGAATTGCTGCCTTTTAACACTGATCTTCAGGGCTGTTTCACACATTACACAAAGGCAAATTTAAGTATACAACTCAGGAATTTATTACGTGAAGTTGCTATTCCATGGCAGTTGTGTGATCACCAAGCATGCTGTTACACCTCTCTCCTTTCACACAATAGTGCCAATATGTTAGTTTGTGATCCTGCTGTCATACATCTGTAAGTCCTCATAACTCCACTTTCCCACACTCGAGCTACTCTATGCAGTGCCAGATATATGACAAATGAGGCCCTGTGCTAGTTCAGTTATAAGGCCCCTTCCTTGGGCCCTGAAGGAGGTGGGCCACTAGGCCTTCACTGCCTGCTTTGTGGCACACTCCCATAGACTATCATTTCTATCATTATGTCTGGAATCATTCCAAAACAGAATGCCTTCAAATTTAGAATTGTACCACATAAGCAAAATCCATCATAAAAAATAAATTGGCAGTAAGACCCTCCCACCCCCCTCCGGGGCCAACGGGGTCCTAAGCACAATAGTAAATCCAGCAGTGGTTCTATGTTATTCATATGAGGACCGCATCATAGTTATGAGTTCTACTGCCATGATTGCCAGCCTCCATGGTGTATTTGAGCGGCAGTGGGGCAATCCTGGCACCCCGCCCACCAGCTGACACTTTCCTATCCCACAAGGGAAAGTGTCACCATTCCACCGAAGCCCCATTGTTTCTAACAGAACATGGACAGCTGCTGTGTTGACGGTAGCAACGTCCTGCCACACTGCCACCCCAATTAGGCCACGGAGCCCCACCAGAAGTCTCCCTACACTGTATGATGGGTGGTGTGGGGCTGCATGGATGAAGTGGGGCAGAAACTTCCTCTGCCCCAGGTGATAAGATTGTTAGTATTACCCACCTTGAGTCCCTATATATTGAGAAAAAGGTGAGAAAAAGGTAAATAATAAATATTAAAGAACCCCCAGCAATGGGGGATTAGCAGCTATTGATGAATGAGCACAGCATTATGCAATAGGGACTGTCACTTTCGTGGTGATCTTGCCCCAATACTGGTTTGCCTCCTTCATGTAATAAAATCCTAACGTTTGTTTCTAGGGAACTGAAAGGAGTGTTGTAGCAGCTGGACAAGTAGTTCTCAATTGCTGGGGTGGGAAGTGAGTGGTTTGGAAATGAACTAGAATGCCTATATTATTTCTTTGAAGGATGATGATGATGTAGTCCTTTTTAAAAAAAGAAGAAATAAATAAAGAGGAATAGTAACATTATTTACTACCAGATAAATAATATTCATTTTCCAGGATCTTTTGTGGGTATTCCTCCATCCACAAATGTTAAACTGTTTTCCTACCTGTTTTTCAATAGAGTTTTGATCAAATGAAAACTAAAAAGCAATGAGCAATGCAACCATCTAACAAAATCTGCAAAAAAAATATCTCTTTTTGGTTTTATAATCAATTACATAAGATTTTTAAAAACTAATTTTCCAGGTTCTGAGACTAAAATGTCTAGTACTAGTCTGAATAGTAAAGAGGCATTTCCTGGAAACTGCAATATTACCGTATGTATTCTCCTTATCTTCCCTGAAATCAGTAGAAGAGAAATGAACAGGGTCATTTACAGGATAGAATAATTTCCTGGATCATTCTGAAGCCTCTTGGGGGAGTAAGAGGGGTTTGTATCCAGCATATCTAAAGCTCCCTTTAATGTGACATTTCCCCATCATTGCCATGTGGCATTGCAACATCAGGACGCCTCTGTGCCAATAATTGTCCTCTCTGTTTGCCTCCATTCATTCCTATCTCACTTTGCTGTCCTTTGTTGGGGATTACAATTAAATGTATATTCACTTGAGATCTGCAGTGAACCTCATATGATACACATATTTAGAAGTGCATGTTTCTACTTTCACATTTTGAGCCCACCCCAGAGCACGTAATGTTTGAAATCACATGAGAATCCAGATATTTTGGACACATTAATGGACATTGTAAAAAAATAAACACCAAGGTATTATTTATTGAAATTGTTCATCTTTTCTTTAAATTTCTCAGCTCTTTATTTCATTTTTGTAACAAGCAGCCAAAACAAAACAAAAAACACTTCCTCACTCCTATTTTTTCCTTATTTTACTAAATAATTTGTATTGTTTTCTTAGACAGAGCTAAATGCCCCAAATAATCAAAATTATATGATCTTCCTTTTCTCTCTCTTAAAAGGCATTGGAGAAAATCGGAGGTTTTAAAATGAAGCAAATGCAAGTAGAGTCAATAGAACATCATTTAATAATGTATTAGATAGAATGGAATCAATCACCTTCTCTTTCTGGGGTGCCTCCTTCAAAAGGGTTTCTTTCCCCCAAGCAATTGTTAGCTTTTAAATTCCCATTAAATTGCTTAACAAAATTCTGTACAAATCCAAATTATTTTAAATGAGCTTTTTATTTACTGTGGCTCTCTCACTAATGTTTCAGTTTATTTTCTTATGCACAATTGCTAAATTTCATTGTCATTTGTACAGTGCGTACTACACTCCTTTTCAAGGTAGGGCGACTCCCTCACCTTTTATTTGCTTTTCAGAAGCTTTGCTACTGTTCGGATTTGACGGATGAGCCTTTATGCACACCCCTTGCTTACAACAGAGCTGTCCCCAAAATATTTGGCTGAATGAGGTTAAGAGCAAGAAGGCAGCTCCTCCTGTTACATGTACAAAAGCTGGCAGGACCGGCGGCTCAATTTTATTTTGGAAGTTGTAACAGCCAACATTTAACCACTGCACTCTTTTAAAGCTGACCAAGGGTGCTTTCTTGTATTTTTTTTTTGTGGGTGAGGAGTAATTTGGGAAATTGCAAGTGTGAGAGAATTGACCATCTGAAAATATGTTGCCCAGGGGATGCCAGTATGCTTTATCATCTTGTGGGAGGCTTCCCTCAGGTCCCTGAATGAGAAGCTGGAGCTGACAGATGGGAGCTCACCTCACTGCTCAGATTCAAACCACCAACCTTTAGTAGTTCTGCTGACACAAGGTTTTAACCCATTGCACCACCGGGGGCTCGACATTCTTGGATGAGAGGCCACTAATGAATATCAGGTTCTATAGGATGTATTTTAAAGGAAGGAGCAATTAAAACCACCTCTGGGTATTGCTTGCCTATGAAATTCCTGGAAAAATCATATAAATTCATGGGGTTGCCAAGTCAACTGGAGACTTGAAGGAACATACATTCACACGATGGTGTACGATTATATTAAAATCAGGGCTGTTGGGTGGTTTGAAGAGCTCTCAATAGAGTGCCTTCTGACCAGTCTCCGATTGCTAGTCCAATTCCTAGAGCAGAACAGTTTAATGAATGGAGCTTACACAACTACTGAATTACCAAGATCTACCCTAGGATTTGATTTGAGCCACAACATATCTATTGTCCCTTCCTTCCTTCCTTCCTTCCTTCCTTCCTTCCTTCCTTCCTTCCTTCCTTCCTTCCTTCCTTCCTTCGAAGAAGAAGAGCTTAGGGAGCTGGGTATGTTTATCTTGGAGGAAAAAAGGCTGAGGGGAGACATGATAGTGATGTTTAAATATTTGAAAGGATGTCACATTAAGGAGGAGGCAAGCTTGTTTTCTGCTGCACTGGAGACTAGGACACAGAGCAATGGATTCAAATTGCAGGAAAAAATGATTCTGCCTAAACATTAGGAAAACCTTCCTGATTTTAATTTTTATTGTATTAGAAGTGAACCGAGGGTACAGTTGTACTGTATTTTAAAAACACAAAGTTTAAAAAACTTGGCATGGTATTTTATTTATTGTGTCAGAAGCAAATTGAGGATACAGTCATAAAGTATAGAAAAACCACAAACAAGGTTAAAAACTTGGCATTATACTAAATTTCCTTTGACTAGAAGCTGGCCACTTGGACTGCCTCTGGTGTCACTGTAAGAAGGTCCTCCATTGTACATGTGGCAGGGCTCAGACTGCATTGTAGTAAGTGGTCTGTGGTTTGATCTTCTCCACACTCGCATGTCATGGACTCCACTTTGTAGCCCAATTTCTTAAGGTTAGCTGTGCATCTTGTGGTGCAAGAGCGCAGTCTGTTCAGTGCTTTCCAAGTAACCCAGTCATGCAGGGTGGAGTTTCTCATCTGGTACCAGCTACTGGTTAAGGTTCTGGGTTTTAGCCTGCCACTTTTGAACTCTCGCTTGCTGAGTTGTTTATGCGAGTATCTCTATAGATCAAAAGCTATTTCTTGATTTAAGGCATTGGTGTGCTGGCTGATATCCAGATAGGGGATGGGCCAGAAATGTCACTTCCTTGGTCCTTTCATTGTTGGCTGCTACTTCGTGGTGGATGTCAGGTGGTGCAATACTGGCTAAATGGTGTAACTTCTCCAGTGTAGTGCATAGACATCCTGTGATGATGCAGCTTGTCTCATTAAAAGCCACATCCACTGTTTTAGTGTGGTGAGATGTATTCCACACTGGGCAGGTGTACTCAGCAGCAGAGTAGCAAAGAGCAAGGGCAGATGGTAGGAGGTGTTCAATAGTGGAATATGCTGCCTTGGAGCATGGTGGAGTCTCCTTTTCTGGAGGTTTTAAAGCAGAGGGTGGAAGCCCATCTGCTGTGAGTGCTTTGATTGTGTATCCTTCCATTGCAGAATGGGGTTGGACTGGATGGTCCTTGTGATCTCTTCCAACTCTAGGATTCTATGATTCCTGGTAAGAGACGTTCAATGGTGGAATATGCTGCCTTGGAGCATGGTGGAGTCTCCTTCTTTGGAGGTTTTAAAACAGAAGTTGGAAGGCCATCCGCTCTGAGTGCTTTGATTGTATATCCTTCCATTGCAGAATGGGGTTGGACTGGATGACCCTTGTGATCTCTTCCAACTCTAGGAATCTATGATTCCTTCCCTCTGCCCTCCCCCTCCCTGGGCAAGATCATGTTCCAATCACAAAACATTTCTGCCTAAGCTAAAACCTTCATTCAAAATCTGATGCACACATTCCTGGGCCCGCTCGCGGAGCATCACAGGGGTTCAGCAAAGCTGAAAAGCAGTACCAGATAAAATGGAGCAGCATTGATGAGCATGGCAGCTTATTTTCTTGCGATTAGATTTCCATTTCCAGCAGTCCCTCTTAGCAGCCACCCAGCCTCACACCTGGTTTTGTCCGCGGCGGCAACACAGTGTCTCTACAGTGGTAACAATTTGGAATCAGGATGCTAAACAAGATATATACATGATGTCAAATATTGGCTGCGCACTTCTAAGCCAATCACTTCTAAATAAATTAACCATGGCACTGCCTAATATGATCCACCTGCTTTCTTCCTTGTGCTGTTCCAGACCCTACCTGAACCCCCCTTTGATTAAATGTCAAAAGCATGCCTTTTGCCTGCAGATTTCACTGAAGGCGGATAACAGAAAGGTTCCTCCTGTGACTCCATAAAACTGAAATAAATTCCACTGGCATCTTGTAAATTTTTATTTTCTACAATGACTGCAGGCCCCATCTGCGACCCAGCTGTTATTAGAAGGGAAAGCATTGGCCCTTCTGCATTACAAAACAGCACAGAACAGTAATTGCCAGTGGAAGAGATTAAGTGTAGACACTAAAAATGTTTACTCGCAATGAATATGCATAACGATGGGTAGGAAACAGCACTGGAAGATTAAAAAGAGAGAAGGGTTTGTTTACAAGGCTGGGAAAAAAAGACTGGAATGTCAGTTGGCCCTGAGCCTGAAATAGGAACGAAAAACCTTTGGGCAAGGCATTAGGGAGAAAAACAGATGGTTTGTGAACCTTTTATTAGATAGAAAAATCATTAATCAAGCCCAGGCTGGAAATGGCAGGGTTTTTGGTAGTTCATATTTTAGTTTATTTTTTCTTAAAGTGACAGGATGCCTTTTCCCCTTCTCTAGTCCTCCCTTCTCGGTGTCCCCATGCACACTTTTTGTGACATTCCAAGGGGCACAAATCCTTTTCCGATAATGCATTTTTATTTTCACATTCCGCCTCGGAAGCATGTCTAACTTGAAGCCTCGGCTAGAACGCCAAGCTGCTTTGCAAAGGAAATCCCTCAGTAGGGTTTCATGTTTCAGCACCTGTTTTGCCTGTACTGCAAAGCAGTTAAAAGAACACACAGAAGGAAAAGAGTGGGAATATATTGGCCTCTTGTATTATTTTTTTAATGGCGGTTTCATTTCGCAGGGCAATGCATGCCTGCAAAGTGTCTTGTGCAGGCAAACCCAGCTGCAGACACATCAGGATTTTCGTCCTTTGTTCGGTTGCAAAATAGACAATAGTGAGGCAGTCTGGAAATGTTAGGGTGCATTATTTTGCATTCTTTCCTGTAAAGAAAAGCTCAAGAAATGCACTCGAATGTCAAGTAAATAAAATGTGTGAGAAGGGATCTCAGGGCAAGGGGGCATAATCTTTGAACTTTTGAATGCTCCCCTCCCCTCCACACAGGTCTGGATTTCACAAATGTGCATCTGGGATCTTCCATTTTACATTGTAATTGGAGTCACACAGGATTAAATGCTTAAACCAGAGCTTACCAAACTGTGTGTCATGACACAGTACTGTATCGGCTGTAGTGTCACATGAACATAGCGAGAAATCTCTCAGTCTATGTGAAATAAGCAATAAATCATATATTTAAAATATGAATGAAAGGTTTTCATGAGATATGCTGTGTCCCCATCCTTTTTATTATTACAGTTTATGTATGTGTTTGTATCTCTTATAAGAGGTTGGTTTAACCTCCGGTTTGCTAGTAAAACTGAATTACTGTGTTGCGAAATGATGTGTGCCACCAATGTGAAATATTTAGAAAGCTCTGGACTCCACACTTCCCCCAGCACACTAGAAACAAGCACAGCAGGAGCAAAATTGGGCTTGCATCCTTCTCCCCAATTTGTAGATGTGAAAGGATCCCCTCACCAATTTGCTAATATGTGTGTTTGGTTACCAGCAGCACCCTCAACCCTTGTGCGCAAATTCTTAACACTTCTGCAACTAGAAATGAGATAGCCAGAAGGATGTAGTGGTTTGAGTGTTGGAGTATGGACCTCAACACATTGAAGTCCTGAATCTGGGGGAAAGTGGGGGGCATCTGTGGGGTGGCAGGGCACATTTGGTGGGCAGCATGGGAGCCAGTTGCCCCACATCGCCTGCATTGCTCTCTTCCTCATCCACCCTGCTTCACCTCACATTTCCCTGTTCTATTGAATGAGAACACAGGAAGCCTCCCATGTTCTCAGAGCTTCATTATAGGACACTTCCAGCACAGTTCATGGATGGGAGTAGAGCTCTGACAGTAGGGAAATGCAGGTTGGGTAAGTTATTTTCTTTAAAAAACCTTTTCTGTTTTTTGGGGGCTCCAGGAGCTGAAGAAACCTGAGACAGCTGTGTGGATGGGCATGGGCACCGGAAGTCATGCAATGCGATCCCCAGTCCTCATCTATACTGTGCCCACAGCTGGAAAGACCCGGGATCTTCTGAAAGACCCAGGTCTTTCTAGGTGTCAAATTAATCCAAATGCATTTACTTTTACATGGGGCATCGTTTGGATGCCCCAAGTGAAAACGCAGGAGGTCATGATTTTAAGGATCTGTCTGGATGCTCCCCCAGTCTGGAGGCACTGAACAGCAGCAATAAACAAGAAATGAATCCAATAAATGTATTGTATATTTTGCAGTAAAAATTGTATTTTAGCATTGCATCAGTGGTTATAGCGATGGCAAAAATGATGTATATTTGCATCCTGACCTTCTGCCAAGGGGCTGGAATTATTTCACTCTGCTTTGAGGGTTTTTTGTTTGTTTGTTTTTTGCAGAAAGTTGGACTGTACACTTAATAAATGAAATAAGGAATTAATCATATTCTCAAGATTTCCCTGTGCTATCCAAGGATTAATACTACAGAATTAATGCAGTTTGGCATCACTTTTATCGGCATGGCTCAATGCTAAGAAATCCTGTGAGTTGTAATTTTACAAAGTCTTTAGCCTTTTCTATTAAAGAGAGCTGGTGCCTCACCAAACTACAGGTTCCATTCCTGATCAAAAAACAGCAGAACTTTCAGGGTTTTTAAAAAGATGCTGTTTAAACAACAATAATATCATTTATTAATCTCATTAAAATAGCTGATGGTAGAAAAAATGCTTACTAGTTTGTTATAACTTCTAAAATGTTTCTTCTGGAATAGTTATTTTGGAGGATTGATGGTATTCCAGTTTTTCTAAATGACTTTTTAAAATAAAAAATTCAGCTGAAAACAATTGTGTTTTTAGCAGAGAACTTTTAAAATAATGATTCATAAGCAACAGCAACATGATCAATTAAAATATACCTATGGATAACAGGAGCCCACTGAGACACAGTAGGTTAAACCACTGAGCTGTTGAATTTGCTGACTGAAAGGTCACTGGTTCAAATCCAGGGAGTGGGGTGAGCTCCCACTGTTAGCCCCAGCTTTTTCCAACCTAGCAGTTTGCAAACATGCTAATTTGACTAGATCAATAGGTACTGCTCTGGCAGGAAGTTTACGGTGCTCCATAAAGTCATGCCATCTACATGACCTTAGAGGTGTCTGCGGCTTAGAAATGGAGATGAGCACCAATCCCCAGAGTCAGTTACAACTGGACTTAATGTCAGGGGAAAACCTTTACCTTTAGATAACAGAGTAACATATACTTTTAAAAACACAATCTTTTGAACTCAGGTTCAGAATTTCCTATAGTCGTTAAGAGTCTGAAATAATTGCTATTTTTCTGGGCTGGCCTGCTTTTTATTTTCTTTTTTGCTGCTTTAGGTAAAAGTGGCAAAATGACTCTGTTGTTATCATAATTTAACCATTCCTATATCACCCTCTGTTAGATGATGAAGATGAAATTTCCTGATTTAAAAATTGAGAAACTAAATACCTACGTTGTTTGCAATATTTAGTTACAGGATAGATGGATAGGTTTGGGGTTCAAAGAAAAAACAACAGTGTAATTTCTTTGCTTCACAGTTTCAGATTGACAAATTTTTACATTTTATATCCCATCCCGAAGGAAAGCTTCACTAACAAAATTTGACTCACTGATATTTCAAAAACAGCTCTGGATCTGCTGGATTAATGTCAAAAATCTATTTTGTCTTGATTCACAATTCAGGCAGTCCCCGAGTTAGAAACATCTGACTTACAAATGACTTCTTATAATGGAATACATGTCATTTAAAAAGAATTTCAGCTAAATTAAGTGAAAAATATTTTTAAATGATTTATTGTTAGTGTAATACTCCACTGAAAGCTAGGGCTGGTCTACACTGTCCTCAAACCCCAGAAGTCGAATCTGGGCATCCAAAAAATATCCAGGGATTTCTGATCTGTAATGTGGAGTAAAACTCAATCAATCATCAATCAAACTATACTTATATCTCAGGGTGGCTTCCAACATGAAATAATAAACAATAAATTAAAAACAAATAAACAGTATAAACATTGAGTCATAACATAAATCATCATGAAAGCCAATAAAACACATTATACAAACAACAGTAAAATGGAGTTAAAATCCATATTCAGAATTAAAAGCCATATCCAGGAAAGCTGTCCTTATTTAGCAAGCCAGATCTTCAGACATTTGGCTCTTCATATGCCTGAGATCATAGATTTCTGAAGGAGGGCAGCACACAGGCCGCTCTAATCTCCTTTGCAAGAGTTTTCCAGAAGTGTAGGGTGACTGAGAAGGCCCTCTCTCTTGTCTCCACCAATCTGGTTTGAGACAGGGGTGGGACCGAGAGGAGGGCCTCACCTGATGACCGCAGTATCAGGGCAGATTCATAAGAGGAAAGGCGGTTTGACAGGTAATCTGGACCCAATCGATTTAAGGCTTTAAAGGTAACAACCAGCAATTTCGCCTGATTGGAAACCAGTGGAGGTACTGTAAATAACCTGGCTGTTGATCTCTGAACCAGCTGAAGCTTCCGAGCACTCTTTAAAGGCATGGTCTCAAGGTATGGGCACAGCTGGTGCCGGAGCTTTAATTGTCCAAAGGCACTCCTGATCACCACCAACACCTTAAGCTCCAGGGTCAGTGATGAATCCAGGATCATCTTCAAGCTGTGAGCTTGTGTATTCAGTGGGCATGTAACCCCATCCAGCACAGGCTGTATCCCTATACCCTATCTGCCTTGCTACTGACCAGGAGCATCTCAGTCTTGTCAGGATTTAGTTTCAATGTATTCGTCCTCATCCAGTCAGACATCAGTGTTGCCAGACATTAGTTCAGGATAAGAACGGCATCCTTGGCTTTTGGTGGGAAGGAGTAATAGAGTTGAGTGTCCTCTGCATAAATATGACACTGCCTTCCAAAATTTTGGATGATCTCTCCCAGTGGTTTCATGTAAATATTAAACAACATGGGTGACAGAATAGATCCCTAAGGGAACCCACAGTCCAATGGCCAAGGGGTCAAACAAGACTCACCCAGCACCACCTTCTGGGTATGGTCTGCTAGGAAGGAATGGAGCCACTGTAGAACAGTGCTTTCTAATCCCATCCTGGCAAGATGACCCAGAAAGATACCATGGTTGATGGTATTGAATGTCACTGAGAGGTCCAGGAGAGCCAACAGGGAC
Source organism: Anolis apletophallus (assembly GCA_030556195.1). NCBI lineage: Eukaryota > Metazoa > Chordata > Lepidosauria > Squamata > Anolidae > Anolis > Anolis apletophallus. The sequence goes on from JARBWK010000006.1 coordinate 21,898,568, forward strand.
ACACTCCCCCAGTCTAGCTCTCTTTGTAGATCATCTCCCAAGGTGACCAATGCTGTTTCAGATCCATAACCAGGTCTGAAAACAGACTGAAATGGATCCAAATAATTGCTTTCTTCCAAGAAACTTTGGAGCTGAGAAGCCACCACATTCTCCAGAACCTTTCCCAAAAAGGGGTGATTAGAAACTAGCCAATCATTAATTGAATGGAATCCAGTGCTGGTTTTTAAATAAAGGTTTTACTACTGCTTCCTTAAGGCTAGCTGGAATTTTGCCTTGTGCTAAGGAGGCATTTACCAGCATTTTCACCCACTCTGCCAGTCTCTCTCTGGCCTGCCTAATTAGCCAGAATGGGCAAGGGTCAAGAATACAAGTCCTCACTCTCATTTCTCCCAAGATCTTGTCCATTTCATCAGGTGAGATAGATTGAAAGATATCCAATAAAATAGGACAAGCAGGAGCCCAGGTTAAATCAATGGAGCCTACATTAACGCTGGTGTCTAAATCAGAAATAATCTGAGTGATTTTATCTGCAAAGAACCTTGCAAATTCTTCACAATGAGCTTCAAGTGATCAGGGCCCCCTGCCTGAGGGACAGGGTGTAATTGTCCTCTGACCACTCAGAACAGTTTGGCCAGATGGTTCTTTGCAGATGCAATGTTGGCAGCTGTGAAAGATTTCTGTACTGCCATCATTGCCACAGAATAAGCATTTAAATAAGTTCTAGACTGTAAGCTCTAAAACTGGCTAACTTGATTTTACTCCATGTTATGGGAAATCAGGAAATGCTGTGGAGTTTCAGGTTGGCTGTCTGACAATGGCAACAGGGACATCCAAGATAAAGTAATAGTTCTGAAGGATTGAACCAATTTTGGGGCCACTGGATAGTCTAGAGTGCCCTGCCACTACTGCAGGATAGAAATAAGCATTGCAGCCACTCACAGAGCTAGTTAAGTGGCATATATGATTGAGCCCTCAGTTATACGGTACAAAGAAGCAAATATCTGCCATATGCTGGAGAAATTTTAATGCTGCAGGTGCTGCTATTCATATGCAGTGGTTTTGTCCAATAGTCCAAAGCTTTTGTTTGGACATTTTCAAAGAAATGAAGAGAAATAACTTCCACCAGCACTGAGTTTATTCTCTTAATTTACAGAGGAGAACAAATAAGGTTATTAGTAAATAAAAATAAGTATCAGTTTTCCTTTGTTGTTCTTGTACGTGCCTTGAAATTGACTCTGACACATGGCAACTAACACTAGTTTCCTGAAATCTTGTTCAAACACTCAAAACAGTACACCACACTGATACCCTAATCTAAGCTTGCCTTTATATCTAATCTATGTCATATGCCTTGGGCAAAGAGAATAGGATAAACTTCTATTTACTGCCACAAGTTTTTTTGAAGGAGGCTCAGGATTCAAACTGTCACGATCACGGACGTAGCGGGCCCCTTAATCACACACACAGAGACGTACTGAAGGCTAACTACTTTATTGAGTATAAAAACAGCTCCAAAGAGTATATAGTCCAATAATAAGCAATAGTTCAATATAGAAAGCAAGATTGTCCAAAAGGTAATAAGCAATATAGTCCAAAGGAACGTAGCAAAAAGGCTTGAAGCTAGGCAAGGCTCCACAAAGCTATGTGGATCAGGAACAAAGGCAAAGCTCCACAAAGCTATGTGGATCAGGAACAAAGGCAAGGCAAGGCTTGATGACCACGGCTTAGCTTGTGGTCCTACTCCGCTTCACGCCTATCCAGGAAAGACGTGGCCGGAGAACTGGGGATGCGTTCCCACGGACCCTATACTTAATCCTTCGGCTGAGGTCCGCGACGCTCTAGGTTTCTCCATCTCCAATCTCTGCTCACGGACCTCGGCCGGTCTAGGACCCTAGACCAAGCCCTCCTGGTAGATTCAATGTCCCGTCTCCTATCGAAGGAGCGACCTTGCCTCTCCGCAGCTGTGTCGCTATCTTCCTGAGAACTTTCCTCCCTAGCACTTTCCCATTCGGCTTCGTCCATGTTTACACTCTCAAACTCCTGGGAATTCCTCCCCCCTGGGTGTTCATAACTCCCTTCGCTGTTTTCCATCTCCACCTGGTGATCGGAATCTATGCTGGGCCCAAATATCATTTCATCCCATGCCAAGCTCTCTGCAGGCGAGCAAGGCCCATCCGAAGGGCCCTGTGCTTCCCCCCAGTCATCTAGCTCATCCTCTGAATCCACTTCTGCTGCTGCAGGCCCTAAAGCTAATGGAACCCCGGGACCTATTCCCTGCCCTCCAGGCACGAACGAGCACTGCTGTGCTACACAAACAAAACATCATCAACAATTTCACTACCCTGTATGATTTATGTTGCTATGTTCACAGGCTTTACTTGAAATCACTATATAAATATACAGGGAGCCATCAAAATTCATTCTCAGATAGTCTTCCCACCCCAAACACCTGATTTTGGATTAAAAAGAAATACAAGCTTTTTGAAAATACTAGTCCAAATCATAGACTTTGTATTTCTAGGCCTACAGACGCAGACTGCAGCCAGAAAATCAGAAGTTGTTTACTTCTTGGGAGGAGAGCAATGACCAATAGTGAAGAGTAGAGACATCACCCTGCCAACAAAGGTCCACAGAGTCAAAGTAGTGGTATACCCCATAAAAATCTGTGGATGTGAGCGCTGGACTATAAGGCAAGCTGAGCAAAAGAAGAGCACTTTTGAACTGTGGTGTTGGGGAAAATTCTGAGAGTGCCTTGGATTGCAAGAAGATCAAACCAATCCATACGCCAGGAAATAATGCCCGGCTGCTCAATGGAGGGAAGGATATTATAGGCAAAGATCAAGTACTTTGGCCACATAATTGGGCCAAGAGTTTAGCACAGCTGGTAAATCACCAACAATTATAAGATCTATCAACCGAAAAGTTGCAAGTTCGAAGCCCTGGGTCAGCATGAGCTGCCAACTGTCAGCTCAGCTTACTTTTGACCTAAGCAGTTTAAGAACAGCTTTAGCTGTAATTAGAGAAATTAGGTACCACTAAAAGCAGGGGAGATATTTTATGATGCCATGAAGAAAGAAGATCAGAAATGCTGGGTGACTAAAAAGAAGGAGGAAGTCGTGATGGCTCTTCGTCATAGAGGATGGAGCAATAGCACCCCCTGTGGCTGGACTGAAGTCCAACCTTCCATGACACCAAAAAGCTGGATACTGAGTCAAAACAACATCCCTTTTTCTGCTCTGACTGTCTCTGTATTGTCTATACAAAATGGCATTTAATGTTGCCATGTATGTGTAATGTGATCTGCCCTGAGTCCCCTTCGGGGTGAGAAGGGTGGAATATAAATAAAGTGTTGTTGTTGTTGTTAGAGAGGAAAGCTTGAAGAGAATGATGCTGGAGAAAATGGAAAGAAAAAGAAAGAGGGGCCGACCAAGGACAAGATGGATGGATGTTATCCTTGAAGTGACTGGCTTGACCTTGAAGGAGCTGAGGGTCATGACTGCGGACAGGGGAATATGGGAATGTGATAGAGTGCAAGGTTACTGGAAAATGATTGAAGGAGAAATCAATAGAATGTTAGATTTACATATTGTAATAGTTAATAGAAATGTATTACATGCACGGATAATAGGAGTGAAGAATATGCAAAAAGAAAAATTGATTGATAAATTAATAGCGTGTGCACAGATAGTTTTAGTGAGGGGTTGGAAGGATAAAACAAAATGGACATTGACCAACTGGTATAATTATATAATTAATATGTTAAATGTGGAAATAACAAATTGTAAATGGAATAATATAGATAAAATTGAAAAGATAATAATAACAAAGAGGATGTGGGAACCAGTTAGAAATTATTTAGAAAATGTGTTAAGAGGTGGAGTAGAAAAATTAAGACTGAGACTGATATTTCAAATGTAACCTCTGTAGTTGGATGTATAAACTGTATGTACAAGGAGGGGAGGGTGGGAGAGGGGAAAAAACCAATAATTTTTTTAAAAAAATGACTGCGGACAGGGAGCTCTGGCATGAGCTGGTCCATAAGGTCATGAAGAGTTAGAAGCGACTGAACGAATAACAACAAAAAGTCCAAAGTAGTCTTATATATGGCCGCAATAAGAGGGAAGCACTGAACATTTAACAGCAGACTTGCTGTCTGTACAGGGTACTGAATCCTTTTTTGTCTCCTCTGGAGCATTTCCTTTTTAATGGTGTCTTCAGAATTAAAGTAAGAGACTACACCAACTCCTAAAATTAGACAAAAAGAGATGCTATGGAAGGGGCGAGGAATGAAAGGGTGGGCAAAGGGTTAGATATCAAGATTGTAATCCCAGAGGAGTGCCTTCAACTTCGTAAAAACACCCCACACAAACCCAGCAACATGTGAGCTTCACAGGAAATGGAGGGGGAAGAAAGGTGGGAGGAGAGGAGAATGAAGGGAGTACGTAATGATCTTTGTAAGAAATAGTAGCTTTGATTGCAAGCGTCGTATGAGTTACAGCACGTCATTAATAACAGTGATCAAAAGGGAGAGAACATTTTAGCAGCTGCATCAAATTATTAGATAAATTTGAATTTTAAAATGAGTTCAGCATTTCCATCGGAAAAGACAGCTCCACACAATACAGGTCAGGCAAAGAGATAAAACCACTGAAGGTAGTGAAAGTGCTGGAACGAAAACAGAATCCTTACTTCCCCTATTCTGTCCCTCCATTCCAATCTCCTTGGAAATATTTTGAGTAAGACTATGCAGATATTGCAAGCAGGAAAAAGGTAAGTGAATGTTTAGAAGCTTGCAAGATCATGCTAATTTAATTTATTTTCAAGCCAAGTTTTGTAAAGAGTTTAGCATCCAAGAAAAGTTCATTCAATACAAACGGATGGCCATTTTCATTGATGAGATGTACGGCTGGCCTGAGACAAGAGACCCATCGCCTCCACCGGCCAAAATATGTGCCTCGTATTCCCTTGATTCTCACTGAGGATGTTGGCTGTGGTGTAACTCATGGGTTGTATGCAGCTGTGAATGCAATTTTAATATCCTCTGTTGCTCATTCTTCTCTTTAATAGAACAGATGCTTAGTGGTTCCCATGTTACTGACTGGGCAGGCAATGTAGAGTTCTAGCTTTGTAGAGTTGAAGGGTAACACTGAAGTCTTTTGCTCCAATGTCAAACAACATTCCCTGAAAACAAGTTCCCTAAATGTCCAACCAAAATCTGCTTCCTTGCTATTTTCATTAATTGTTGTTTCCCTCTGAAGAGAGGAAGAATAATTGTTCCATTATCTGCAACACAGCCATTACAATACTTGAATATTCCCAACATGTCTCCCTTTCATCCTTGTTTCTTCAAGCTAAACATATCCATATCCAGTATTTTGAAACCCTTCATAGAACCCAGGATTTCCCTGGGTACTGGTTGTGGGGGGTCGGGAGCAGGTCAGGGTTTTGCCCTCCCTTCTGCTCGAGATCCCCGTGTACAACTGGGGGCCACTGTGTGATACAGAATGCTGGACTAGATGGGCTGAGGTCCGATTCAGCATGGCTCTTCTTATGTTCTTATGTTCTTAACTTGGTTTGCTCTGCTCTTGTCATCCTCTTTACTCTAATTTGTTAATATACTTCCTTAAATATGGACACAAAACTGGACACAATCCTCAAAGGGACTAATCCAGACTAAAACAGAACTTTTATTTCCTGTTACCTGGGCAGCATTTTTCTGTTAATATCACCCATGGCTGCATTAGCTTTGTTAACCACTGTATTGTAGTGTTGGTTTGTATTCAGTTTGCCATTCATGATGGTTCTGAGCTCTTTTTCATATGAACTGTTTCCATGACCAAGCCAGTTTTTTCCCATCCCATACTTATATATTTGACTTTTTTGTACTTAAATACAAGTTGGCCCTCCGCACATGAAAGTGAAAAAGTTCAAATTAAAACAAAGCATTTTTTTAAAAAAAAAACCATGAGAGAACAGACCTCTAGACATCTCGTTGTTGGTCCCCCCGCACAATTCTATGGTCTACTTCCAATGGTTGATTATAGAGAACACAAGATGAGAAACCATATTAACAAAAGCTGTGACTAATCATATCCACAAAATGTAAACCTGCAAATGTAGGGCTCAACTGTATATCTCCATCATATATCGTTTTGTTAGTTTTGGCTGGCAATTCTATCAGATGCACTTTAACTACCTGTTGGGTTGTTCTCTCCACATTACACAAAAACCCTTCTGCTAGATACATCTTATTCTCTGTCCACATCCCGTGTTTTTTTATTTTAAAAATCTTAATATATGACATTTGGCCTGGCCACTACAGTTTTAAACTTTGTGTACTTACTGTTACTTTTCCTTTTCCTTTTATATCTCTTACCTGGAGTAGAGAAGTAAGACGAGAAATTGAGGTAAATTTTGACCTCAATGAAAGAAATGTGTATATGTATATGTACGTCTTGACTATGTTTTCTATGTACGTATCTTTTTATGGAAACTTAATGAAGGAATTTTAAAAACAAAAACAAAAATCTTTGTGTACTTACTGTTTATGTATTTTATTGATTGTATTGTTTATGTTTGCTGCTGTGTTGTTTTTTTATTGCTGTGTTGATGGGCTTGGCCTCATGTAAGCTGCCCGAGTCCCTTCTGGTAGATGATGGTGGAGTATAAATAAAGTTAAACAATAATACTATATTGTCCAGATGAAATTTTTAATTTTGAACCTTGAATTTTAAAACTTGATCCAGTCTTCTTGGTGTTAGTTGTCCATTCTTGTTTGATGTTATCTGTTGATTTGATGACTTATTTATATAAGTTATTTTATATAACTTATATAAAATATACAACTTATATAACTTATATAAACATGTTACTACTCAGTTATATTCCATATTCATAGTGTCTGGCAGAATTTCCTACCTATTTCATCATAAGGCCCATTTTGCAGCATCTACAAAATTACCCTCATATCTTTGCTAGGTTAATATATTTCGGCCACCATATCCATGGATTCTGTTTATATAGATTCAACCATTCACCATTTTAAAATATTTTTTTAAAAATCCAAAAAGTGTACAATTACTATATAAAATACATTTTGCATTGTATATAAGGGGAGCTGAGCATCAACAGATGTTGGTGTCCAGACCCCAACAGATACTAAGGACCCACTGTGGGTGCTTCCAGACAGTTTCAAAATTTGGATTAAATAAGTGGGTTTAAAACTTGTGAGACCTGACAGTTTGTCCAGACAGAGACCTGTCAGTCCCGGGAAATGGTCCCTTGCTGTCCGGACACCTTCCTTTATAGTGGATTTTACAAGTCTGCAAGATAGACGGGGAACATCTGGTGGAAGATTTTTTTAAAAATTATCTCCAAGATGCACTGGATCATATATGTGCTCCTGTGGATATCTTAACGTACACACAAGCAGATTACTTATTCTCTCTCCTCACCCAACTATAAATTCAAGCTCTGTTTAATTTAATAAAGATCAGAACAATGGAATGTTTGCAGAGAGTTGTAATTGCTTTCCAATTGTGTTTCCATTTAGCCACCTATTTGCCTGTGTTTCCATGTTTTGACAGCTCTGATAAGCTGCTTTGGGCTTTTAAAAAATGCACATGTGCTGGATGAGTCCACACCAGCATACCGGAAGGAAATCGTGTGTTTTCCATGACTGCAGGGAAATACAGTCATGCAAATATGTGTGTTTTTGGGCTGGAATCAGATTTATGACTGTAAACATGATTCCCTGCACATTTTTGTGAAACATCATTTAGCCACCCCATCCTCTTTTATCCAGGTTTCTTCTGGGTTTTAGTGCATGTGTAGAAAAGCCCTGTACCATCACATAAGCTCAGGTTTCAGGGTCAAAGTTTAAGGCCAAAAGACAGTTTATTGTAACATTATAGAAGGTAGATGTTTGTAATGTCCTAAAGCATTGTAGGAGCATTAAGCATTCACCACAGTTGCATTTTTAAAAGGCCAAGTCTAACAAAGGACAATGCATTCATACACTTGTTTCAAAGCAGTGTTCTCACCCTGAAATTCCTCAGTATGCTCTATATACATAAATGTTTAGGATCCTCTCCTGAGACAAAACCTTGAGCCTAGTAATGGTGCTCTGTTTGCTCCACCAATGCTTTTTGTAATCAATCAATCAATCAAATAAATGTTTGTTCATTTGTTTACTTGTGTTTTGCATTCTTTCTGTAGCCCATGGAAAGTCTGGGATGATGCTAGAAGTGCCTGCCAAGTACATGAGAGCATTATCCCTCGTCACAATGAATGTTTTATAACTGCCTTGTGGGAGAGGGTGCCCTCCTTTTCCAACCTCATCTTTTTTGAAAAACAAAAACAGAAACTTCAACAGCAAGTATGAAAAAGCACGATTCACAGATCAACTCCTTCTGGAAAAGATGTATGTCTTGGGAATGGCTTGGAGGAAGCATTTTTGATGAGTTATGAGAAGATTAGCACACATCCTGTTCCCCTCATTCAGAATTCACAAAGGCTTTCAGAAAAATTCTGGCCCACTTCGTGCTCTTTGCTGACTGACCATGTGTACCTTTTCCAGCATGCCTGAGAGGAAATGAAGCAGCAAAGGATCTCCACCCAGGTGGGGATCCCAGTAGAAAAATAATTCCCATTCATCAGCTGTTGTTGCACTCGTCATTACATGCACTCTTTCATATCTGCTGTCCAGATTTTGTTTTCCAAATGTTCCAGCTGCTTTATTTTTTAAAAATCTCTCAAATCAGAAGTTGGGAATTTGCAGAGTTTGAGATGCAAACCCTAGTGTTCAAAGCAATCCCAGTTCTCTAAGCAAATCCCAGCAAAATTGCAACTACTTCCAGAACTGCCATCAGAATGCTCTCCTTTTGTGCCCACTGGGACTCTTAGCTAAGAATTTACATTATTACATAAAAGTTACGATAAATAAACAAGCAGATACAAATTTATTTATTTATTTACTATTTTTATATGCCACCCTTCTCAACCCCGAAGGGAACTCAGAGCGGCTTACAGCAAACAACAATACTGCCAGAGTGGCTTACAATGTACATATAACAATATTGCCGGAGTGGCTTACAGCAAACCGAAAAAACAACAATTAACATTACTGTCATAGCATAACATTAGCACTACACATCATATTGCACTACAACATATCACAATATTGTTAGCAATATTGCATGTAATACAAATATACAAATTATAATATCACGATATAATTATTATATCACATTATCATTGGCAGTATTATACTGTGTTACAATACAACACCACCAATACCAAATGCATATTCCACACACCATACTGTAATCATACTATTATTATTATTATTACATTACAATTATTATACTATAACATAATACAATATATTGACATAATATATTATAATATATTAAATTATAATGTAATGTAACATTATATTATATCATATATTATTATATTATTTATAAAATAATAAATAACATTATTTAAACAAAATAAAATTACTTATTTAAATAAATAATTTTATAGAATTATTTTAAACACATCAAGAGGGGCTCCGAGCTGATGGTAAAGGCAGGAGGCAAGGTGGAACTGCCTTTCCGGCCCCTTCTGTCTTCACTCTGGCCCAGAGCAGCAGTTGGTGCTGAGGGAGGGGCTCCAAGCTGATGGTAAACAAAGCAGTGACATCCCTTTCAACAATTCATTGATGAAATCTGTGACACACATGGCCAAGTAACAACAAAGTATGGCCAATATTACAAAAGTTATTGTTGTTGTTAACTGCCATTAAGTCAACTTCAGTTTATAGTGAGCCCATGAACAAGAGACTCCCCCCCCCCTTCCAAAAGCCGGGAAAGCTTTAAGCATAAATAAATAAATATTGTTTATGTATTTAAATGAACACATTTGATTTCCACCTCACCTTTCATTATAACAGACCAAAGTAACTAACAATCGAGCAATAAACCATCATTAAAATAACAAATTATCTAAAATACTTAAATCATAAATCTAAAAAGCACAAAAATTATACATCAAAACTGTGCAAATGTCCAGACATCTATTATGGGCAGTCACTTAAGGAAAGACATGTTGCTTCAGATAGCTGTGCCAAGCTATTTAATCACCATCATCACCATCATCATCATATTTAACCCTCCCTCTCTCCCAGGTAAAGACTTTGTAAGCCCCAAGGTAAATTACCAAATACCAAAGTCAGAACCACACATGTGATGATAGCTTTTCTGTATATGGATGTGAAAGTTGGACAGTGAAAAAAGCAACTTGTTTGAAAGATGGTTCTGGAAGAGAATTCACTGATACAGTAGAACCTCAACTTAAGAGAATCCCAACTTAAGAGCATTTTGAGTTAAGAGCAGTTGCTCGGCCTGGGTTTCGTTTTGACATATGAGAGTGTTTTGAATTAAAGCTAGCCCTAGAGGAAGCGCTAGCACCGGAGGGAGTGCTAGCATGAGAGTAGAGGGCTTTAAGGCTTTAGGTAACAGCATCTGTGCCTCATGCTTTTGTCCACTTTGGAGATTGGTATCTGCTTTGCTCTTGTCCATTTTGAGAAACTTTGGGTTAGCTGATTTTGTGTAGTTTTTATTCCTGGTATGTTTGGCTTCATAAAGAGAGGGAGGGAGAGAAGAAGAGAGGGAGAGAGGCTGAAATGAGTACAATATGAAGAAGATTATGCTTCTGCCCATCTCACTTTGTGCTTTGTGCTTTGTGCTTTGTGCTTCCTTGCTACAACTTTATGCTTCTACCATTTTAAAGTTGAGCTTTTAAACATTGTTCCATGTGAATGTGCATTTATACAATATTTGTTATTCATATAGTACATTATCTTGTTTAAAACATGTAACAAAAATATTGGGGGGGGGGCCCTCAGGGGACTGACACAGATTAATAGCACCTCAATGTATTTTAATGGGGAAATTTGTTTTGAGTTAAAAGCAATTTGAGTTAAGAGCTCAGTTATGAAATTATTTAAACTTTTAATTCAAGGTATCACTGTACTTTGAATTGCTAAATAGGCAAGTAAAAGAATCTGAGAGCAAATCAAGCTCGTACTCTCCCTAGAAGCCTGTGCTATTAAACTAAGGCTATTGTACTGTGGGCACATCATAAGAAGGCACGAATAATCAGAAAACACAATAATGTTTGGTAGAGTGCGAGGCAATAGGAAAAGAGCAAGAATCTCTAACAGGTGGATTGACTAAATAAAGGAAGTCATGGTGAGTTAGCAAGATCTTAGTAAGGTACCTAATAACAATATCTCTTTCAAGATCCCATGTAAAGGGTCACCATAAGTTACAGTAATGTTATCCACAGATTTGATAAACTTGAACTTTATTCTTTTTCATTTATAAAGACTTTGAACAATGTTGTTCCTAGAACAGAACCCTGAGGCACCTCAGTAGTCACTTCTGAAGAGCAGCGATTAGTGAGTACTCTCTGGATATAGTTGGTCAAGCAATTGCAGATGCAGCTAATAATGACGAGAGAGATCTAGCATACCTTACCTCGCTAGCAGAAACCTTAAGGAGAACCTTGTCAAAGGCCTCACTGAAACCAGGATGTTTTACATCTTCAGCATTCCCCAGATCCACCAAGTTTGTAACTGTCATCTCCCTCTTTCTTTCTTTCTTTCTTTCTTTCATTCTTTCTTTCTTTCTCCCTTCCTTCCTTCCTTCCTTCCTTCCTTTCGATGAGATTAGTTTGATATAGCTTTTCATTTTGAGAATCCCTTTCTGCCTCTTAGTAATCACAACATTCCTTTCTAAATATGTACAGACAGACTGGCTGTTAAATGTTCTAAAACCTTTACTGATATCAGCATCAAGCTGACTGCTCGATATTTGGGACTTTTTCTGTCCCTTCAGTAGTTCTCAAAGATTATTGTTGCCATTGGCCCCGAGAAACCACAGATAATAGCAAACTATTGAAATAAAGAAGAACATCTCCAAGATCATTGACTACTTTTGGCTGCAGTTTATCTGATCCTAGATACTTGAACAGAGGAATGGCTAGCTATTCCTTTACCATCTCTTTACATACTCTGTGCTGCAATCCCCTTACTGCAACATTTGTTCTATTTTCACCAGCTAGAACATTGTTTTTCTTTTCAGAGAAAATTGAAGCAAAGAAGGTACTGACTGAACAATTTTGCCATCTCTCTGCCCCCACATCTCACCATCTTCTCTACACAATGGCTCTACTATTGCCTTGTTCTTCCTCTTGTTCTGGACATAATTCTCTTTCTTATTCTTGGCCTCTTTCGTGAGCCTGACATCATTTTGAGCTAATTTCTGACTTTCTCTGTTCAGCTAGTAGCCGTTGTTTTGTCTGTTGATTTTCCCCTTCTTCCATTGTATCAATTATGATTTCTTTAGAAGCTTTCTATTTTACATCCTCATTGGAATATCTCATCTTTAAGGAACACCCATGTATCATGAATTCCTTTTCCCATTTCTGACCATGGGATTTCACTTAGTATTTCCCTAAGGTTACTTAAATCTGATTTTTTGAAGTCAAGAGTACACATCACACTATGTTTGGTTCCCCTTTAACAAATTTCAGGAGAACGTGGTCACTCTCATGCAAGCATTCTACTACTATCCTGTTGAACCATTCACCCAGTTGGTAAGGATTAAATCCAAAGTAGTTGAGTCCCATATGCCTCTTCCACTAGATAATGAAAATGAAATTGTATGGAAAGCAAGGGAGGATTTTGTTGGACCTTCCATTTTTGCAGCTTCTGATTAGACATGGAGCGCTGTCTGAGTACCTGGCTACTGTCACATCTGATGATATCAGAATGGGGGGGGGGGGCACATGTGACCAGCAAGAAAGAAAGGAGCTGATCCAACTGGCCAAACCACCCCCAAACCCTGAGATAATCCAGAATTTCAACCAAAGTTTGGAGTATTCTCCAGCTGTATTGGGGCAAAATTGGTTTAAAGCCAAAAACACACACCCCAAAATATTCACTTGGAAGCTGCTGTGCACCATGAAGAATTTCAGCAGTGCATTCACTGGATAGTATAAAGAGTTTTTTAAATTTATTTATTTATTTGTCACGTTTCTATACCGCCCCTCTCAGCCCGAAGGCGACTCGGGACGGTTTACACAGGCAGTCTCTGCCCTCAATATAACACAGCAACAAGACAAACCCTTCCCCCCAAAACATAACACATATAATAACAATTTAACAATTAAAAACATACAATTGCAGTCTCAGCGTCATGTTGAAATCAGTTTCCATCGCATCGTCGTCATTCCATATATCCAATTAAGCCTTATATTTCATCAACAAATGCCTGCTCAAATAGCCAGGTCTTGACTTTCTTGCGAAAGTCAAGACCTGGCTATTTATCCACCCTGACAACTGAAATGTAGATAATTTCAGGACTCAAGTTGCCATAACTGCTCTTCTAGCAGAGCAACCAGTTTCTATTTTGTGCCGGTATAACCCCTTACATTCCTTGGCAAGGAAACAACTACTGCAATGATCCCCTTACCATTCACCATCAGTTGTCCTACATAGACATTGCCACAACACCTGAGGCCTAATCCTCAAGTCACCCGCCAATCTCTCTTCTCCCCCCCCCCCCTCTGGCCCCCCATGAAGCATTAATGCAAAATGTTTCCCTCTTCCTGTTTTGCCAAACTCCAGAGACCTGGAAAAGAGATCCAGGAATTGAGCTTGTCCATGCTGGCAGAGGGTATTGTAGAGTCCATAAGAGTAACTTTTTCAAACTCTGGTCACCAATATAGCTCCCTAGTTTCTGGGATAGTCTCAGATTTCTGCAAAATTCTACTGGTTTCTCTCCATGTCTGCTTATATAATCTGAACCAGTTTCCATGTTTCCAGATGCACATCTGTCTTCTGTATGCGCTGTTACAAGTATTTCATAGCAAGCCATAAAATTACAGGTGTTTCGCTTTTAAAGCAATGGAACTTTTTTTAAAAGCAAGAAAAAAATAGATTAGGTGCAGAAGCCTCCAATTATCTTTCTGCAGCTTGCCTATATACTGTTAACGCAAGGGTTAAAAGAGAAGGCTGACTGGTTGGGACTTTGCTGCTCCTCCATCTGCTGTGTACCTTGAAACCCATTTGTAAATTAATTTTTTACTTTGAATGCACACTGCCACATACAGTCATTGCTGGGTTCCACACAGACAGCTTGCCAGGGCTGCTTCGACAAGTCTCCAGCGACACACACTGTTCTTACTGATTCTGAATGCTGGAGAGTAAAATCATTAAGTATGTATGTCCATTCTGCTTGCGCTCTCGCCTCCCGCATGCTTGAGACCATAATTATCATCATATACTTTAGTAAATAAAGTTGACACATGGTTCCTTAACAGCTGTAGAATGTCCACCTGACACTCTTGCATTCCGAAGTTCATCTCTTTGGGGAAAAGAGGGGAGGGGAGATGGGAAGACTGGGCCAACCAGCTTGAACATACACACTCTGGCATACACACAATCATGAAATGGCAAGCTATTGTTTCCGTTTTATTCAGAGGATAAAAGCCTATCTTCACAGACAAGGAATTCCAGGACAGTGCATCTTCAAATCAGATGGAAGGTAAGGCTATCACAGCTCAAAAACATGCCAAGATAAAAGTTCTCCATTTCTATAGTTATGGGATCTGAGCTTGGGAGTTAGAAGGGAAGCTCTTTAGGATCAAAAGTGTGATTATATGTATTTTATATTAAACCAACAACACTCTGAGCCAAACTAAAACTTCACAAAGGACCATCAGATTCTGTAGCTTGCACCAACAATGTAATTGCAGAATTTACTCATACATGCTCTAGAACAGTGGTTCTCAACCTGTGGGTCCCCAGATGTTTTGGCCTCCAACTCCCAGAAACCCTAACAGCTGGTAAACTGGCTCGGAATTCTGGGAGTTGGAGGCCAAAACACCTGGGGACCCACAGGTTGAGAACCACTGCTCTAGAACATAAAGTGGTGGACTCAAACTGCAAAACAAGAGATGGCAAGAGCTGTTCAACATTGGAATACATCACCTGGGATTGTGATGGAATCTCTTTCTTTGAGATTCCTAAACAGAGGCTGGTTGGATATCTGTCAGGAGTACTTTGACTATGTGTTCTTGCATTGCAGGGGTTAGATTGGATGGTCCTTACTTTATCTTCCAACTCTATATTCATATTTGTTTTGTACCTTCCAGTTGTTTCTGACTTCTGATAAAAATGCAAACTTATGGGATTTTCTTGGCAACATTTACCCAGCGGAGGTTTGTTATTGCCTTCCTTTGAGGCTGAAAGTGTGTGGCCTGCTTCAGTTCACCCAATGAGTTTGCACAGTCGAGCACAGATTTAGTCCCTAGTCTTTCAGAGTCCAACCACCTTATCACATTGAGAGGGGAAAGCATGGGGTACCATCCCTTTAAAAGTAGAGAATTGTCCCTCTTATATTGTTAGCAGTCCCGTTTCACGTTCTGCCTCCCCATCACACTCACATGTGGAAACTTAAGAGCTGGCAAAACATTCATCTTACATTCATCACAAGGTCAGTATTCCTTTTTTTTCTTTTAATCAGGAGAAACAACGATATCAAAAAACCAAGAGATCCCTTGCCCCGTCTAAAGCCACTTACATTAAAGGAGACTGACATCAGTTTAAAACCATTTATTTCCATGGGATCCAATGGTGCTATGTCAAAGCCCATAGGATACAAGAGACAGAGATCCAGGTTAAAACTATTGCTGATGGTTGAGCAATGAAACAGGATGGGATAAGAACATAAGAACATAAGAAGAGCCATGCTGAATCGGGCCTCAGCCCATCTAGTCCAGCATTCTGTGTCACACAGTGGCCCACTAGTTGTACACAGGGATCTCTAGCAGAAAGGAGGGCAAAACCCTCACCTGCTCCCGACCCCCACAACCAGTACCCGGGGGAAAATCCTGCCTGCCTCCATCAACACAGAGGTGGCACTTGGATGTCCATTTCAGTAACTACTGATTCCCTTGGTATCCATGAATCTGTCTAATCCTGCCTTGAAGCTGTCCAGGCTGACAGCTGTCACAACCTCCTCTGGAAGTGAGTTCCATAACCCAATGACCCTCTGGGTGAAGAAATATTTCCCTTTATTAGTCCTAACTTTCCTACCTTGGAGCTTTAGGGAGTGCCCCCTAGTGTTGTGTGACAGAGAAAATATTTTTTCTTTATTCACCTTTTCTATCCCATGCATGATTTTATACACTTCGATCAAGTCACCTCTTAAACGCCGTCTTTCAAGGCTGAAAAGACCAAGGCGTTGCAACCTGATTTCATAAGGGAGCTGCTCCATCCCTTGGATCATTTTTGTTGCCCTTCTTTGTACCTTTTCCAGTTCCGTTATATCCTTCTTGAGGTGCGGTGACCAGAATTGTACACAGTACTCCAGATGTGGCCTCACCAGAGATTTGTAGAGAGGCAATACAACATTTGCCGACCTATTTTCGATTCCCTTCCTGATCATGCCAAGCATAGAATTTGCTTTTTTCACTGCTGCAGCGCACTGGGTTGACATCTTCATTGAGCTGTCCACCAAAACCCCAAGATCCCTTTCCTGGTTTGTCTCAGAAAGCTTTGATCCCATCAGTTGATAAGTGTATTTGGGGTTCTTTGCCCCGATGTGCATGACTTTACACTTGTTTAGGTTAAAATGCATTTGCCACTTTGTTGCCCATTCACTCAATTTCGAGAGATCTTTCTGGAGCTCTTTACAGTCAGTTTCATTTTTAACTACCCTGAACAGTTTAGTGTCATCTGCAAACTTTGCTACCTCACAATTTACTTCTACATCCAGATCATTTATGAATAAATTAAAAGTAACGGTCCTAAAACTGAACCTTGGGGTACGCCACTTCTCACCTCTTTCCATCCAGAGAAGTGTCCATTTATTACCACCCTTTGTTTCCTACAGTTTAGCCAGGTTCCAATCCAGGACAAGACCTGTCCCCTGATTCCATGGCTGAAGAGCTTATTTGGGAGCCTTTGGTGAGGACTTTGTCAAAAGCCTTTTGAAAGTCAAGGTAAACAATATCGACTGGGTCCCCTTTATCTATGTGTTTATTTACACCCTCAAAGAATTCTATCAAGTTAGTAAGACATGATTTGCCTTTGCAGAAACCATGTTGATTTTCCTTCAGCAATGCCTGTTCTTCTATGTGCTTGGTAATTTTTCTTTAATAATGGTTTCCATCACTTTGCCTGGAACTGAGGTTAGACTAACTGGCCTATAATTTCCTGGATCACCCCTGGATCCTTTCTTGAAGATCGGAGTTACATTTGCCTCCCTCCAGTCCTCGGGTACAGTGCCTGATCTTAGAGAAAGGTTATATATTTTGGCTAGAATTTCAGCAATTTCACACTTGAGTTCCTTAAGAACTCTGGGGTGGATGCCATCTGGCCCTGGTGATTTGTTGACATTTAGTTTAGTAAGGCATGTGAGAACATCTTCCTTGTTTATCTCTATCTGGTTTAATTCATTTAATTCCCTCCCTGAAAAAACTGACTCAGCTGCAGGCATATGTTGTCTGTCCTCCTGTGTGAAAACGGAGGCAAAGAAGTCATTTAGCCACTCAGCAATCTCCTTGTCTTCACTTATTGTCCCTTTCTTACCATTTTCGTCAAGTGGTCCAACTGCTTTTCTTGTTGGGTTTCTGCTTCTGATGTACTTAAAGAAGTTTTTGTTATTTTTTTAAATGTTCTTAGCTATATGTGCCTCAAAATCTCTCTTGGCTTTCCTGACGGTTGCTTTGCATTTAGTTTGCCAGAGCTTGTGTTCCTTTCTGTTCTCCTCAGTAGGAAGAGCCTTCCATTTCTTAAATGAGTTTTTCTTCTTTCCAATCACATCTTTTACTTCATTTGTAAGCCATACCGATGTCCTCTTGGACTTTCCTGGCCTCTTTCTTATTTTAGGAATGCATTTTAGTTTGGCTTGTTTTAAAGTATTTTTAAAGTTTCCAAGCATTTTGGAGGGATTTGATTTTTTTACTGTTCCTTTTAGTTTGTTCTTTACAATTTTTCTCATTTTGGTGAAATTTCCTTTGTGACAAT
Source organism: Anolis apletophallus (assembly GCA_030556195.1). NCBI lineage: Eukaryota > Metazoa > Chordata > Lepidosauria > Squamata > Anolidae > Anolis > Anolis apletophallus. The sequence continues at coordinate 21,916,653 of JARBWK010000006.1, forward strand.
TTAAGGTCTCTGTGTTAGTTTTCACTGACAGTTTGCTATCCAAACTTAAGTTGAAGGTTATTGTGTTGTGGTCACTGGTACCTATGGGCTCAGTTACAAGGACATCTTGAACGAGATCTTGTTCATTAGTTAGCACCAAGTCCAAGATCCCCTTTCCCCTGGTTGGTTCCATGACCATCTGCTCAAGGGAATAATCAGCTAGCATGTCGAGGAACCTTGTCTCTCTTTCATGCGTAGAACAAGAATTTAGCCAATCTATTCGGGGATAGTTGAAGTCCCCCATTATGACTAATTTATTGCTTTTTGAGGCCTGTTTAATTTCATTTTCCAGATAGCAGTCTGCCTCTGGAGTTTGGTTGGGAGGGCGATAGCAGATCCCTAATGCTAGATTAGTTTTTTGTCCTGGGACTTTTACCCACAATGTTTCTGTAGGTGAGTTTGAATTTTCTTGAAATTCTAATTCATGAGATTCTAGCTCTTCATTTATGTACAAGGCCACACCGCCACCGTTTTTCCCTCTCCTGTCTTTCCTGTACAGTTTATAACCTGGAATTTTTGTGTCCCAATTGTTTTCCTCTGTCCACCAGGTTTCTGTTATGCCAATATTATCAATATTTTTTTTCTTTTGCCAAACATTCCAACTCCCCTATTTTTGTTCGAAGGCTTCTAGTGTTTGTGTACAGACATTTATATTTATTGCTCTGATGCCCTTTCAACTTTGGCTGTTTATGAGATACTGTAATGGTTTCCATAGCACCTGTTTTTCAGATGTAAATATGGAAGTAAAGAGTGATAAGAGGTAGGAGCTCTGAACACAATTGCTGGCCTGTGTTGAGAGTTCCCTCTTTTCAGGACAGTTCTGCCTCTTTTCAGCCCTGGAACATGTCTCTATGCTAGAAAAGAGGCTGAAATGTCCTACCAGGGGAAATTTCTCAATGTGATAAGGTAGGTAGTCCAACACTCAATCCACTACACAACATTAGTGTGTTGAATACTTTTCAATAATTGTTGTGTGCTTTCAAGTTGTTTCTGATTCATGATGAGCCTACGGCAACCCTCCCATGAGGATTTCTTGGAAAACTTTATTCAGAGGGGGTTTTGCTATTGTGTTCTTTTGAGACTGAAAAAATGTGGCTTGATTAAGGTTTCTGATGGGTTTCTTGGCTGAGTAGGGTTGCAACTTTTTAAATATAAGAATAAGGGATAGGTTTCAAAAATAGGGATTTTTTTCACAAAAATAAGGGACACTTCATTAAAAACTTGAAAATCAATTGATGATTTTCAAGTTTTTATGAAGTGTCCCTTTTTGTGTGAAAAAGTCCCTATTTTTATGTACCTGTTCCTTATCTTAGTACAATGCTGAATCCATCAGATTTCATTTTTTGGTAATTAGCTACTAACAATTTTTTTGTATATAGTTACAGTTAGATTGGTAAATGGAAAAGGAAAATAACCTAGGGTTGCCAGAGCATACCAACCTATTTTGTATTGGACAGATTTTGTGTGAGACCCAGACTTTCCAAGGAATCCAAATTTTAAAGTAAAACTCTTGTCTCCACTTACCAGGGATAACTACTGTATTTTCTGGCATATAAAACTACTTTTTAACCCAAGAAAATCTTCTCAAAAGTCAAGGGTCATCTTATATGCGGGAACCGTCTTATACGTGGGAGTCGATTTATACACTGGGAGTTGATTTATAGAGCAGTTGCTGAAACTTCCAATCCGGATTGTAGAATCTGTGGTTGCCGCATATGGTCCCCCCCCCCCCCAATGGCAGTGGCGATGCTCCTGCCATATGCAGTGACTGTATGAAAGCATTAAGGGCGACTCTATACAAGTACTGTGGAAGAAAACCCATATATGGTTAGTATATCCCAAACTCTATATTTTAACTGGAAAAGTCTTATATGGTTAGTATATCCCAAACTCTATATTTTAACTGGAAAAGTCTTATATGGTTAGTATATCCCAAACTCTATATTTTAACTGGAAAAGTCTTATATGCCCAGTCACCTTATACCCCAGAAAATATGGTACTCTGCTTATATTTAGATGCTCTTTTATCATTAGATTGAAGAATTCTGGGCTTTGCTTAAAATTCTCATGTCTCTTCCAAATCATTCCATGGAATGTCAATCAAAACCAGAGTCTCATTTTGTTCACAGTGAGTTAACATGTAAACATAAGTAGAGTTGACAGAGATGAGTGGAATGGGACAATATTTCCTTAAGATCTACATTTGAAAAAGTGCACAAATTTGATAAATCAATCAGTGATTGGCCTCATATTATGTTAAAGAGAAGATGTTTGCTAAAATATACTAGGATATCTAGATCATTTACTAAAAAGATCAAATCTTTACTGTTCCAGGACAGCAGATATGTAAAGGATTTCCCAATTATATATGTCTATGCACTGCATACATGCATACAAGTATGCATGCATGGAAGAAATGGCTGCTTTTTTTTTTTTAGAAAAAAGAAAGACTAAATCTATTATTTCCTCATAAATTCTTTCCATCCATTTAATCTTCACAGAATATAAAGTGCCTATTAATCATATTACGGGTGAGCACTGATTTTTCAGATTGAGCTAATTAGATCCCATTTGTTTCAGGTGAAAGGAGATGTATTAACAAACGCTGCCCAGTGGCCAGCGCTAGGAATACTCCGGATGACGTGCCAGTCAGGAGCAATTATGGACCTGACTGTGTGCTGCATTATAACACTGCCCACTTCCGCGGCTGTGGTGAAACGTCTGTCAACATTTCCATTACAAAGTCAAATAACATCTTAAAGGGATTTATTACTCAGCCATAACACTGAGCTGGCTTTTGGCATGTAAGATCAAAGCCGTGGAAGGGCTGTGCGGCTCCTCTCTCTTTCAGTCTCTCCCTCTTTTCTTCTTTTCTCTGTCTCTCTATTTTCACCCTCTCTCATGACTCCTTTCATTTCGGTTTTTCAGTGACAGGAAAAGATATGATATATTATCTATATCTATCCATCTATCTACCCAAACAAGTGCAGTTGGCCTGCTGTTTCACAGATTCTGTATCCATGGATTCAACCTACTACAGCTGGAAAATATTTTTCAAAAAGATTACCAAGTGTTTGATTTTGACATTTTATATAAGGAATACCATTTTACTATGGCACTGTATATAGTGGGACTTGAGTATCCATAATTTTGGTATCCACTGAGGATCCAGAAATCAAGTGCCAGCAGATTCTTAGAGCTACCGTACACTCACATATGCACTGAACCATTTCATTCTACATGATACGATATATGCATAATTCCATAAGGTTTAAATATCCCAAAAGCACCAGATGTCCTCTGATCCTGGAAGCTAAGCAGGATCAGTTCTGGTTAGTCATTGGATGAGAGACTACCAACAAATGCAAAGTGCTGTGGGCTGTATTTCAAAGGAAGGAGCCAAAATTACACCCACTGGATTTGTACCAACAATAACTCTGGTTAGTAGTTAAATGGGAGACCATCAAGGGGTACTAGGTGCTGTGGATCATATTTCAGAGGAAGGAACTGGCAAAACCCCTTCTGAATAGTAATAATAATAATAATAACAACAACAACAACAACAACTTTATTTGTAATCCGCTTCCTCTCCCCAATGGAGACTCGGGGCGGCTCACATGAGGCCAAGCCCAAGCAAACAACAAATTACAATAAAAAACCAGACATCAACAGTAAATACAATAACAAATACATACATATAAATTAAAAAATATTAATTATACAACAGAGTATCTAACATCACAAAGACAGGGCAGGCCGCAAGTACACAGAGAAAATGTTAAAAACTCAGTGTGAGGTAAGCAGAGTAGCATCCTTTTCAGGGGGGATGCACCAGAAATGGGGGCATGGAGGAAATCAATGGAAGAAATTAAATAACTACTCTCCAAAGGCACCGTGGAAAAGGCAGGTTTTCAGGTGTTTTTTTAAAGGTTTCCAAATCTCCTGACCTCTCTGGGCAAGGCATTCCACAGAGGAGAAGGCCCTCTCCCTTGTGCCCACCAAGCAAGTCTGTGAGACTGGTAGTGGCAACAGGAGGGCCTCCCCTGAGGAGCGGAGGGTTCGGGCTGGTTCATGGAGGAAAATCCGGTCATGAAGGTAGGTGGGTCCCAAACCGTTTAGGGCTTTATGGGTAATCACCTGAACCTTGAATTGGGATCGGAAAATAAATGGCAGCCAGTGCAGTTCTTTAAACAGGGGGGTTGATTGCTCCCTGTAACTTTCCCCAGTTATTAATCTGGCTGCTGATCGCTGGACAAGTTGAAGTTTCGAGGCCGTCTTCAAGGATAGCCCACGTAGAGTGCATTGCAGTAATCCTGTCTAGAGGTAACTAAGGCGTGGAGCACCATAGTCAAGTCAGACTTCACGAGATATGGTCGCAGTTGGCGCACAAGTTTTAACTGTGCGGAGGCCCTCCCGGCAATCGCCGACACCTGAGCATCAAGCGTTAGTGCTGAGTCCAGGAGGACCCCCAAACTGCAGACCTGTGACTTCTGGGGGAGTGCAGCCCCATCTAGTATACTCCTTGCCTGAGAAATACCTATGAAATTCATGGCTATGAAAATCATAGGGATCACCATATGTCAATATGTGAGTTGTAAGTGCATAAACATGAATTCCATACTACTACAAATGCATAATTTTATAACTCAATGCAAAAAAGTAGATTGTTAAAAACAAAGAATAAGGACACAATCCAACCGTGATGAAACCGAATGCTTATTTTACTTAAGTGATATTTGTCTTTACTGTTCTAATGTAGCACAAATCCTATGTAAAATCATACTACGTATTTTTGACATTAATATTGAAATCTGAAATATATGCAGAAAGTTTTTATCTATCCGAACACATCTCTCCCTACGAACCCTCCAGGAACTTGAGAATATCGGAGGAGGCCCTGCTCTCAATGCCACCTGCTTCACAAGCACATCTGGCAGGGACGAGAGACAGGGCCTTCTCTGTGGAGGCCTCTCAGCTGTGGAACTCCCTGCCTAGGGATATTAGATCAGCCCCCTCTCCTCTGACCTTTCAAAAAAGAGTGAAAACTTGGCTCTTTGAGCAAGCGTTCAGAGCCACAGCATAACCAGACAAACTTGAAGCAGAAAACGGCTAAGACAATGGAATGTATGAGGATCTGAACAAGAAGACACCTTTTTTAAAATTGTTTTTTACTATTTACTTTTTTATGGTTTGAAACATATTGTGATGTTTCTTCTGCTTTTATCAATGTATGTATTTTTATATATGGCATCAAATTGTGCCGACTTGTACGCCGCCCTGAGTCGCCTTCGGGCTGATATGTGTGGGATAGAAATAGTGTAATCAATCAATCAATCAATCACTTTTCACTCCGATTAGGGCCCCTTCCACACAGCTGAATAAAATCCCACATTTTCTGCTTTGAATTGGAATACATGGCAACGTGGACTCAGATAACCCAGTTTAAAGCAGATATTGTGGGATTTTCCGCCTTGATATTCTGGTTTATATGCCTGTGTGGAAGGATCCTAGGATCAGCAGAAGAGTTCAAGACATGCTGAGGGCCCTTCCACACAGCCCTATATCCCATAATATCAAGAAAGAAAATCCCACAATATCTGCTTTGAACTGGGTTATCTGAGTCCACACTCAGTTAATGTGGAATTTTCTGCCTTGATATTCTGGGATATAAGTCTATGTGGAAGGGCCCTGAGCCTAATGATCTTATGCTTGATCACTCAGAAGTAACTCTTGTTGTAATTGCATTAAAGCACACTGTAAGAAAAGCAAGCAAAGCATCTCAAACTGTAATTGCTTGCTATTTCAATTACAGGTGCTTCTGAATTGTTAGATTGTATCATAAAACACTGGGGTTGTTATAGATGGAAGAACACATGTGGTTAATCATTTCTATTACCAGTAATTGATATTTATATTAGATTTGATTAAACACAATTATGGTACAACCAAAGAAATATGTTCTGGGGGGCCCTATACACTGCCAAATAATCCAGATTATCAAAGCAGATAATCCACATTATCTGCTTTGAACTGGATTATATTAGCCTATACTATAATCCAGTTCAAATCAAATAATCTGGATTTTATAAAGCAGTGTGGAAGGGACCTGGGATAGACAAAACCTCACATAGTAGTGAACTATTGGGACACCTGCCCCAAGAATACAATAAATCATGCTGGGAGACATAGAAAATGCCTAGAGATGACGTATTTTGTAGAATCTGGATAAATGGAACTGTGGATATTAGTTCCTTGGATACCGGGGGAGGGGGCAAAAAAACCCCTTTCTTCTGATGTGAAGGTTTTTACGTGCTATTTGTGTTCTGGCATATGGGTGTTATTTTAACTCTTTCACTGTTTTTGTTGCAGCTTTATCGTTTGGTTTTTGTTATTTTTAGTCTTAGGGCTGTTTTGCCTTGCAAAGAAGGAAAAAAGAGAAAAATATATTAAATGGGGATTTAGCAAACAAACATACTCATGAAACAGGTATGAAGAACAATGTTTCTTTTGTAATCAAACCAAAGGAAACTATATATTTTATTGAGTGGGCCATTGAAGGTTTTTTATTTCTTCTATCCTGTCTCTCTACCAGTATGGGAGCTAATGTAGCCCCCGGCAGAGGTGAAAATAAAATAAAGTTAAACTATTCCAAACTTTCTTTATCAGGCCAATTCTAGAAGAATAATTAGAAAGTTCAGTTTTCTTTCTCTTTCCTTCCTCTTTTTTTCTAGACAGATTCATTAATTTGTCTTATTTTGGATTATTTATATCCCTTTTTTCTCCTTGCACAATGTTTGGGCAGAAATAATGACAGTAGTTTTCTGAGATGACTGTATGTTCTCCTTTGTTTTCTCCATAATTTTAAAGTGGCACATCTCTTTCTTGGACAAGTAAAAAGCCCAAAAAAAGAAGAAGCGATATCAGAAAATATTAGTGTATGAGCTACATGTGGCTCCCAAAACTATTTTATACCTCACTGTGGCCCCTGGTGTTTTTATATATGTATCCAATTGACCCTTGGTATCCATTGGAGTTTGGTTCCAGGAACACAAAGGATACAAATTCCCCATTAAATACAACGGCGTAGAAAAATTGTATCCCTTGTATAAAATGGCAAAATCAAAGTTCGATCATTGGACTGTGGGTGCATCTAAACTGTACATATAATGCAGTTTGACACCACTTTACTGGTCATGGCTTATAGCTATGGAATCCTGGGAGTTGTAGTTTGATGATGCACCAGCACTCTTTGGCAGGAATGGCTAAATATTCTGTAAAACTACAGCTCCAAGGATGCCATAGCATTGTGCCATAGAAGTTAAATTGGTGTCAAACTGCATTGATACTACAGTGTACATTCACCCTGTGACTGGAGACTCAGCCACTCTCCACTCTCTCAGTGGGTCTGGGCAAATCACACCCTCACAATCTCAGAAAAAACAAAGGCTCTCTGTATATAATCTGGCCAAGAAAACTTTGCCATAAATTCACATAGGGGTCACCATAAGTCAGCAATAACTTGAAGGCACAGAAGAAGAAGAAGAAGAAGAAGAAGAGGAGGAGAAGAAGAGGAGGAGGAGGAGGAGGAGGAGGAAATTGTTGCCTTCTGTGAGTCTCCCTGAGTCTCCCTTCAAGGGTAGAGAAGGGCGGGTTAGAAATGAAATAAATAAATAAACACCTCAGCAAGTGAGAGTCCAAAAGTGGCAGGCTAAAACCCAGAACATCAATCAATGGCTGATACCAAATGAGAGGCTCCCTCCTGGGCACACAGAAAACTGGGCAACTTGGAAGGCACTGAACAGACTGTGCTCTGGCACCATGAGATGCAGATCCAACCTTAAGAAATGGGGCTACAAAGTGGAGTCCATGACATGCGAGTGTGGAGAAGAGCAAACCACAGACCACCTACTGCAGTGCAACCTGAGTCCTGCTACATGCACAATGGAGGATCTTCTTACAGCAACACCAGAGGCACTCCAAGTGGCCAGCTACTGCTCAAAGGACATTTAATAGAATACCAAGTTTGCAAACTTTGTGTTTAATTCATTCGTTTGTTTGTTTGCTTAATGTAATACAACTGTTTGGTTCGCTCTTGACATGATAAATAAAAAAATTGTGCTATAATGGGATAGTGTGAGTTCATACTTGTAAAGTAAAGGTAAAGGTTTACCCTTGACAATAAGTCTAGTTGAGTCCAACTGCGGAGGGTGGTGCTCATCGCCATTTCTAAGCTGAAGAGCTGGTGTTGTCCGTAGATGCCTCCAAGGTCATGTGGCTGGCATGACTGCATGGAGCACCATTACCTTCCCACCAAAGCGTACCTATTGATCTACTTACATTTGCATGTTTTCAAACTGCTAGGCTGACAGAAGCTGGGGCTAGCAATGGGAACTCACTCTGTCCCGTGGATTCGAACTGCCAACCTTCCAATCAGCAAGTTCTGCAGCTCAGTGGTTTAACCCACTGCACCACTGTGGCCCTGGTATGTTTACAGGTGTGAACCCACAAATGATCGTAAGTATTTAGGCATGCCCTGATTTCCGGAGGAGCAGTCTTGATTTTGATTCAGGCCTGTTTCATATTTTTTAAAAAAACATTTCATGAAGACTAATAATTATGATGGATTATACTTTATGAAAGCATGGATGATGCTTGTTGAAGCAGTTGATGGTACTGTTTGAGGAGAGGTGTCCAAAGACTTGTGTTCATAATTCCACATCTGTAGAGGAGTGTCTGAAGTATAGTTTGATCATACACAGCTGGCATTCAGATGTTTCCGTGACAATGAATTGTTCTGCCTAATTAATTAGTAACGGAAATGAACAGATGCCATGCAAGTTAAGGAACTTTCCAAGTTTTACTTAACTACTTTCAGATGGCAATATATAGTGACTATATAGCTGATGTTTAGCTCTTTGGGCAGACCAAAATGAATATGTGTGTAGGCTTTAGTATTAGCTGCATTAGCCTATATAGTATAAGGATCTCTAGCCTTATACGTGCTATATATCATATTTGTTTAAGAGGTAGTTTACAAAATACTCATGATCTATATCACTCTCTGATGCACACAATCATACACACATACTTTTGTAATTTTACATAAATGCTTTACTCGTTTTCCCGTCCACCTCATATGCAGTTTGGTGTCAAACGGCTATCCTTTTCTCACACTTGCATGCTCCTTCTAAATTTAGGCACATACTCATAGTAGGTGATGAGAAAACAGATTTGTTTACACAATAATGTACTATTATGAGCTTTGTTGTTCAAATCGTTTCTGACATATGGTGACCCTAAGTTGATCCTATCACAGGCTTTTCTTGGTAAGATGTGTGTAGAGGAGGTTTGCATTTACTTTCCTCTGAGGCTGAGAGAGTGTGACTTGCCCAAAGCCACTAGTGGGTTTCCATGGCTGAAAGGGGAATTAAACTCTGGTCACCGAAATTCTATTCAAATACTCAAACCACTACACCATGATGGCTCTTCTATTATGATATATCCCTGTTGGAATTTAAAATATTTTGGGGCATCTTGATGTTGATAGCAATAGATCAAAAACTGTATTAGGCAGAACATTCTGAGAGTAAGAGTTGTTCAACAGTGGACTACAGTATCTTGGACTGTGGCAAAGTCTCCTTATCTGTTGGGAGTGGCCATCTGTTGAGAATGTTTTGCTTGTGTATTCTTACATGGCAAGAGGTTAGACTGGATGGCTGTTGTGGTCTGCTCCGACTCTACAATTCTATGATTCTATGCATCACACTTCCCTCACTATTTCTGCAGCAGTACATGCACCATTAACACAGTTACATTTTGCAGCGAGGGAGGAGATTTTGATGTAGTTATCATTATGTTCTACTGCACGGCAGACCTCTCCCGTTAGCTGGAACAAGATGGCCTTTTAAAATTTTGTTTGGCAGAGCTCCATGAAAGACAAAAGGCTGGCATCTCACTAGAAACATTGCATCACATTTGATTTAATCATTTCCCTGGTAAACACGGTGCAATGGGAATCTTGAAGGAACGCTCATATTTAAATTCTAAACATCGGTGTGGTTTGCAACATTGCGTAGACATCTGTCAGAAATACTGTCAAGACTACAAAGATATCTGAAGGTCTCCTTTCTGAAATGTCAAGGAAGCAGTTTGGAGACTTTGGCAACTAAGCTTTCAAACATGGGGTTTTTTTTGTTGTTGGGGCGATTCAGTAACAAAGCTGCCCAGTGAATACACAATGGAGAACTGTAGTCAGTTTTGGTTCTTTGCAATCTGTGCTGTACTAGTTGGCCAGTATTCAGTTGGTGATATGCGGTGACACAACCCTTACACTAGTCATATGTACTTCAAATGATATTACAAGATGAAGTATTCCATACCTCTCCATGCACTGTTGTCATGGTCTATGCACAAGATCATTCAGGGAGCTTTTGGGTACCAATTTGCTCTCCAGCCCAATTGCTAGGCTGGGATATGTTCCAGTTTCCCTCGAGCTCCCAAGGCATATAACAGCAGTCAAAATGCACCCAACTGCAGCCTCATACCTGCTCAATGTTTGGGAGAAAGACTCAAAGTCTCCTGGTGGTTCTTGTGTACCAGAAAGCAACAAGGAAATTGGTTTTGCACCCCGGGCTGGGAATTACACATCAGTGTGCTTGCTAGATCTAGACTTCCATATGTTTTCAAACCTGTGTACTGTAATTTCCTTAATCTTCAGTTTTTGCAAGGATTGTTAAAGGCACCAAATCCAAGTCAGTACTTGATTAGTATTTTGGTGGGAGAAAAATAGCCAGACCAAATGTATACAGCCCTTTGCTTTCACAGGGTTGGAAATGGCTTCTAAAAACAAGATCTGCTTCTATATTATCTCAGTTAAAGTGGTCAGAAATTAAGTGTTCAGTATGGAGACCTTTCTAAGTGGATCAACAGAAATGGAAATTCACTGTTTTCTGCTGGATTCTGAGACTATCACTAAGATTCTGGCTGCCTTCCCTGTTTGCCTTGATCCGATGGAGTAATTGCAGGCCTGTCAACCTGTTACTCCATAATTTTCACCCTCTGTCTTAGTATCAAGCCTCCTGTTTCTAGCCCTTGTATATTTGCTTCCACTCATTCATCTTAGTGTGTTATTGGCCATGCAATGTCCTGCGTCATGGCCCTAAAGAAATTATTGGTTTTGCCGCACTCCCTAAAATATATCATTTTTTATCTTGTCGTTTTCCAACTCCCCAGTGTGTAATTTTGGTATGTAATTTGCCCTGTCTTCTCTCCCTAATTTTTTTTCAATCTTAGATGTGAGACTTAGCAACCAAGAAAGGTGCTAAAGAGAGACAAAACTTGTGTGGGTGGCTGGAGATTAGCCATTTGGAAATCTATCCCTTGCTTTGTACCACAAGCTGTTTCCATATTTCCCTTCCAAGTTGTTACATGTGGGTGCTGCCATTCAGACAGAGATGTCTCATGTGGATCCAAGAGCCAACTATAACTCAAGACATGGGTCTCAGTGGGATTTCAGGTGTGTCCATGCCAGGTGAGTAGAGTAACAATTGCACATGTTCATCAACATGTGATCACTACATATATGGAGTCCAGGACTTGAGAAGAGTGGACTCTCCGCATTATATTCTGTAAGTTGCCACCGTTTGCATCTTGCCCTGTGGTTTCTTTGAATAAAACCTTACTCTTCTTTAATGCAAAACAAGCTTGTTAGATAATTTGTGCAGATATGAAGCGTGTCTACCTCGTGGTGCCCCTCCTTTTCCCATCACATGGTCGGGACAGGACAGGGCATATTTACACCCTGTCCCCATCAGATGGAAGAAAGAGCGGCAAAACATGGAAACACATGTTGCCCGGCTGCCCTTTCCTTATGTGGGGAAAAGGGGAGGAAAGTGCAGGTAGCTCCACTTCGGAAGGAATTTGGGTGGGCCTGCCATACATCGTCTCATGACACTTGGCAGGCCCTATCCAAGCCACAGCTAAAAGCGGCAAAACAATGCTATTTCCTCCCATGTGGAGAGGCCCTAGCTGTCACTATCATGTCTGCTTGGGGGGGGGGGTAGAGAAACTCTTTTTCTTCTTGATAGTTGTGTCAGTCCGCTATGAATTCACCATATGCAACTGTAGGGAACTCTATGGCTTGCTAGGAGAGAATGATCAGTGCAGGGAAAGGGTGATAGCATTGGTGAATGTGTGGACAGTGGATCGGTTGTCCATGTGGCCAGAAACTCATCAGTGTTGGGGAGAGTATGGATGTATTTTATATATATAGATATGGCCTGAGAGAAAGAAATTGGGGGCATAAGTTTCCTCCCTTCGTCCCTCCCTCCCTTCCCTCCTGTGGGCAATAAGGATTTTCTCCCACAATGAATGCAGTTACACAAAAGAAGAAATGTGTCACCAGAAGGAGAACAAACATAGGTCCAGATTGGCATGGATTTTGTATGTGGCATGGATAGGCATGGTTTTGTATATAATGTACATGTATAAAAGCAACATTCAACATAATGGTTACATGGACCCCATTGCATTGTCTTTTTTTAATCTTTGCAGCAGTTTTCTACTATAATACCATCAAACAGAGAACTGTCCTTTGATCATATGGTCATATGTCATATGGCCACTCTTCCCAACTATTGCCACATTTTCTGGACACCACAGTTGCTGTCCCTTAGAACAGGAATCTAACATATGGAATCCAAGAACATCTGGCAGTCCACATGATTCCTAGCCTTGCTTGAGAGTTTTATGGAATTTCATAGTCACAAGGGTGGTGTGGAAGATATCTCCTTACAGTCTTCTGAGAATGGGCAGGTGATGTGCTAACATGTGTGCATTAAATACAGCTTAGAATTTGCAAGCCAATCAGCTCTTGTTAACTTGTCATATTGCATTTTTCACCATGTTTTTATTTGCTCTGTGCTCTCTCTCTCTCTCTCTCTCTCTCTCTCTCTCTCTCTCTCTCGCTCTTCCTCTCTTCCTCAAAGTTAACTCTCTGAGCCATTTGTACTCTTGTTTTCATTGCTAGAATTTTGAGCGGTTTGACACACCCCGAGTCTAAATTAAGGATAATGCAGCCGTGTGGATGTTTAAAATTCATGCCTGCCACTTACTAGCTTCATTGGTATGAAATTCAAAAGCCCTCTTTTATTAAACACCGTTAAATATTCACTTCATTTCCAAAGACAAATATGAACAGAAACACAACCAAACAAAGTACTGTATTAAAATCATTGATTCACAATATTTAAATTTCTAGCTAGCCTCCAATTAGCGGGCTTTCCAATATTTGAACAGAAGACCATTTTAATGTAATTACAAACACATTTTAGGCATCTAATTTTTTGCATAATTAGTTTGCTATTAAACTATTTATGTGTCCCTTTTTCCATCAGAAATAGAAAAAGCAGAACAATTTCATTCCTTACTGTTACAATAATTAACTATGTAAGTAGAACAGCATATTAATAGAGTATAATTTGTTTACATTTAAAAGAAAATTGTGTTAGATTAGCATAGCAAAAGACTATTTCCATATCCAGGCAGTAATGTGCAGGCCTAATAGCAATTTACAGTGTAGTTAAAGAATATTATTAATAAAGTAATACAGTGTAATTCTGTTTGCCCCAACCATATTTCACAATGTCTTTAATTACAGTTAATTCCATCGAGGCTAATTTGGGTGTTGTTAAGCAGTAGACAGAGGAATCTTAAGAACAACCTTTGTTAATAATGAATTTTGAAAGTTACAGTGGAGCCCGTCACAAGAAAGAGATGAAGAAATACAGTGGAAACATTTGATGGCAAGTTTATTTCCCCCCAAATGGAATCTTGTTAATAGGGTCAGTCAATAACAAGACTTGATTGGCAACTCGGAGAAAGTTTGGCTTTGAACGGAGTTTCATTTCAACAGAGACTTAACGGCGAGACAGCCGCTAAGAGTTGTGATTGAAGGGTCTTCTCTTCAAAGGTATTGCTTAAGCATCTTTTGTCACCCACGGCAATCAGCTCTCATTAAAATTTGGCATCGTGTGGAATTCTAAGCTTGGACACAGATTGGAAGAGTATGTTGCAACCACCTGATATCAGAAGCAATTTGAGAGTTTCTCTCGTGTCATTGCAAACTTGAAGCTACAGCTCATAACTGAACATAAGATTTTGACGGTACATTTAGAGGCAAAGGAAGCGGCTCCATATGGGGTCAAATATTTGTCCATCTAGGTGCAATATTATCTGTTTTGAATAGTAGCGGTTATTTAATGTTTCCAATCAACACAAAAAAGATAAACCACATGAGAAAAGAAAGAAAAGAAAAAGGTATTTCATATCGTATTGCTTCTGATAACCAGAGAGGCTAGGAATGCACTTTCTATGGGATCATGATTATTCTAAATGTTTTGGGTGTGAAATTTCAAACTTTGATGGCCTTGAGGATGATTTTGAGGTAATCTAAAATAGTTTCAATTAAGAATACTGGTGGGCAAATGTGGAGAGTTGGGGTGGGAAGATTTTCCATCTCTGGGCCACAGAGACTTTCAAAATGCTGATAATTTTAACAGAATAGGTTGACCACATGTCTACTTCTAGTTTTGAGAAACAGTTTTTGTGGCAAAACAATATATAAATCAAACACTGTTTGGGGGCGGGGGGGGGGGGGGGAGCTGCAAACTATTTAAAATGTGAATTGCCACTCCTGATGGTTACCACAATAGACAACTCATTTATTTTACATTTGGGCAAAAAAAAAGGAATAGGAATCTGGAGTTATGATAGAACTGCCTTGGAGTACTGCAATGCAATTTCAGGACTGCTGTTTCTCCACCCCATAAATATCATACCAATAACACCTTTCCCTTAGGCCCTGATAACTTAGCATACACTATTGTTTTTAAAGATAACAACAATGACTATACTCATGCCTTGGATCAGTATTTCTAAACCATCCTAATGCTGTGACCCCTTAATACAGTTCCTCATGTTGCAGTGACCCCCAACCATAAAATTATTTCTGTTGCTACTTCATAACTGTAATTTTGCTACTGTTATGAATTGTAAGGTAAATATCTGATATGCAGGATGTATTTTCATTCATTGGACCAAATTTGGCACAAATACACAATACGCTCACATTAGATTACAGGTGGGGTTGGGGGAGATCGATTTTGTCATTTGGGAGTTGTAGTTGGTGGGATTTATAGTTCACCTTCAATCAAAGAGCATTCTGGACTCCACTAATGATAGAATTGAACCAAGCGTGACACACAGAATTCCCATGACTAACAGAAAATACTAGAAGGGTTTGGTGGTTACTGACCTTGAGTTTTGGAGTTGTAGTTCACCTACATCCAGAGAGCACTGTGGACTCAAACACTGATAGATCTGGACCAAACTTGGCATGAATACTCAATCTGCCCAAATGTGAACACTGGTGGAGTTTGGGGGGAAATAGACCTTGGCATTTGGGAGTTGTAGTTGCTGGGATTTATAGTTCACCTACAGTCAAAGACCATTTTGAATCCCACAAACGATAGAATTGGGCCAAAGCAGAAAATCATTCTAGTATAAACATTAGAATCCCATGATGCAGAAATCATATACCATAGCCATTCTGAATTGTCATTGCACATGTTCCTTAGTTATTCTTTAGTGACATATTCTATCTGTGGCAAGTAAAATGGTAAACCCATTTCAGTAAGCCCATTTTGGCCTTTAGTGTGTACTATTATGCAATCAGTGCATAACTGATTTTTGTTACCATACAGTTCAGATAACTGAATCGTCTACATTTATCAAATGAGGCATAAAACTAAAATATAACAAATGGAAACAGAAATGCAAAACTTTACTGTAGCAGAATTTATCCAATCCTTATTCCCTGTCTACTATATACAGGAAGAAAATCTTGTCACATTTACTTGTTACATGCATTATTTTGCTGATTCACATGTCTCCACTTATCCCTGTACACTAAAAATGTGCTCCTGAATTTCAGAAAGCCAATTTCTTAAAAGGCCTGCAAACTTGCTAACTCAATCCTGAAATCAGCTAGGGCGGACATACATTCAGAAGTGGATGGTGGGCATAGGGGTTATTTTCATTAATGTAGTAAAAACATTCAGCTTTACATAAAAATGAATGTATTTCCCAAAGACCATGTAGAATTATTGTCTCTTTCTACTTAGTTCCATAAAAATAAATAGGTTTATGTTACAGCATTATAGGGAGACAACTGAAAATTGGATTAAAACCCAGATTTGATTAGAAAACAAGAGAGACAGAGAGAAAACATTTTATAGACCCAAACACGTTGGAAATGTATTTGGTGCTCTGAGCTTCAACATTTGCTTTAGTACAGAATTTGGCTGCTTGGTGTACATAGACATTTTGGTCAATTAAGCATTGGAAAACTGCTTTCTGACTTTTATACATATTTCTAAAAAGTGGGTATGTGTTTTTTCCTTTTCAACAATATAGGAAACATAAGAAAAATGGGCTAAGCATGGCTGAATGAGGTTCACGGGCACAGAAAATCAGGCCAATTGAATATTCCAATTTACACAACTCTGGGTTGACCGAGTCCATGGAAAAAATGCAGTTTCAGTATCATCATCTCTTACAGATGGCTAATATTCATCTATAATTGTCAAATATGCTAGCATGGCAAGCTTGAAAACAGAGGACCACAGCCTTCTCCTTGCATTAATATACAGCAAGTGCAAAACAAAACATGACACAGCCTAACTGGGAACTGGCAGAGTTTACTGACAGATTCCAATACAGTCTTTGCTGCTAC
Source organism: Anolis apletophallus (assembly GCA_030556195.1). Taxonomy (NCBI): domain Eukaryota; kingdom Metazoa; phylum Chordata; class Lepidosauria; order Squamata; family Anolidae; genus Anolis; species Anolis apletophallus. Next base: position 21,933,484 of record JARBWK010000006.1, read on the forward strand.
AAAATTGCCATGCGGTTTTCAAAGCCAGGCTGTTCCACATTTGGCAAGCTGAGAAACCAAAGTCCATCAAGTTCCAGTAGCCTTTACCATTTCACCCAAAGCTTTAGGCTCAGTTCAGAGAGATACTATGAAAAAGAAATGCTTGCTCTGGCCATAGTTCCAAACACAAGCTATCATTTGAGCTTCCAAATGGACAACAAGAGTACAATGATTTAGAGTTGTCTGATTTCACTTTTTGTCAATACAATTTCGGCATTACAAGTTTGTACCTCTTTTCTTACTTCCTTCCTTTCTTACTTAGGTGATCCCTTGAAGCCTGAGGATGATGGTCCTTCAAGTGTAGTGTCTTGGCAGTGGGACTGTAGGTGGCTGTGGAACCCTGTTCTTGATCCATGTGTTCTCCCGCAGTGAGGACATTGGTTTCCAGGTGGAAGGTGGTCCCAGTCAGGGTTGGCTTGATGCACCTTCCTCTTGGCATGTTTCTCCCTTTCACCATCCATTCATGTCTCTTTGAATTCTGCAGCACTGCTGGTCACAGCTGACCTCCAGTTAGAACACTCAAGGCCCAGTGCTTCCCAGTTCTCAGTATGTATGCCACAGTTTTTAAAGTTGGTTTTAAGCCCATATTTAAATCTCTTTTCCTGCCCACCAGCATTATTTTTCCTGTTCTTGAGTTGGGTGTATAGTAGCTGCTTTGGGAGATGGTGATCGGGCATTCGGACAATTGGCCAGTCCAGCAGAGTGTAGGAGCATCACTTCAATGCTAGTGGTCTTTTCTCCTACCAGCACACTGACATTTTTCCACCTGTTTTCCCAAGAGATTTGCAGGTTTTTCTGGAGACAACACTGATGTAATCGTTCCAGGAGTTGAGTGTGATGTCTGTAGACAGTCCATGTTTTGCAGGCATATAGCAGGGTTGGGAGGACAATAGCTTTATAAACAAGCACATTGGCTCTCTATGGATGTCCCAGTCCTCAAACACTCTCTGCTTCATTTGGAAAAATGCTGCACTCACAGAGTTTACCTCTTACCTCTCTTACCTCTTACCTCTCTTCATGACACAACATAAGGGAAAGAATAGACCATTTTGCATCCTTCCTGGACCCTATTTTGAAGCCTACTTTGTATTTCAAAACATTTGTTTAAAATGCTCCAGTGAGTCTCAATGACTTTAGGTCCATGAGAGGTCTTTTATTTGAAACAAGAAGTCAAGTAGAATATACTAAATATTTATCCAATACTCACAAGGCCCTGGCACTGGACAAAAATGTTGCACAATTGTCCAAGAAAGTGTCTGGAAGGATTTTGAGACCAAAAACATTGAAAATAAATCTTTTCAGGGTTAAGGTACACAGTGGTGTGCAGAATGGAGGGGTGTCACCCTCCAAGGACTCATGGTAGATCCAGAAGTTGCCCACTTCTGCTATAGCATGAGTTGGAAAAGTGCAGCCTACAGGCTTCAAGTAGCTCACTTAGGCAACTCTTACAGTCATGCGATTCTTTAAAATATGTTTCCATGTAGGCTATCCTGTCTGGAGAATTTTGGGAGCTGCCATTAAGTGAACCTTCCCTTCCCAAGGGCACAGCCACTGGAAAGATTAAAATCTAAGGTCCCAAATAGTGGATGCAGCCTCCCTGTATCTTGAAGTTAGCCAAGAGTTTTTGCAAAATCCTTTTAAACCACAGTTTCTGATCCCAAGCTGTCAACCAGTCACAAGGCATGATAACCAGATATCATTATATGCTGTAGGGCAGAGCAATCTGAATCATATCTATGGAGAAGTGCCATTGGATTATAATGGGACTTATTCTTGCAATAAATACATTTAGGATTGTTGTCTCCTTCGTCCTTGTCCTTGGAATAGCATAGTTTCTGATCAGAGTTACAGAGACTATCTCATTGATGTCTACTGAATCTTTGTGCATCTGTTAAGTACAGAAGGGATATAGTCTGACTGTACGATGTACAGAAAGTATATCTTCCTTCTCCTTATATTAAATGGATGTTCATTGCGGTTCCAGTAATTTTTCAGTTTGTAGTCATTTAGACACTATGTTTTATGTCATTTTATTTTCCTGACTATGTCGCACACATTTCTTCAACCGGAAGCTTTCCAGATATATCTAGCTCAGCACCACCAACTATAATGAGTGATGAGGCATACTTTCATTGAATTAAAATTAGACATAGGTACTCTTTGAGCAAAGCTTAGAAAAATGATCTGTCTGTAATTCCTTTCATAGAATCAAAGGATGGAGGGGCCATTAGTCCAATTCTCCATCAGTTCATGAATTCACCATTAAAGTACCCTTAAGAGTGGGCATCCAACCTCTGAAAGGGGTATTCTTCTCTAATCTTTTAAGACTGAGTGGTTGATGGCAATTTCAGCTATTAGTTCTCTGTCCATCTTATCACCTTCTGGTTGCCTGTGCTCACAACTCATGAACAGCAGTATAGTTCAAACAGGTGAATTTAGCATCGGCATTCCAGGAAAACAGATTCAACCATGTTCCAGTGAAATGTATGTCACTGTCAAACAGTTCTTACTTTCAGGGAATTTTTCTTAATGTTTGATTAGAGTCTTCTTTGCTGTTGTTAAAATTCATTGGTTCTGGTAATATCACCAGATTAGTGCTGTTGTGCTTGTTGCAATTACTGTGAAGTAGACATTGACTTATTTATTATTTATTTATTATTTCTATTTCTATGCCACCCTTCGCCGCAGGCTTGGGGCGGCTTACATAGCCTAAAAAGCACAATCATAATATGCAACAATAAAACAGATTTAACACAGATTTAAAACAGATTTCTGACCCGCACAGGATAGTCAACATGGGTTATCAGAGGTTAAAAGCCTGCCGGAAGAGCGTTGTTTTGCAGGCCCTCTAAAAGGGGATAACTCTCCGAGGGCCCAAACATCCTCCAGTAAGGCAGTCCAAAGGATCGGAGCTACCACCGAAAATGCTCTCTGCCTGGTGGAGGACAGATGGAAAGTCTGAACAGTGTGTACTACAAGAAGATTTTGTTCTTTAGACCGTAGTGATCTCTGGGGAACATATAGTATGAGGCGGTCCCTCAAGTACACTGGCCCTAGACCATATAAGGCCTTGAAGGTCAGCACCAGCACTTTGAATGTAATCCGGTACTCCACTGGAAGCCAATGCAGTCACTTCAGGATGTGGGTGATATGACACCTGGCCGAGGCAGGCGAGCTGCAACATTCTGCACTAGCTTGAGTTTCCAGATCATGGACAAAGGAAGGCCAATGTAGAGGGCATTACAGTAGTCTAATCTCGAGATGACCGTAGCCTGGATCACTGAATACGTAGGGTGCCAGCCGTGTAGCCTGATGCAGATGGAAAAATATGGTTCTGCTGACAGCAGAGACCTGGGCCTCCATTGTCAGCAGTGGGTCCAACTGGACCCCCAGCCTTTTTACCAAGGATGACGGGCAAAGTGCTTCACCGTCCAGGGTAGGCAGCCGGCACTCCCCCCCAACCGGGCGACCCAGCCATAGGATCTCTGTCTTCGATGGATTCACCTTCAACCGGCTAGCCCATAGCCATCCAGTCACGGCCTCCAGGCACTGATGGAAATTATCAGGTACGGAGTCCAGCCGACCCTCCATCCTCAGCACCAGCTAGGTGTCATCAGCGTACTGATGGCACTCCAGACCAAAACTGTGCACCAACTGAGCCAGTGTCCGCATGTAGATGTTAAATAATAGAAGGGAGAGAATAGCCTCCTGAGGGGCCCCACATGTAAGTGGGAGTCTCTCGGAGACCACGCCTCCCCTCTCCACTCGTTGTACCTGATTTTGCCCCTATGAATTCTTATTCATAAGGGTACCATAAGTCAACCTTCAAGTCCTCTGTTATCAATAGCTCTGCTCAAGTACTGCAAATTTGAAGTTGTACTATCATTGATTTACTCTATTCTACTCTCTGAAGCCACAGAAAAATAAGTGGAATCCTTCTTCCATGTGACAACTTTTCATATATTGGAAGATATTTCCAGATACCAAACTAACTCAACTTTTCCTCATGGGGATATGACTTTCAGATATTTTATTATCTTAGTGATCCTTTTCTGGACACATTCTGGATTGTCTGTAAGCAGACCACTGGTGATAGAATTCAAATGCTGGACAAAATGAACCCAAACTTGGATGGGCGGCCACAGGTCCCAGAATTTTTTTAACTAGCATATGGTGCATAAGGTACTACACATAGAGAGAATCATGCGCTTGAGTTCAATGATTCTCAAACAATAGTCCTCCATGCTTTTGTACTTCGTTTCACAGGAGTGTTAGTTAACTTGACCAATGGTCAGCTGTTCTGTGACATGAAGTTCAGAACATGTGGAGGGTGAATGTTTGGGAACCTTGTATCTTCCTGCTACCTACAGCTGTAATCCAAAACTTGGAAAAGTTACATTCTTGAAACTTATGACATTCTAGGAGTTGCAATATAAAAACACATTTGCAAGCTGTACTCAAGACTGAAGCATTCCTGTCATTTAGAGAGGCTTGGTTCAGAACCATCTCTAATTTTCAGTCTTAACTGCTTGCTAACAAAGCCTGCCACAATCTTCTTCTGTTAAATCTTTCACAACAATGAAATCTTAATTGCACCCAAAACAATAGGATCAATTTCCCCTTTTCTTTCTTTTTCAATAATGCTCTGCATGGCATGCACCAGGCATAAAAACCTCTTTTGATAAAATTCTGGCCAAATCTTTATGAACAGATAGATGCAGTTCCCACTTTGGGTGAACCAGCTTATGTGCCTACAAAGTCTGTTGCTTTGACAGATAACCTCTCAAAACACCCATAATCCTAAAAGAAAATCTGTGTTATCATTTTGTTGTCCCTCAAATCTATGCCACACGAAAAAGCTTTTTTACTGGCAGCAAAGCATTCAAGCTCATCTCATATCCACACCATTGCTAGGATACATTTTACACTTTGAAATGCAATATTGCTGTTTTCAAGAATTATCAGAGGCAGATTCAACATCTAAGGACCACACTATTACTATATTAAGACCCCCCAGAATCTCATATGGTATCTAGTAAAAAATATTTATAGCCATAAGTGAAGTCAGGAACTAATTGTTGCCCTTGCTGTTTAACATACAGAGCAGACATACAATGGAATTTTTTTGAACTACACTTTACTATACAAAGTGATTATATATATATATATATATATATATATATATATATATATAACACGCAATCCTCATTTCCCCTCCCCTCTGATCCCCACCCATTGACCTCTGCCTTACCATCCCTCTTACATGTATATATACGTATATGTTATATGGGTATGCTACAAATAATAATAATAAAGGTATCAGATTGAGGCAAAGATGAGGTACTTTGGCCACATCACGAGAAGACAGGAAACCTTAGAGAAGACAATGATGCTTGGGAAAATAAAAGGGAAAAGGAAGAGGTGCCGACCAAGGGCAAGACGGATGCATGCTATCCTTGAAGTGACTGGCTTGACTCTGAAGGAGCTGGGGGAGGTGACGGCTGACAGGGAGCTCTGGTGTGGGTTGGTCCATGAGATCACAAAGAGTCGGAAGCGACTGAACGAATAAACAACAACAAAACAGGTAGATAGGACAGTGTGCTACTATAAATAATGCAATTTTACAGATATGAAGCATGAAACTAAACAAATAAGCAAAAAAGTAACATATGACCTGTGCTCTGGACAACAGGCTACCATAAGGACAAAATATGGAGAAACAGATTGGTTTCCCATTGGTCAGACAAGATTGCATTTCATCACCTTTTGTCTTCCAACCCCCGAAATAACAAGACAGACACAAATATATATGGTTTCAAATTTTGGGCAACTTTTATTAAATAGTTACCTATTTAACTTGTAACTCAACTAACCTTTTGGTGTCAGTTCAACTTGGTGTGTGTAAGCTGGGGTAGCATCTCCTAAAGTCTACCCCTCAGCTATTAAGGCGTACTACCTGGGTCCCCTGTATATTTCAACCCGGGCAACCCGTAAGGGAAACATCAGGAGAAATCTCAACTTTTGAGACTAGACTCTCCCCGCTCCTGGGACATTCACCATCACCTCACCCCTAAAATTAACCGTCTATGTGAGTGTTTTCATAATGCCCCACACCCTTAAGGGGTGCCTTAAGTGTATACAAACCTTTGAATAACTAAACTATTTACGCCACGGATTGGGAGGAAATGTCCTAATTATCTCCCAACCCCACCAAGCCATCTACTATTAACTGAACACCCCTCCTTAAATCGTGCAAAAACAAAGAATTGCCCATCTCAGACAAATGGATTCCATCTGATCTGTAAAGGTGAGGGCTGCCAAACAAGATCTGCCCATGGGATATGTAGGAGCCCCTACCTCTTGCAAGCGCCGTGCGCATGGCCCAGTTCACCCGCTTCCTGGCTGATTCCTTTTTTCTTTTTCTTTTAATTTTTAAACAACCCTGCAATCCGACCACCGGAAGCGAGGGATGATCGCAGACCAGGCGATGTGCACCCGTGGCCATGCATGCCATATTTTACAAATGTCGTTCCAAGCTTGCAAGTACAGGGCCCTACCCTTTGAAAGGCCCAGATCATTGCCTCCGAGGTGTTTCGCCAAATGTCTGGAGGGGGCCCTCTTCAAGACTGTAACAAAAGCGGGAAGAAACCATCCCAACGCATACCTCTGATCCCATGCCACTCAACAGGAGCGACGGATGCGAGGTCTAAATGCTGACCATAATGAGTCCTCATGGCCCGCCTTGAAGCCCAGTGAATGAAACTGTGCCCGCAGACGAGGATCCTCCATTTATGGTTCAGCAACGCAGGATCTGAAACGACAGATCCAACATTTATTATGACAACGGAGTACACACGTATTTCCTGAAGGCATTTAATTTCCATCTGCCCAGGGGTTTTTTTTTTTTGGTTTTTTTTTTCTCTCTGAGTCACATCACATAGCATTGGCCACCGAAGCTTCTCAATGCAGCAATAGTGGGTTGCAACCTGTATTGCCCCAGAAAGCTGGCCATAATGAGTCCTCATGGCCTGCCCAGCTGCCCAGCAAAATAACTGTGCCCGCAGACGAGGATACTCCATCCATGGTTCAGCAAAATGGATCCCAACGAGATCGCCCCAATCAACTTACTACAGTGGAGTACCACGCATTTCCTGAAAGCGTTTTATTTCCATATGCACGGGGTTTAACCCCTCCGAGTCTTGTCCGATAGCATTGGCCACGAAGCTTCTCAAATGCAGCAAGCGTGGGTTGCAAACCTGTATTGCCCCAAAATGCTGACCATAATGAGTCCTCATGTCCTGCTTTGCAGCCCAGTAAAATTAACTGTGCCCGCAGACGAGGATACTCAACCATGGTTCAGCAAAACAGATCTCATGGATCGGCACCATCAACTTATGACAACGGCGTACCACGTATTTCCTGAAGGCATTTGATTTCCATCTGCCCAGGGTTTGATCACCTCCGAGTCATGTCCCATAGCATTGGCCAATGAGGCTTCTCCAATGCAGCAAGAGTGGGTTGCAAAACCTGTATTGCACCAAACCCATCATCCTTAGCACCTTACTGGTGCCTATATACAACTGGTAAGTTGTTAGTTGTATGCCATCCGGCTTACCAAACGGTAACCAGGCCCAGGCTTGCTAATCTGTTTGAATAGCACCAAAGCCTCAACTGGCCATAAAACGGGGTCACTACACTTTGCCAACTTAATGACATTGCCTCTAGACCCCAAATCAGATTTGGCTGACGGCACCAGCCACTCTTCGCCGTTATGCGTTATTGTTGGTCAAATTCAACCAGGGCCTGCATAAACCTGTCAATTTTAAATACTGGACTATCTTGCTGATCCAATAGGGCTGCAAAGGAGCTGTCCAAGCGTCGGCATGAAACAAATTTGCTCCTGTGTGTCCGCATACGCCTCGTGGCCTTCCCAATTGCAGGGAGCTCGAATTTCTGCTATCATGAGTCTGACCCAGACTGCACGACCACCAAGCTAACTTTCTATGCCACCAACTGTTAATATAATCTGAAATACTCAGAGCCCATAAGCAATAAGCCAGCACAGCTAATTGCCCCCTGGTCACTTGTGGGGACAACCCCACCTTTGAAACACCCAAAACTGTGTTATGCGGCATGGCATATGCCCTTCCAAATTTCTCATACTCATAGACCCTCATGTACAAGATCACACGATGTTTGAGGCCAGAGCTAATACACTACCCTTAAAGTTTCAGCCGCAACCGTCCCCAGATGGGCTGGCTGTATTGTGCCGGACTAACGGCTGGGACTATGCCCCTGCTAAAGCCCACAAACGAACGGAACCAGACTGAAGTACAACCAAACGTCAAACACCAGTATAAGAGTCACCGAAGGTGCAACACCCACAGAACATGGAGAGCAAGCGAACCGAAACATCCGACCAACGTGGACTTCTAAGCCTCAATGCCCTGAGGCATAAACGGCCACCCTTAAGGCATTCCTGACCTCCAATTCCAGTCCTTTACATTGCCAGACCCCCTGTTTTGACCCATCAGTATTTACTAAATTTAACGTTGCTCGATGGGATTTGCTTGGCAAGGGCCGTGTGTGTATAACGTGGCCTAAATTAGAGGCATTTAATGGACCAAGGGCCTTGAAATGGACTTAGAGGAACCCCTTGATGAGATCCCCTTCCTATCTGAAAGGTTGGCCAATATTCTCCACACCCTTGCACATGCCTGAAATGAGAAAACTGGTTAACTACTGGGATGAACTATGTCACAGTGAATGGGGTCCCATCTTAATAACAAAGGAGTAACCCCGGGAATGCGACACATAAGTAAGAGCATGCGAGGATGGAGGATGCCTCTGTTTAACTTGAACCCTGAACATATAATACATAAAGCTGGATTAGACTTGGAGGAAAGGAGCAATTAAAATTGAAAGATGGAACAATTTAACATATGCATAGGATGTCATACTACCACAAATCAACTATTTCAGATATTCAGATAACACCATACTACTAGCAGAAAACATCTAATTTTACTATAGAGGAAAATGCAAAGTCAGGTTTGCACCCGAACATCAAGAACACAAAAATGTGAGCGCAGTTGGTTTGATGTTGCTGCTGCTGTATGCCTTCATGTAATTTCTGATTTATGGAAACCCCAAGGATTTCTTGGCAAGATTTGTTCTGAGTGGGATTGCCTTTGCTTTTGTTTGAGGCTGAAAAGTGGCCTCAAGCCAGTCTCAGACTAAAGCCCAACCAACTGATCTTTCATGGAGTCAAAATTTTGGGAGAAAGGGGACTTCCGGTTCGGCAGTATGGCGGTTGGCTGCACTTTCAGTGAGCTCCGAGAGCACTGAGAGCGACAAAGGATTATAAGCTGGTGACAGAAGCAGATCACCTCTATTCTGATCAGAAGAAGATCAGTAGATGCAAACCCGAAGGCAGTTCTCTGCCGCAAGAACCAGGAGACAGATCCGGAGGGAGAAGTATCCAGGACAGCGGGAAGAGGCAAGCCAAAACGGAAGCAAGCTTTATCCTTGCCAAGCAAGCAGCGCTTGAAGACGACCACCGGACCGAACTTTTAAAGGGCATATGTGAGTACACGGAGCAACGGAAAAGGAAAAACCCCCAAACCCCCAAAAGATCGAGATTTCAAATTGACTATTAAACTGAGACTGAATCGGGACTGAATTGTTGAAGGCACAAGTGCCTCCGGAACAATATCTCTGTAGAGGCAGAGGGAAAGAGCACTGGAGTGCATCGGAGTGGGAAAGTGAGAGAGGTACAGGGAAAGAGGAAGAAAAGAGAAGCATTACTATAACCAAGGAAGGCGTAAGAAGAAGCGAGTGAGAAGAAAGGGGAAAAGAAAGACAGAGCCGTAATCAACTGGGAAAGAAAATGGGGGAGGAAGCAGAAATTTAAGGGGGTGAAAACTACAATACCAGCAGAAAGTCCCATCAAGATGGCCGGGCATCCTTGAAAACGCCGAGGGTTCTTCTTCGCTGAGGGAGAAGGAGGTGGAGTGAAGAGGCGGGGTGAAGGAGACGTAGGAGGCTGACCGGAGCAACAGGAGGAGCCATGCAGTGACGCACGACAGTCGGTGGAGGCTGCAGAGCGATGAAAGCAGAGAACTCTACTAAGATGGAGTAGGAGGAAACAACTGAGGAGAAAGGGCGAAATATCGCGAGACCGGTGGAGGGAGTTACAGAGCAACGAAAACCAGGAAGTAAGGAGAAGTGCAAAGTGACGCAAGACGCGAGTAGCAGAAAGAAGGAAAGAGAGCGAGAACAAGGAGGTGTGGTGCTGAGATACAGAGACGACGGGGAAAACCTCAGAGTAACGAAGATGGAGAGGAGCGGAGGAGAAAGAGCGGAGATAGAAGGCGGTGAGGGGCAATAGTCCAGACAGGTAGTGCACTGCAAACAACGAAAGCCCTGAGAAAGTTGGAGGAGTGGAGGGAGTGGAAGTGATAAGCAGGGAAAAGGGCGAGCCAAGAAAGATAAAAAGGCAAGATTGATCAGATAGTAGGAAAACTAAAGGACTGGCAATCAAAAGTAGTGGTGGAATTCATCACCAAGACAAAAAATATAGAGATGGCAAACTCCAAAGGAAGGGGAGAAGGCCCAAAAGATCTACTGAAGGACAAAAAGACACCTGGCAGAAGGGGGTCAAATACATCTGAGCTGACCCTGGAGGACCTGTTTGCGGAAATGGTAAAGATATCAAGAAAACAGGACGACCTCGCAACCAAACAGGAAGATCAAGACAGACTTTTGAGAAATCAGGAATGACTAATAAAAGAAGAAATGCTAAGCCTAAAAAAGACCTCAAGGAAGATATAACATCAATTAAAAGACAGCAATCAAGCATGCTAGAAGAAATGAAAGTCATAAGACAAAAAGAAATAAATTTAGAAGCAAAACAAAAGGAAATGGAAGAAAATTTCAATAAGAAATGGGGAACACTAAATATGTTAAGCAAGAGGCTGGAAGAAAAACAGGAACTACTAGATTTCAAGGAAAAAGTGTTTCAATTAAGGTTCCGAAATGTCGAGGAGGAAGATCAGGAAGACATCAGAGAGGTAATGTCCGGAATCCTAGCAGAGGTCCTCCAAATACCACGAGAAGAAATGCTGAGAGAACTGGACCGGACCTATAGATTAACGACTAACAACTCGAGGAGACACAAAGCCATACGAGATGTCCTCGTGTACTTCAACCAAAGAAATGTAAGAGACGCAGTTCTGAAGGAGAGTGCAAAACCCCCCATGATGTACAACAGTAGGAAAATAACAATTTTCAAAGAATTTCCATCAACGACCTTGGAGAAAAGAAGAAGATACTTCTTCTTAACAGATGAATTAAAAAAGAGAAATATAAAGTACTGATGGGAAAAGAAGGAAGGACTAATGGCGACAATAAAAGGAAAAAGACACTGGATTGCTACAGTCGAAAAAGCAAAATACTACTACAAGAAAATCGTAGATGATGACCCTCACCGAGAGGAAGAGGAGGAAGAGGAGAAGGAAGGAGAAACAGAAGAAGTGGATTAGGAAGGAGGAGAAGAGGGAGGAGAAAGAGAGGAAACGCAGAGCCGGGCGGAAAAGAGGTATAACCAACAAGAGGACCAGGAGTACTAGAGGAGACAAACGAGAGCACAGAAAAGAAGGGAAAACTAACTGAGAAGGTCTTTTTATGCAAATTAATTGTCTGTCTAATAATATAAATGGCCTGAATATACAAAAAAGGAAGAGGGTATTTAACTATCTGAAATCGAAGAATGTTGAGATTATTACATTACAAGAAACCCACATAAGAGGGAAGGATATAGCCTATCTAAGCCATAAAAGTTTGGGGAATATGTATTATTCAGCATGTGATAAAAAGAAAAGAGGGGTGGTTACATATGTAAAGGATACATTACAGAGCAGTCTAGCTTTCAGGGACATGGATGGAAGGTTTGTGGGTGTCAGAATAGAATGGGATAGGAAAAGAATGCTATTGTGTAACATTTACACCCCGAACGGCCCCAAAATTAAATTTTTGAGGGAGCTCAAAAATGCATTGACAAAGAAAATTACGAGGAGTTAATAATCATGGGCGACTATAACGTGGTTACAGAAGGGTGGCTAGACAGGTCAACAAAGAAAAAAGGAGGAAGTGGTCAACTTCCAAAGGAAGTAAAAAAAACCTGGAAGATCTAAATTTGGTTGACAGCTGAGCTGGAGGGAGCAAAACCCAGGCGCGAGGGACTACACGTGCTACTCTAATAGATTCAAATCATGGTCAAGGATTGACATGATTTGGTCCACAAAAAAGATTTTGACAAAGATGGGTAATATTAAAATAATGCCACAGCTTTTCTCTGATCACAGCATTTTACAATTTCAAATAGGGAAGAAACTGCAGTCACAGAAATGGAGACTTAGAGATGATCTTCTGAGCAAAGAGGACCAGAATGTAAGATACAAAGAAATATTAAAAGAGTTTTTTTACTTAAATGTGGATAAAGGAACAGCGGATCATGTTGTCTGGGACGCGAGTAAGGCAGTCATTAGGGGGTACTTTATACAACAAGCAATAATTAAGAAAAACAAAGAGAAAAAACAGAAACAGAACTAATGCAAAGGATAAAGGAAGCAGAGGGAAACCTTAAAAAACAACCAAAAAATAAAGAATACAAACTAAAACTAACTGTTCTAATAAAACAAAAGAATCATTAGATTTAGAAAAAATTGAAAAAAACTTGAAATTTTTGAAACAGAGAAATTTCCAATATGCTAATAAACCAGGGAAGTGGTTGGCTGCAAAAGTCAAAAAATGGAAACAGAAAAACCATATAACACAGATAATAGATAAAGGAAATACATATAATAGTGACAATCAAATAGTAGCAAGATTTCAAAAATTCTACAAGAGGCTATACGGCAAAGATAATATAAAAAGGAGGAAATTCAAAAATATATAAATGCAACAAACCTTCAAAAAATAACGGAAGAACAGAGAGAGGTACTTAATCATCAGGTGGAGGAAGAGGAAGTAAGTAGAGTCATAAGGCAACTTAAGAACAACAAGGCACCAGGCCCAGACGGCCTGACAGCCTTGTACTATAAAACATTTAAAGGGGAACTCATGCCGCACTTGTTAAAAGTCATGAATAATATTTTAAATAACGAGCCAACCCCAGAAACATGGTCAACTGCTAATATAATTGTGCTGCATAAAGAAGGAACGGAAAAATCAGAGGTCAAAAACTACAGACCGATTTCGCTTTTAAATATAGATTATAAGATCTCCGCGAAGATATTAGCAGATAGACTTAAGAGCTTTTTAAATGAATGGATCAAATCAGATCAAGTGGGATTCTTGCCAGGGAGGCATCTGAGAGAGAATATAAGAGTAGTGGTGGATGCTCTCGAATTTTATAGGAAAAACATACAAAATAAAGTCGCACTCTTATTTGTTGATGCGGAAAAAGCATTTGACAGGATGAGTTGGGACTTCCTGAATCTCCTGTTAAATGAACTAGATATTGGATATTATTTCAAGAATGCAATCTCAGCAATATATTCAACACAATCAGCCAATATAACAATTAATGACACAAGCTCAGAAAGAATCCTAATCCGGAAAGGAACGAGACAGGGGTGCCCACTGTTTCCGCTCCTTTTCATAATGATATTAGAGGTCCTATTAGAAGGTATAAGAAAGGACGAAAAATTAAAGGGACTGAGAGTGAGAAAAGACAGTTATAAAATCAGAGCATATGCAGACGACATAGTCTGTATTGTTGAAGATCCAATAGAAAATCTGGAAAAATGGGTATACAAAATAGAAGAATTTGGAAGGGTAACAGGTTTTAAAATGAATAAGGAAAAAACTAAATTAATAATAAAATAACTTAGAAAAATCAGAGAAAAAAATCCTGGAAAAAATAGGAATTCTCTCAACAAATAAATTAAGATATCTGGGGATAATATTAACATCTAAGAACATTGACTTGATAAACAATAACTATGAGGCCAAATGGAAGGATATAAAAAAAGATCTGGGAAGATGGAAACATCTAAAGCTCTCAATGATGGGGAGAATTTCTTTAGTCAAGACAAACGTGTTGCCCAGGATGTTATTTTTATTCCAATGCCTACCGATACTTAAAAATGAAAAACTGTTCACGAAGTGGAATAAAGATCTAAGGGATTTCATATGGAATTATAAGAGAGCTAGAATAAACTGGAAAAATATGGTAGACGAAAAACAGAGGGGGGGCTTTGGGGTCCCCGATTTGAAATCCTATCATGAAGCAAGCGCATTGGAGTGGATAGCAGAATGGACGACACTAAAGGACCCAAAACTATTGGCATTGGAGAGTCATGATTTGAGGGCGGGGTGGCATGGGTACCTATGGTATGAAAAAACAAAGAGAAAGAAACTTCAAAGAACATTGCATTAGAGGTCCCCTAATAAGAATATGGTTGAAGGATAAGGAAAGACTATTTGAAAAAACACCAAAGTGGTTATCCCCACACGAGGCTTTTTACAGAAGAGAGATGGGTAAAAAGGAGTGGCTAAAATATGGAGATGTACTGAAGATAGCAGAAGGAGTAAAAATGAAGGAGTTGAAGGAATTACAGGATATTGATAGTACTATAAATTTGTATCAATACTTACAGATAAGAGAAGTATACAAAAGAGACAGATTAAAGAGTTTTGAGATGGGAAAGAATTTCTGGGATGAGGTGGTGGAGAAAGAAAGTGGAAAAATATCTATACTATATAAAAAAAATTTGGAGTGGCTAACAGAGGAAGAAATAGTCAAAAACTGTATGATAAAGTGGGCCCAGGATGTGGGACACGAAATTCTTTTACAAAAAATGTGGAATGTGCATATGAAATATACTTATGCATATGAGTTAAAGGAGAGTGGCATGAAAATGTATTCCTTCCGGTTTGGGAAGGAATGATGGTGGACGCCTGAAGTGCGGGCTCCGTGGAGCTGAGGATTGATAGCTAGATTGGGGAGGAAAAACGGCAACCCCGGCAAGCATTTGAAGCAAGGAATGCTGCCCAAGCACCAGGGGTGAGTCCCTTCTTGGATTAGAAGGTGGGAGAAAGCGGTAGCCCCAAGCCTTAAGCTGGGCAGGGGAACCGCTGACGCCCCACTCCTGGGTGCCAAGAATCAGCTACATTCCTGAGGCGCTCGCAACCCATTTGGGGGAGACGCCACAACACCTCACCTTCCCTAGTTTCCTCAAGATTAAAGAAGAGAAAGAAAGAAGGTGAAGGATAAATTAAAAAAATTGAGGAATCTTGTTAGAAGACAAATAATAACTCAAACAAGATCTCTGGGAGACCCAAGTCGCGCAAATCAGCAAGTCAGGGAACACCTGGAAGGGCTGCGCTGTCGCTTTAAGAGTGAGGAGATCCAAGAAGGGCGAGGAGATTCCTACCGAGAAAAGCGACGCTCAAACCTGGAAAACAGGTGAAGGTGTTTTGGCCGGAGAGGTTGCTGCGGAGGGAGAGAAGGCGAGGAGGCTGTGAAGGCAAGCAGGAGGAGGAGGATACGAGGAGAAAACTTCAAGACGGGTGGAGGACGACGCAGGGACGCAGAGACGGCGTAGGCACGCATAAACAGCGCGTAAACGAAGTATTGGCAAGTTGCAGCGAGACCCTGAGTGCGAAACACGGAAGAAGGAGCTCTGCGCCACAAACCCGATAGCATAGCAAGCGACCTAGAAGGGTCCGGACGCCAGAAACGCCAGGAAAGCATAAAACAGAGAAGTAACCTACACTCAGAAGCTGGAAGGCTACAAAAAGAGAAATTAAGGGAGACAACCGATAAAGCAAACCCAGAAATCTCTTGAAACCTTGGAGGGGAAAAAAAGGTAGGATATAAAAGATTTCCATATTTAAGAATAAGTACCAGGCTGAAAAAGCAATCGCTCAGGCCTAAGGAGACATGGCTAGAAGGAAACCAGATAGAGTACTTTGAAGCCTTCTGGGACAAACGGGTAGAAGAGAATCATTTCATGAAGAGGGACAAATAAAAGACCAACTCAAAGAATTGATATATGAAGTAAAAAGGCTGGATGATACAGTGGAGAAAGGTGCAGATGAAAGAAAACAGATCAAGGAAGGAATCATAGAGATGAGGAAAGAAATGTCTACAATGAGAAAAGAAGTAATTGCATTATATGATAAAGTGGATTCAATTCAGAGGAAGGAAGAGGATACAAGGAAGATGATACAAATGGAACAAAAGAGAGTTAATGAACTGGATAGAATGCAAGGGGACCTGGATAAGAAAAGCATTCAACTGGAATTGTTCCAGAAAGAATATCAACTTAGGATGAGAGGAATGCCAGAACTGGACAAGGAAATGTATGATGACACTATGAAAAATAGTATAGAACTGATCGCGAAAATCCTTCAGAAACAAGAAACATATACTGAAGAAAAAATCGTCAAAGCCTTCAGAATACATACAGCCTTTTCGAGAAGAAATAAATCTGAACGAGACATCCTTGTCCAATTCAACTCCACAAAAACTAAAGAAGAGGTTCTGAGAAATCAAAGCTTAACCCCTTGTATCTATAAAGACAAGAAAATCATCTTCTTAAGAGAAATCCCTAGCTCCATCTTGGAGAATAGAAAAAATTATTACTTCCTCACGGATCTACTCAAACAAAAAGACATTAGATTCAGGTGGGAAAAAAAATCGGGGGATCCAATTCACATGGAGAAATGAGAGACACTGGATTAATTCTAGAGAAAAAGCAGAAGAATTTTATTAAAAAATGGGAACACATCCTAACCAAAAAAGGAAAATCTTACCCTACCAAGAAAAAGGAAGGAAAAAACCCAGAAGGAAAAAACCCAGATCCAAGAGACCACAAAGCGAATATGAAGGAGAAAGATATAGAGGACCACATCAAGAACAAGCCAGGTGAAGATAAGAGAAATACACCCAACCAACATCTGGATGATAAAGAACAAGAAGACTACATAGAAGATGAGGAGGATGAGGAGAACGACCAGGACTTAGATTCAAATTCCAAAGAGGAGAACAGCTTACTTGAGGAAGAAGAAATCTAATTAATACATGGAGGTAAAATGCTACTCTCTTAACATAAATGGGCTCAATATTCCGGAGAAAAGGAAAAAAACCTTTGCCTTTTAAAAAAGCAAAAAGCGGCTATTATCGCCATACAAGAGACTCATATAAAACTTAGTAGGCAGGACCTCCTAGAAAGTAAACCCCTGGGAATCCTCTTCTCCTCTTCAATAGAAAAAAAGCAGAGAGGCGTGGCTCTCTATATTAAACCAGACTTAAAGCCCAATTTCGAATTTAAAGACAAGGAGGGCAGATATATCGCCGTCTCAGTAAATCTAAGGGGGGTAAAAACTTTGGTAGTGTGCATTTATGCTCCAAATGGGCCCAAAGCAAAATGTTTTGAAGGGTTAAACAAAAAAATGGCAAAGATAGAATGTGATGGTAACATTATCATGGGCGACTTTAATGGTATTGTTAATCATAGTTTGGATAAGAACTATAATAGCGCTAAAAATAAATCAGCCACTAGTACATTGCCCAAAACCTTTTTTGATTTAATTGGAAATTATAATTTAGTAGATACGTGGCGCTTTCACAAAAATGATCAAAAGGATTTCACCTTCTTCTCCGGAAGAAGAAAAACATGGTCGCGTATTGATATGTTGTGGACTTCAAAAAATTTAATTTCAGGGAGCTCAAATGCCAAGATTCATCCCAGATTGATATCGGACCATGCCCCAATAGAAATTACCTTAAAATTAGGTAATAAGCATTTTAATTGGCGATTAGCAGATTGGCTACTGAGAACGGAAGAACAAATTGAAAGAAATAAGAAACTGCTAAAGGATTTTTTCGAATTAAATGACTTACCGGGCATGGGGATCACAAATCTATGGGATACGAGTAAGGCGGTAATGCGGGGGCATTTTATTGCCCAAGCTAACTACCAGAGAAAGCAAAAAAATCAGGAACTCACATCTTTGCAAAAAGAGCTAGAACAGACAGAAAAAGATTTGAAGAAAAACCCAAAACAAAAAAAATTGGAGACTAGAAATCAACTATTAAGAAAACAAATAAATTTATTGACAATGGAACAAAATGAAATTAAACTAAAATATCTAAAACAAAAATATTTCGAAAATGCAAACAAACCGGGAAAATGGCTGGCACACCAATTTAAAAAACAAAAACAAAATAATCTGATAAATAAAATAAAAAGAGATGGGAAAGAAATTAATAAAGATAAGGAGATCTTGAGAGAATTTAGAGAATTCTTTCAAGAGCTGTTTAGAACAAGGAATCTTGACAAGGAAAAATTCAAGAATATGTGAGCTCACAGATCCAAGAAAAAATAAATGATGAAGATAGAGAACTACTAAATAACCCCATTACAGATAAGGAAATAGAAAAGGCCATAAACGCACTCAAACCAGGGAAAGCCCCAGGCTCAGACGGTTTCACAGATATGTATTATAAAAAATTAAAGGAAGAATTGATTCCCTATTTAAAAAAAACAATGAACCACGCTCTGACAGGATATATCCCAAATACATGGAAAGCGGCAAGCATAATTATCTTCCCCAAAGAAGGGAAAGATTTAATTGAAAACTACAGGCCCATTTCCTTGCTTAATTTAGATTATAAGTTATACACAAATATTTTGGCAGCTAGATTCAAAGTTTTCTTAAATAAATGGATAAATAAAAATCAAACGGGCTTTCTCCCAAAAAGACACATGAAAAGTAACATCAGAAATATTATAAATATCTTGGAATACTTAGATAAAAATATTGGGAGAAAAACCGCTCTGCTCTTCTTGGATGCAGAGAAAGCTTTTGACCAGGTAAGCTGGGATTTAATAGAAATACTGATAAGAGAACTGGACTTAGGCTATTATTTTACGTTGGCAATTAAGGGCATATATAACTCCCAAAATGCCTCAATTATTGTAAATGGTCAGAAATCCGATAGTTTTGAGATACAGAGGGGGACCAGGCAAGGGTGCCCCCTCTCACCACTGATCTTTAATTTTGTGCTGGAAATCTTACTAAAGAAAATATTTAAAAACTCAGAACTAAAAGGCCTGAAGGTAGGGAATTATGTTTATAAAGTTTATGCATTTGCCGATGATTTAGTTTGCATTATTGAGAATCCTATGGAAAATTTAGGAGCTTGGATACAGGAAATAGAAAAGTTTGGAGAAATATCAGGCTTTAAATTAAACAGGAAAAAATCAAAAATTCTCACAAAGAATATACAAGACAAAGAGAAAGAAAAAATCCAAGAAAAATTTGGTATGGAGGTAGTTAAGAAAATCAAATATCTAGGTATAAATATTACTTCAAACAATGGACAATTAATTAAGAATAACTATGAAAAGGTCTGGAAAGAGATCAAGGAGGATCTAAATAGATGGAAAAATCTTAGCTTATCACTCTTGGGCAGAATCTCTACGTTAAAAATGAAAATTTTCCCAAAGATAAATTTCCTGTTCCAAATGCTCCCGATTTTGAAAAATGACTTTATGTTAAAGAAATGGCAATCGAAACTTGCCAAATTTATATGGCAAGGACGGAAAGCCCGAATAAAACAAAAATACTTAATTGAGAAAACTAGCAATGGAGGCTTTGGAGTCTCCCACCTTTGTAAATATTATGAGGCGAATTGCCTAGAAGCGCTAAAAGTTTGGGTAGCTCTAAAAAACAAAAACCAGCTGAACCTGGAAGGCTTTGGAAACCAGTTTGGATGGCATGCCTATCTGAACTACGACAAGGTGGGGCAGGATAGAAATTTTAAAAACCATATAGTCAGAGCAGCTCTATTTAAAGTTTGGACTAAATACAAGAAAATATGGTATAACAAAATACCCACATGGATCTCTCCGCTGGAGGCTTTCCAAGTAATTAAAATAGAAGGAGAATATTGGCCCAAATACAAAGATTTATTGAAGGACGATGGGTCCAACTTGATTATAAAAAAACAGGAGGAGCTGTTACACTTCAAACTAAGCTAGTTTCAGTATAATCAATTTTAAAAAAGGTTCTCGATTGACAAGCAAACTGGCTGGGAATGGATACCCCCTAAGATAGAGAAAATATGGCTTCTATCAGAAAGAAAAACGGTGAGCTTACTTTACAACTATTCATTAGAAAAAGATTTTCAGGGAAAACCTATAAAGGAATATATGCAAAAATGGGAAGCTAATATTGGACATCCCATCCCCATGGAGGACTGGGAAAAAATATGGAAAATAAAGCAAAAATACACATATGCTTACTGCCTAAAATAAAATATGTTCAAGATAATATATAGGTGGTATATCACTCCCAGCCAATTGGCAAAAATAAATAAAAATAATAATGAATTATGTTGGAAATGCAAACAAGAACGGGGAACCCTCTTTCATATGTTATGGTCTTCTAAGATTGTTAAAAGATACTGGAATATGATTTATAAGAACATTCAAGAAATTATTCAGGCTAAATTTGAAAAAAAAACCGGAGTTTTTTCTTTTAAATATCACAGGGTTTGAAAAAAACAATAACCTTGATAGACTCTTGACCTACCTCACAACCTCAGCGAGGATAACATTAGCCAGATACTGGAAAGGCCCAGAAATTCCAGACGAAGAGGAGTGGCTACTAAAAACAACTGAGATCGCAGAAATGGACAAACTTACATACATGCTCCGGGACAACTCGCCGAAAAGATTCGAACTTACTTGGCAGCCCTTCATAAAGTTCATTAAAGATAAGAAAAAAATCAATCTAAAAGGTTTTAAAATCTAACTCTGGGAGATCTGCCCTTTAGCGCAATCTCGATCTTCAACACGAGATGTGAAGTCAACATGTCATGTCTTTTTTTATTCTTGATGTCAACATGTTTTTATTATCCCAATGTATACCAACATTGTATACCCCCCCACCCCGACTGTGTTTGTTTGAATGTATTGCTGAATTGTGTGAATAAAGCTTTTTCACAAAAAAAGTCCTAGAAGGTAGCACATAACAACTCAAAGACCTGCCGGAAGAGGGCCGACTTTCAGACCTTCCGAAAAGCCAACAGATTACGCAAGGCCCGAACCTCCGGGGGTAGTGCGTTCCAGAGAACTGGGGCGATGATGGAGAACGCCCTTCTGCGTGTTGAAGTTAGGTGGTATTGCTTGACATTGGGCACGGCTAGAAGACTCCAGTCTTCGGATCGAAGTGTTCTCATGGGACAGTATGGGGTTAGGCGGTCCCTTAGGGCAGTCTTTCTCAACCAGTGTGCCGTGGCACACTAGTGTGCCGTGACGGACCTCCTGCTGTGCCGCGAGAAAAGCTCTCTGCCCCTTCCTCCCCCCCCTCCTGTCGAACTCCTGCTGCTTGGGGGAGGAGGAGGAAGGGCCAAGTAGTGGCGAAGAAAAAGAAGAAGGGGCCGGGGCGCCGCCTCCGGCCATTTCCCCAGCCAGCCTCCAATCCGCCATGACTCCCACCATGACTTTCGCCCCTAGCTCGCTGAAGCCGCGTGGAGGAGGAGCCCCACCCACTGAAGTCCGTCCACCGCTCATGCTCCTCCTCTGTAGGAGAGCTGAAGCTGGGGGGAGGGGGCGGGGCATGGCGTGGCCTGGCTCTGCCCCCTCCCCCGGCCTCGGCACTCCCAGAAGCTGCTCCAGTCTTATGGGGACAGTGCCAAGCCAGCATTGTGCTGGCTCTGGCACCGCTGGCTTGGCACTGCCCCCTCAAGGCTGGAGCAGCTGCTGGGAGAGGTGAAGCCGGGGGTAGGGGCGGGGCATGGCGCGGCCTGGCTCTGCCCCCTCCCCCAGCTTCGGCACTCCCAGCAGCTGCTCCCAGCAGGCCAACAACCCCCAGCCGTTCTTTACTGTGTTAGAGTGTCATTTTGTGTCATTTTGGTTGGTGGTGTGCCCCCGGATTTTTTTAATGTTAAAAGTGTGCCGCGGCTCAAAAAAGGTTGGGAAACACTGCCTTAGGGACACTGGCCCCAGACTAACATTTTGAAGGTGATCCGGTACTCAATAGGAAGCTAGTGCAGTTCCCGCAAAATTGGTGTAATGTGGCAACTCGCAGGAGCTCCTGCGAGCAACCGAGCTGCGGCCTTCTGCACCAGCTTGAGTTTCCGGGTCACCGACAGAGGCAGGCCAATGTAGAGAGCATTACAGTAGTCTAACCTTGAGATGACCGTGGCTTGGATCACCATGGCCAAGTCGTGCCAAGACAAGTAAGGGGCCAGCCTCCTAGCCTGGCGAAGATGGAAAAGTGCCACTCTGCTGACAGCAGAGATTTGCGCCGCCATTGAAAGCAGAGGGTCCAAAAGAACTCCAAGGCTCTTTACTGAAGATGACGGGCATGACGCCACGCCGCCCAGGGTCGGACGCTGGACATCCCTACCGCCCGGACAGCCCAGCCAGAGGATCTCTGTCTTCGCTGGATTCACCTTCAACCTACTGGCTTGCAGCCATCCAGTAACAGCTTCGAGACAGAGAAATTATTGGGTATGGTTTCGGGCCTGCCCCCAATCCTCAGAATGAGCTGGGTGTCACCTCATTCTCAAAGTCACATTTAGGCTAAATTACATGCAGTTAAACTTATTTATTTATTTATTTCCAACATTTGTACCTTATCCTTCTCCATCCCTGACTCAGGGTGGCTTACAATGGCAACCATTCAACACCAACACATACAGAATACATATACAATATATCACAACATTACACATTAAATAAAACCATTGAGTCAAAAACCAATTTAAAAACATTATTAACAAGCATGTAGCCAAATCCAATCCAATTCAGCGTTCCAAGACTTCGTCGGAGCCCGTCCATTGGCAGTTCACATAAATATATAAACATCCCATTGATTCACACCAGTCTCTCTCCTGTTTGGAAGAGTGTGAAGACAGATCTCTTCAAATGGACTTTTTAAAGTGTTTTATTGATTAAAGAGGTGGTTTTAGTGATTTAATTATTTACCTTGGCAGCTGGTGGCACCCATGTCATTTGGATAATGAATTCATTTAGAGGGAGCTTTAAAGGAGCTGTCCAAGATGTTGAGATAAATGTGGATAAGTCCATTAATATTCGTACAAAAACCTGGAAATTCACTATCCAATGACTTTCATTTTTTTTAGTTATGTTTGTTGTGTTTCCTCTCTCCGTGCATCTCTCTCGGCATTACTTCGCGAACAAAGATTCAGGAAGGACTCATTCCACACTTTCTACAAGCGCATTGATGACCAAAAAGGCCAACCCGAGATAGGCAAGTCCGGTTGCAGAAAGCATAGCAGAAAGTCTCCTGGGTGATGTTGTTTCCAAGTTGCGGTTCTTTCTGCGTTGTTGTTTCTCTTCGAGACGCATTCAGCGTATCTTCTCGAAAGAGGCCACAACATTATGGATAGTGTGTCTCCACGCCTCCCGATGTGAGACCAAGGTGGACCGTTTTTGGTGATCAATCTGGCTGAGCCTGAGAGGTTGTTTCAGGGAGTCCTTATATCTCTTTTTTGGGGCGCCTCTCTTGCGCTGACCCGTGGCGAGTTCACCATAGAGTAGTATCTTTGGGAGGCGGTGGTCCTCCATCCCAGAGATGTGCCCTGCCCAGCACAGCTGTGTTCTCAATAGCATGGCCTCAATGCTGGTGATCCCTTGCTTGCTCAAGGACAGCAACATTAGTCACATAGTCGGTCCAGTGTATATTTAGGATTGTGCGAAGACAGCGCTGAGGAAAGCGTTCGAGGAGTCGTAGGTGTTGGCGATAGGTGACCCATGTTTCAGACTCATAAAAAAGAATAGACAGTACGAGAGCTCTGTACACACTGATTTTGGTGCTTTGTCTCAGGTGCTTGTTGCTCCAGACTCTTTTGTGAAGACTTCCGAATGCACTCTATGCCTTTGCTAATCATAATAGCAACATAAACATGTCATCGATTTTTTAAAAATGAAAAAGTTCATCTGTGAAGAGAAGATTACCTGTTTTGTATTTTATGATTATCTTTTTTGATGTCTGAATAACTTCTGTCATGATTAGGATAGCCAAGTGCAAAAGAAAATGAATTTATTGTTATGAGGTTGCTATAGTGCATTCATGACAGAATAAAAGTGCCTTCGGATGGAGCTCACCACACTACATCGTCCCTCTCCCATAATCACATTCTGCTTGTCGAGCCTCCGGTGGCGGCAATGGATTAAAGCCTTGTGCCTGCAGGACTGAAGACCGACAGATCAGAGGTTCAAATCCGGGGAGAGTGCGGATGAGCTCCCTCTGTCAGCTACAGCTCCCCATGCAAGGACATGAGGGAGGCCTGCAACAAGGATAGCAAAACATCAGAACAACCGGGTGTCCCCTGTGCAAAGTTCTTGCAGATGGCCAATTATCTCACACCAGAAGGGAATTCCGGTCACTGATGACCTGGGTAGGGCGTAGGGTTTGCCCCCGCCCCCGGCTCCTCCCTCTTTCCTGGCTTCGCCCCCACCCCACCCCACCCCTGCATGCATACAGTCAAATATAATCTTTTAATGAGATAAAATGCAGGGATAAGATATTAAATTATTTTAATTTAATATTAAATATATTTAATTCCATCCTCCCCTCTCCCCTTATTTTTATTTAATATTGAATATATTTAATTCCATCCTCCCCCCCCCCCATAATGTATCCCATCTCCCCTTATTTCATCTTTAAATATATTTAATTTTATATTTAACACATGAGGGGAGATGGGGGGGAGGGAATGAGGACCCCCCTGAGGAGCCCCCTGCTTCGGCCTACCTTTTCCAAATGCGCAGGATCCAGGAGTACCCGGACGACGAGAGAGGCGACGACCGACTGAGTCGAAGAAGTTCCTAATCGCATCTGTGGGCCTCAGCGATCCAGTAGTAGAGTAGCTGAAGAGTATCGCGAGAATACGCAATCCACACGGGATTTCGCTGTCAATCCCGTGTGGATTGCGTATTCTCGCGATACTTGCTCCAAATCCGGAAGTAGGTTTTAAAATTTTTTTTATTATTTATTTTATTTTTCAATTTTTATTTTTTATTAAAAAGCTTAGGGGGCCGGAGGGAAGGGGCTAGGGGGCCGTATACGGCCCCCGGGCCGCCAGTTGGACAGCCCTGTTATATAATGTTTTCTGCTACACTCCGGATATTGCAGAGCAGAGGAAGGTCTCATGTGCAATGCACAGTTGCAGCAAAATTAGATAGGAGGGGAAATTTAAAAAACATGGTGGACATGTGTTGCATAGGACAAGCACAGGTATAAAATGAATCTATGTGAAAGACTGATGGAGAGGTGTGTGAATGTGATCTGGATTACTGCAATGCACCCTACGTGGGGATACCCTTGAAGACGGCCCGGAAACTTCAACTTGTCCAACGATCAGCAGCCAGATTAATAACTGGGGTAAATTACAGAGAGCGGTCAACCCCCCTGTTTAAAGAGCTTCACTGGCTGCCGTTTATTTTTCGGTCCCAATTCAAGGTGCAGGTGATCACCTACAAAGCCCTAAACGGTTCGGGACCTGCCTACCTTTATGACCGGATTTTCCTCCATGAACCAGCTCGAACCCTCCACTCCTCGGGGGAGGCCCTCCTTTTGCCTGTGCCAGTCTCCTAGACTCGTCTGATGGGCACAAGCCTTCTTCTCTGTGGCCCCCCAACTCTGGAACTCTTTGCCTGGAGAGATTAGGAAAGCCCCCACTCTGGAGACCTTTAAAGAACCACTTTTGAAACCTGGCTTTTCCGCTGTGCCTTCAGAGAGCAGTCATTAAATTTTTTGCCATTGCTCTCCTCAATGCCCCTGTTCTTGGAGTCCACCCCCCCCCATGTTTACATGTACTCTCCTTTGCAAAGAAGCTACTCCGCTTATCTCACCCTGAGTTTTTATCGTTTTATATTCATGCATGCGGCCCGCCCTGTCATTTGTGATTTTAGAGTGCTATTTGTATATTGTTCTTTTGTTTATATGTATGTATATTTATTGTTTGAGGGTGTAAATAAACACCCTCAAATAGAATTCTTTGAGGGTGTAAATAAACACATAGATGAAGGGGACCCAGTCGATATTGTTTACCTTGACTTTCAAAAGGCTTTTGACAAAGTCCCTCACCAAAGGCTCCTAAATAAGCTCTTCAGCCACGGAATCAGGGGACAGGTCTTGTCCTGGATTGGAACCTGGCTAAACTGTAGGAAACAAAGGGTGGTAATAAACGGACATTTCTCTGGGTGGAAAGAGGTGAGAAGTGGCGTACCCCAAGGTTCAGTTTTGGGTCCGTTACTTTTTAATTTATTCATTAATGATCTGGATGTAGAAGTAAATTGTGAGGTAGCAAAGTTTGCAGATGACACTAAACTGTTCAGGGTAGTTAAAAATGAAACTGATTGTAAAGAGCTCCAGAAAGATCTCTCGAAATTGAGTGAATGGGCAACAAAGTGGCAAATGCATTTTAACCTAAACAAGTGTAAAGTCATGCACATCGGGGCAAAGAACCCCAAATACACTTATCAACTGATGGGATCAAAGCTTTCTGAGACTAACCAGGAAAGGGATCTCGGGGTTTTGGTGGACAGCTCAATGAAGATGTCAACCCAGTGCGCAGCAGCAGTGAAAAAAGCAAATTCTATGCTTGGCATGATCAGGAAGGGAATCGAAAATAGGTCGGCAAATGTTGTATTGCCTCTCTACAAATCTATGGTGAGGCCACATCTGGAGTACTGTGTACAATTCTGGTCACCGCACCTCAAGAAGGATATAACGGAACTGGAAAAGGTCCAGAAAAGGGCAACAAAAATGATCCAAGGGATGGAGCAGCTCCCTTACGAAATCAGGTTGCAACGCTTTGGTCTTTTCAGCCTTGAAATACGGCGTTTAAGAGGTGACTTGATCGAAGTGTATAAAATCATGCATGGGATAGAAAAGGTGAATAAAGATATTTTTTCTGTCACCCAACACTAGGACTAGGGGGCACTCCCTAAAGCTCCAAGGTAGGAAAATTAGGACTAATAAAGGGAAATATTTCTTCACCCAGAGGGTCATTGGGTTATGGAACTCACTTCCAGAGGAGGTTGTGACAGCTGTCAGCCTGGACAGCTTCAAGGCAGGATTAGACAGATTCATGGATACCAAGGGAATCAGTAGTTACTGAAATGGACATCCAAGTGCCACCTCTGTGTTGATGGAGGCAGGCAGGATTTCCCGGGTACTGGTTGTGGGGGTCGGGAGCAGGTGAGGGTTTTGCCCTCCTTTCTGCTAGAGATCCCCGTGTACAACTGGTGGGCCACTGTGTGACACAGAATGCTGGACTAGATGGGCTGAGGCCCGATTCAGCATGGCTCTTCTTATGTTCTTATGTTCTTATTGTGTTTATTATTGATGTATTGATTTTTATTTTATTGTAATTGCTGTTTGGGCGTGGTCCTACGTGAGCCGCCCCGAGTCCCCATCGGGGAGATGGTGGCGGGGTATAAATAAATATTATTATTATCATCTTTCCAATAGGGCATATTCTACTTGCTCAAAGAGCCTAATTGTTCCGAGATTACAGG
Source organism: Anolis apletophallus (assembly GCA_030556195.1). NCBI lineage: Eukaryota > Metazoa > Chordata > Lepidosauria > Squamata > Anolidae > Anolis > Anolis apletophallus. The sequence goes on from JARBWK010000006.1 coordinate 21,961,098, forward strand.
CTGGTGTGATGAAACCCAAGGCTGCTACACCTTTAATGACTGTGTTAACCATGGAACAAGCTACAACAGTGTTTTTCAACCTTTTTTGAGCTGCGGCACACTTTTTACATTTACAAAATCCTGGGGCACACCACCAACCTATATCCAGAGAGCACTGTGGACTCAAACAATGTTGGATCCGGACCAAACTTGGCATGAATACTCAATATGCCCAAATGTGAACACAGATGGAGTTTGGGGAAAATAGACCTTGACATTTGGGAGTTACAGTTTCTGGGATTTATAGTTAACACACAATCAAAGAGCATCCTGAACTCTTGCAACAATGGAATTGAACCAAACTTGGCATATTGAACTCTCATTACCAACAGAAAGTACTGAAAGGTTTTGCTTAGGCATTGACCTTGAGTTTGGAAGTTGTAGTTCACCTACACCCAGAGAGCAGTGTGGACTCAAACAATGTTATGTTATATTGTTGTTTGTTTTCTATCCAGAATCACAATGTTGGAAGGAGGGTCACCCCTTTAAGGTCCCTAAAACAGGCATGGGAAAACTTTGACCCTCTGAGTGCTTTGGACTCCAACTCCCACCATTCCTAACAGCCTGGGGCCCTTTCTTGCTTAAGTGACTGAGGGGGGGGGGAAGGAAAAGGGCCTGAGGCTGCTAGGAATGGTTGGAGTTGGAGTCCAAAACATGTGGAAGGTCCAAGTTTGCCCATGCCAGCTTTTGACAGAGACCTCTTCCTCCCCCTTCGCGCCCTTTCTTCCCCCTCCTGCCGAACATTTACTTTTTCTTCCCTACTCGGGCTCCCTTCTTCCCAGCCTCGCTCTGCTCGCTTTGCCTCGCTTTGTTCACGCTGCCGCTTTTGCTGCCATTTTGATCCGAGGGGGCAGTCTGAGCGTGTTCAGGGGGGGAGGGAGGAAGATGTGGGGTGAGTCTGCGCAGTAGCGCCCGCATGGGTCACGTCTTCCTCCCTCCCCCCTCCCCTTCTGAACACGCTCACGCTGCCCCCTCAGATCAAAATGGAGGCAGAAGTGGCAGCGTGAGCAAAACGAGGCAAAGCGAGCAGAGCGAGGCTGGGAAGACGGGAGCCTGAGTGGAGAAGAAAAAGTATTCGGCAGGAGGGGGAAGAAAGGTTATTGGAACTTCCAATTTCCTACGGCACACCTGATGTTCGCTCGCGGCACACTAGTGTGCCGCAGCACACCGGTTGGGAAACACTTAGCCATGAGCCTCTGCTGAAAGTCCCACATACTTCTTCAAGGAGAAGGCCAGAAGACCTTAGAATGGTATAGTTCCTTTCTCCGGTTGGTCAGCGATCAGAGAGAAAAAGCCAAAATGCATCGGAAACTAGATTACAAAAAGCTCCAGCTAGCCTGCATCGCCCTGTTCTGATACTGAAGACACCAGCATCTTCCCTGGAAATTGCATTCTAGAAATTGTTTGATATTTAGTCTTCTGTTGAATCCAACCCATTTGCTTTCACAGTGCCACATGCGAAATGAGATTACAGTTATTTAAACTGCCAGAATCTAATTAAGGTTTACTCAATAAAAGTATTACTACAGCTTCCTTTAAGGGTTCAGATACAATACCTTCCTTCAGCAAAATATTAACCTCTCCTGTCATCGATCAGATCCATTCTAGCTGCTTTAATCAGGCAGGAAAAGTCTCAAGTGAGCATGTTTCATCTCTCAACTTTAGAGGATTCTCATAAGAGTACAATGGGATAAAGTAGGATTTATTTTTATTTTATTTTTTTACCATAGTTATATACCGCCTTTCTCAGCCCAAAGGCGATATATAAATATGGTAAATAAATTATGCCAATTAGACAATCGGCATAATTCAATGCTCCCGACAACATAAAATATAATTAAAAACATTATTTATACCCCGCCACCATCTCCTCAAGGGGACTCGGGGCGGTTTACACGAGGCCAAGCCCAATAACACATAATAACAACATAACAGCAAATAATAAAGCAATACATTCAATATACTTACACACCAGCTATAAAAGACAGTATAACACCATTCTGGGTGGGCCAAATGTAACATATTAAAAATTCCGGAAGGCGTGCAAAACACTCCTGTTTCAGCAGGCATTTGGTGTCTAAGACTGCTGATCCTCGGACACTTTGCCCTCCTATTTTATGTGCACAGCTCCTATTGAGTTGTATTTTATGTAGCTAATATCTGTTTTATTGTGTTTTCATTGTGTTTTTACTGTGTTTTACTTTGAGATTCCACTATTGTGAGTCGCCCCGAGCCAAATTGGGAGTGGCGACTAGTAAGTGCAAATAATAATTAATTAATTAATACATATATAAATGAACACTTTGTACTTGCCTACCTAAAATCTGTTAAGGATAAGAAGAGAGGGCAATCCTAATTCGGTCCTACTTTTCTCTGATCAAAATCATCCCCACAATTTCAGCATGCCTTCTCTTGCAATTTTAGACCTGGGTGAATTCATTTTTACTTTGTAAATTACTTTGAAGGTTGAAAAAGGCATTCTCTGGATCTAAAATAGCCCCGGCAAGGCAAAAAAACAATGTGCCAAAATCTACAACAACCATCACATATGGGTGTCAGACTACTTTGGGTCAGAAAAAAAAGGAAGACCTGGAAGCATCAAATATTACTTTGGAGACCATGTATAGGCTGCACTTTCCCATCCCTGGTCTGGATAAATGGATCTGTGATTTCTCTTACACTTGATGTAAGAGAATGAAAGACAATGCCATCTGTGCTGAATATTAGGCTTGGTTTAGAACCCAAAAATCGCGATTCGAAAATCAAATGGGGGGGGGGGGGGATTTTTTTATTAGTAATAGAAAGACTTACAAAAAATTTCCAAAAATTTCTAAAATGTAACGTAATTACTAACGAAATTCTTAATTAGTTCTAAATTCCCCAAAGCAGGGAAACAGGACTGACACTGTTTTAAGCACAGGCAAATCAAGGGGCAACATTTCCCTTCTCTGGAGTGCAATTCACTGGGACCTATTATTATTATTATTATTATTATAAAATGCCTGGGCCTGCTTGGAGGGAAATATAATGAATTAATATTATTATTATTATTAAATGCTTTGGCCTGCTTGGGGGGAAATATAATGGATTATTAATATTATTATAATAAAATGTTTGGGCCTGTTTATGGGGGAATATAATGGATTATTAATATTATTATAATAAAACGTTTGGGCCTGCTTATGGGAGAATATAATGGATTATTAATATTATTGTAATAAAATGCCTGGGCCTGCTTATGAGAGAATATAATGGATTCATATATTATTATTAATAATATTATTATTAAAAAAGGCCTGGGCCTGCTTGCAGGGAGATATAATGGATTCATATATTATTATTATTAATATTATTATAAAAGGCCCGGGCCTGCTTGCAGGGAGATATAATGGATTCAACAACAACAACAACAACAACAACAACAACAACAATTTTATTGATTAGCCAGAAGCCATATCAAATACACACAGAACACAGACACATTGCAATGATTCTAAAAACAATCTGAGGAGAATTCCAGACCATTACATCAATTAAACCCCTGTTTTGCCCAGCAGGAGGGATTCTAAGGGAGGTGGTAACAATTCACAGGTCCTCATCTCCAACACAATTTATTCCAATTGCATCTATGTAATCAGATCTTAGTTTCATGGCTTTACAGAGAAAACGAGCAGTAGCATCTGTTATCAGCTTGTTGGAGCCGGCCAGCAGAAGTGAGACTTTTGCTAGAGGTCCCACTGATTTTTCCCCACAAGAAATATCTCTAGCAGTTGTTTTCTCTCTATTTGATAGATTTTGCAATAGAGCAGAAGATGAGTTAGATCTTCGATCTCAGGGGCACCACAAATACAGATACGCTCTTCATAGGGAATTTTCTTGAACCTCCTTCAATTTAAAAACTTTTTATTGTTTTCAAAGATTAAAAAGATACATAAAATTGACGAGACGTCACAACAAACCCCCACCACCTTCCCCCAGACAAACCCAAACCTTGACACATAAAAGACACAGACTCATATGAGTACTTCCTGCCCGTCCTCCCCCCCTTCCATTATCTCTTAATTGATGTTCTATATATCTTCGGAGTATCTCCGACTTCTTATTATCCATAACTTGAATCTTATCGATATGATTTATGTTATAGTCCACTCTAGTTTCCTCTTCTTGAAGTAGTTAGTGATCATAGTCCAGTCCGTATTTTTGGAGTTTATATCTTGCTTTAACCTCTGGGTCAGCCGATCCATGTTCATAATGTCTATTAACTTTAGTCTCCAGTCATCAGCCTCCGGGATATGTTCTTCTTTCCATCCTTTAGCTAAGATTAATCTGGCCGCAGAGATACAATAGACAAATAACTTCTCCGTATTATCTTCTACTTTAACATCTAATAATCCCAACAGCAAGCATTCAGGTTTCATTGGAATTTTGATTCCCAAAGCCTCTTGTATTTCTTTATGCACCGCTTTCCAAAATATCTTAACTTTTTCACAGTCCCACCACATGTGAATAAAGTATCCTACTTCTTTCTGGCATTTCCAACATTTGTTACTATAATTTTTGTTGAACTTTGCAATTTTTCCCGGGTGAGGTACCACCTGTGAAAAATCTTCAGGCTATTCTCTTTAAGGTCGAATGAATATGTATATTTCATATGTTTGTTCAGAAATCTTTCCCATTTTGCATATGGAATTGGGTGGCCTACGTCCTGAGCCCATTTGACCATGCAATTTTTTATCATTTCTTCTTCCGTCTGCCATTCCAGAAGTTTATCATATAGTAATGATATTCTTCCTTTGGGTTTCTCCACTAATTTCTGCCATAATGTATCTGACAGTATAAACCCCATTTTTTTATCCTTTTTATATTGTTCATTTATTTGCATGTATTGCAACCAATCAATTGTTCTGTCGTATTCTTGCACTTCTTCCCTTTCCTTCAAAAGTATGTCTCCGCCCGAGATTTTCAACAAGGTATCGTACCTCACCCAGTCCGACTTTCCGTACTCCCTTCTAAAGTATGCCTCTTGTGGGGAAACCCATCCCAGTATTTTGCTATAGCATCTATTTTTATATTTCAGCCAGATCTTTATCAGCGATTTCCTTATTATATGATCATTAAATTTACTCTCTTTCTTCAATTGGTTGTACCAAAGGTACCCGTGCCATCCAACACGTAACTCATGGCCCTCTAGGGAAAGAAGTCTTTTATCCTTTAAAGTTGTCCATTCCAATGCCCAATCCAACGCCGAAGCCTCATGATAAAGTCTGAGGTCCGGGACCCCCAGCCTCCCCTACTTTTTTATCTGTTAATATCACCCAATTTATTCTGGCTCGTTTACCTTTCCAGATAAAGTTCCTTATATCTTTATTCCAGATTTTGAAGTACTTGTCTAAGTGTAGGATCGGCAGGCATTGAAATAGAAATAACATTTTAGGCAGAACGCTCATTTTTATCAATGATATTCTGCCCAACATGGATAAGTTTAGATATTTCCACTTATTTAAGTCTTTTTTTATCTCTACCCACTTTGCTTCATAATTATTTTTTATCAGATCTATATTTCTGGGAGTTAAAAATACTCCTAGATATTTCACCTTAGATGCAATTGTTATGCCTGATTTTTTGCTTAAGACTTCTTTCTCCTTTTGCTCCAGATTCTTTGTTAGCATTTTGGTCTTTTCTTTGTTTATTGTCAGTCCCGCCACCCTACCGTATTTTCCTAACTTTGTTAACCATTTTTCTAAATTTTCCTCTGGGTCTTCTATAAAGCATACTAAATCATCCGCATATGCCCTGATTTTGTATTCTCCATTTTTCAGTTTTATTCCTGCCAATTGTGAATCCTCTCTTAAATCCTCTAATAGTACTTCTAGGGCAAAAATGAAGAGGAGGGGCGACAGGGGGCAACCTTGCCTAGTACCCCTATTTATTTTAAAGGTCTCCGTCCTCGACCCATTTATCCGAATACTGGCTGATTGTTGCGAATATATCGCCTCCACCGCATTATTGAGGTGAAATCCTAAGTCTATTTCCCGCATTAAAATTTTTATAAAGTCCCAGTTCACTTTGTCAAAAGCTTTTTCAGCATCGACAAATAGGATGGCAGCTTTTTTCTGGATTTTATCTCTATAATATTCTATCGTGTCTACCACAATTCGAACATTTTCTTTGAGCTGTCGTCCTGGTAAAAAGCCCACTTGATCTGGGTTTATCCAATGGGTCAGAAAACTTTTAAATCTCTCAGCTAAGATATGCGAAAAAAGTTTATAGTCCGTATTTAACAGCGAGATCGGCCTATAGTTTTTAACATCTGTTTTATCCGTTCCTTCTTTATGAATGACCGTTATACTCGCTGTTGTCCAAGTTTCCGGAATATTAACTCTCTTCTGCATGACTCCATTCATAACTTTCAGGAGGTGCGGTGTTAGTTCCTCCTGAAAGATCTTGTAATATTGGGCCGTAAGCCCATCCGGGCCAGGCGCCTTATTCCCTTTTAGATCTCTTATGGCCTCTTTTAGCTCTTCTCTGGTTATTAATCTGTTTAGTTCTTCTCTCTGTTGATCTGTTATTTTATCTAATCTTTTCCCACTTATGTATTCCTGTACTTCTTCCCTTTTAATATTATCACTTTTATAAAGGTTCTTATAGAATTTGAGGAATTCCCCTTTAATCTGTTCATCCTTATAGAACACCTTGCTTTTCTCCTTTAATTGTGTTATATGATTATTTTCCTTTTTCTTTCTTATTTTAATTGCCAACCACCTTCCCGGCTTATTGGCGTGCTGAAAGTGTTGTTGTTTTACAAACTTTAGATTTCTTTCCATTTTTTCTACCTCTAGAATATCTTTCTGTTTACGCAAGGCTTCAAGTTCCACCTTCCATTTTTTTTCCTTCGGTTCTTTCTTAAGCTTTGCTTCTGTCTCTTTCATTTTATTTATTAATAACCTCTCCTCTCTATTTTTCTGCTTCTTCCTAATGGCCTCTTGTTGAATGAAGTGCCCTCTGATCACCGCCTTTGAGGCGTCCCATACTATTTCTTCTCTGGTGCCTTTATCTGCATTAAGTTCAAAGTACTCTTTTATAACTTCCTTATACCTTAAATTCTGACTTTCACCTCTCAGCAGATCTTCATTAAGTCTCCAGGTTGGTATCGATTGTCTCCTCCCTATATTAAATTCCAAAACATTGTGATCAGAAAATACTTGTGGTGTTATCTTTATCTTACTCATTCTAGATAGCAATTTTTTAGACACCCACAGCATGTCTATTCTAGACCAAGATTTGTGCCTACTGGAGAAATATGTATAATCTTTTGTATAAGGGTTTTGCTCCCTCCAACCGTCCATTAGGTCCAAATCCTCCAGAATTTCCCTACCTTCTCTGGGTATTTCCCCACTTTTATTGTCTTTCTTCCCCCTCAGGGTTCTGTCCATCTTCGTCTCCACAACCCCATTGAAATCCCCTACCACTAGCAATTCGTCATACTCTTCTTTCTCGATCTTTTTTCTCAGCTCCCTCATAAATTTCACCTTTGGCCCATTCGGGGCGTAAATATTACAAACCAATAGCTTTTTCCTCTCCCATTCAATCATGACCCCGACATATCTCCCTTCCGAATCTTTGAAAGCTAATTTACTTTTCACTTTTTCTTTAACGTAAGTCACCACCCCTCTTTTTTTTTTACAGTCCGCAGAGTAATACACCTTTCCTAGTTTCTTTTGCCCTAGATAGCCCACATCTCTACTTCTAATATGAGTTTCCTGTAGTGCTATCACATCTACATTTTTACTGTACAAATAATTAAAGATTTTTTTCCTTTTCTGGGGGATATTTATCCCATTCAAATTATTAGCTAGACATTTAATTTCCGTCATAAAACCTTCTCAGTTCTTTTTTCTTTTCCGCTCTTGTCTGCATTCTCTCCGGGCTCCTCAGTTCTCCTTCTTCCCGTTGCCGTCCTTCCGCACCTCGTTCTTCACTACATTCCTCCTCCTCTCCTTCTAAACTCTCCTCCTCGTCGGCCTCTGTATTTTCTTCCTTAATTTTTTTGTAGAAGAACTTCGCTTTTTCCTCCGTCGTAATCCAGTGTCTCTTATTCTTAAAGGTCAGCATCAGGCCCTCTTTCTTCTCCCATCTATACTTAATGTTTCTGCTTTTTAATTCATCTGTGAGAAAAAAATATTTTCTCCTTTTTAGTAATGTTGACGCTGGGTATTCTTTGAAGACCGTTATCTTCCTTCTATTATATGTTATTGGGTCTTTAAGACTTCTTCTCAGGACCTCATCCCTGATCACCTTTCTGTTGAACCGCACCAGCACGTCTCGGATGGCTTTGTGTTTTCTTGAGAACGCCGTTGTAATTCTAAATGTCCTATCCATCTCTGCGTCAGTCTCGGTAATCGATTTTTGTAGCACATCTGCCAGTACTATTGCCATCACTTCTCTTATATTCTCTTCTTCTTCTTCGTCCACATTTCTGAACCTAAGCTCATATTCCTTTTCCTTAAATTCTAAGAGTTCCTGTTGCTCTTCTAGTTTCCTACTCAGAGCATTCATCGAGCCTATCTTCTTTTTAATGCTCTCCTCAAGGAGCTCTTGTTTCTCCTCCAGTTTTTCCTCTCTCTGTTTAATATTTTTGATTTCATCTAGCATATCCGTTTGCTGTTTCTTGATTGTTGACATTTCCTCCTTAAACTCTTTTTTTAGCATCGTCATTTCGTCTTTGATCAGTTTTTCTTGTCCTCTCAGTAGTTTTTCTTGTAGCTTGTCTTGCTCTTCTAGTTTTTCTGCTGTCTCCTCTTGCCTCTTTGAAATCTTTAGCATTTCAGCAAAAAGATCTTCTAAAGTCAGTTCTGGTAGGCCAGAGTTCTTTCTTCCTGGAGTTATATGTGTGCCAGGTTGTTTTCTCTCCTTGGCCAGGTCTTTCATGCTCTCCGGTTTTGTTTTGTTTGCAGCCATCTCTGAGGTGCTTTTGTACAGCTTAATCAGCTTTAAATAGTAATGTCTTATCTCACCTCCGAACCTGGCCCCTATCTCGACTTGGCTTGGCTTTCCTTTGGCACTTGCGTTTGCCTTTCGTTTGTTATTAAGCGCTTTATTAGTCTCTTTGCTTTCCTGTCTTTAGTGGAGCTCCAGCAGACCCACAAGCTCTTCCCTTTGAAATCGTCACGGTTCTCTGTATTTTCTTTCCTGAGTCTATGACTCTTCTCTTTCAAATCCGGCTCTTGCGTCTTGCGTCACCCCGGGGGCACTGCTCTGCCTCTTCCTTTTCTGGCTGCTCTCCACGCCTCCTCCTCCTTCTTTCCCAACACCTCTTCTGAATGGCGTTTTCAAGGCCACCTTATCTCACCACCTCCATCTTGGGAATGCCGCCAGTTTCAAGAAGAGCTCCACACGCCTCCCTCCTGTGAGTTCCTTCTTTTCCCCTCTCAAATCCCCCCTTTCGGCTGGCTTTTTCTCGTCTCAGCTCCCAGTGGGTTGCCCCTCTGTCTTTGCCGCTTTCTGACTGTTTCATTCGGGGGGGGGGTTGCTTTTTACTTCATTCAAGTCCTTATTTGTTATAATTAAGAATCCGTCGGTCCGTTTGCTTGGGGGGGGGGGGTGAACCGGGCACTTTGTTTTCAGCTACTGCTCTCAGGTACTCACTTTAAAGTTAAAATCCGCGCTGGCGACTGCAATCCAAGCATCGCTTGTTTAGAGGGTCGGGCCCGTCTTCTGCCTGTTCCTTCGGATCCGCCGTGTTGGCCAGCCTCCCATCCGAGGGAGGTCAACCTCCTCTGCGTTCGAAGGATTCTTGAAGATCTTCGCTCTAGCGCCGCATTTCTGGCAGCTAGAGGGTAGGATTAGTCTACCAGCCTCTTTTCCACTCTACCGCTCCCAGGAGGTCCTAGGAGTGCAGCCAGTCGCCATTAGCGCCAGACCGGAAGTTCATATCATCTGCATACAGAAGTGAGTTGATTTGCAAGTTAGCTACTTTAGGCATATGGACATCCGCCCCTCTAAGCGAATTTGGAAGGTCATTTACATACAGATTAAATAGCAGGGGGGCAAGAATACATCCTTGTCTGACCCCTTTGCCGGTGTTAATAGGGCCAGTTCGGTCACCAGCAATACCAAATCTCACCGTCACCTGAGAATTATGATATAGGGCTTTGATCACCAAAATCAATCTAGGGTCTGCATTCATACATTGGAGTTTGTCCCAAAGGATTTCCCTATCAACTGAATCGAAGGCCGCTGACAGATCTATAAAAGCAGCGTATAGTCTATTACCCTTGGCTAGGTATTTGGAAATCAAGGGATTTAGGACAAAACAATTATCCATTGTCGATCTATTGTGTCTAAAGCCAGACTGCTCTTCCACCAAGATTCCATTTTCAGTTACCCACTCCTCCAGTCTGCATAGAAGATACTTTGCATACATTTTGGCCACAATATTCAATAAACTGATAGGTCTGTAGTTGGCGGGATTTTTCTTGTCTCCTTTTTTGTGAATGGGGATAATGATCGCCATATTCCAACCCTTTGGTATATATCCTGTATCATTTATATATGAAAATAAACCAGCTAAAACAGGGGCCCACCAGGCCTTGTAGGCTATAAACAATTCCGAAGGCAGATAGTCATCTCCCGGGGCCTTGTTACGTTTCAGAGAAGTAATAATATTTAGAATTTCTTGTTCCGTGACCGGGGGCCAGAGAGGTAAATTAGTCAACCCATCCAATTCCTGGGTGGATTGCCTAGAAGGTAAGTTATGGGAGGAGAACAGCTGCCCATAATACTCTTCCCACACATTTGCTGGGATTGGGTTATCAAAATCAGCCTTCCTTTCTTTTAGGACGCCCGCAACCTTATGCCAAAAAAGCACTGAATTTTTACCAGCCGCTGCAAGCTCCAATCCTTTCCATAATTGTTCATTGTAATTGTTCTTTTTCAGTCTAATTAGTTTTTTATAATTTTGCCTTAGCAGCAGCATGATGGCGTGGAAATGTGGGGCTGTATTCCTTTTCATTAGTCTTATAGCAGCCTTGAGCTGTTTTTTAACCTTATGACATTCCCTATCAAACCACAGAACAGAAGAACCCTTATTATCCCTACGTATGATTTTGGTAGACATAAGTTCTTTAAGTTTGCCACAGATGTTGGCGAATGCTCTGTCTATTGCAGGCCAGTCCTGGGAAGGAGTTTTAATGGTTATGGCCCATTTTGTAAAATCGTCAGAGTTGATAGATTTTTGGATATTGTCTAGGTTGACATAGGGCCATGCCAGACATTTGTTTTTACAGAGCGTTGCCTGCGATAGCAGACCTAAATCATTTGGAGGAATACAAGAAGGCAAGATTGCTAACTGAGTACTGACCGGTTGGTGGTCAGAGTCCTCCATAGTGTGCACTTTATGATGAGAAAAAAGATTTACTTTATCGGAGGATACGCAGATGAAATCCAAGGAGCTGCTGTGAAGATTAGCGTGAAAAGTGAAGGGATAAGGAGATAAGACATTCGAACCACCCAATAGTCTCAGGTTGTTTTTACAGATTAAGGAAACTAATGAAGCACCGGCCTTGTTTGACTTCTGGTCCCTAGAAAACCAGTGGGGGTGGGAAGTCGCAAACCAGTCTGGAAGACCTTCCTTTTGAATAAAGGAATGTAAGGAGGGACCAAGCTTAGCGTTAAAATCGCCCAAGAGGATAACAGTAGCATCCTTATATAGTAAGGAAAGGTCTTCTAACAGGATTTCCAATTGTAGCCATTGTACCGGATTGTAATAGGGGAGTTTAGGGGGGTATATACGCATTGATGATAATTAACTCAAGCCCCTCCAGTAGAGTTCTGACCACTAGGTAGTGGTGAATATTATCATCCCTATACAAGTTTTCTCCGGCTTCGAGAATATCCTCCTTAAGCAGAAGACAGAGGCCCCCTGAGGCTCTCCCTCGATTCCCACTTTTTTGGCCCGGGACCCACCAACTAAGAAAACCCGGGATGCATATTGGGATTCATATATTATTATTAACATTATTAAATAAAATAGTTGCCCACTTGTGGTCTAGGACTTGCTAATCTGTAGATTTCTTCTTACTCCCTCACTCCAGCTTTTCCCCCTTCAGTTTTACCATACCACTCTAGGATCTCCGTTGGAACTCTATGGCTTTTCTTGATTCTGAACTCTTCCTTCTCCTCTCCGTGCTCTTTTCACTCCTGCTCCCCTTCTCTCAGCAGTTCTTATGTCCTTCTGCTCTGTCCTTCTATCTAAACCCCCTTCCTGGAGGTTTAAACCGCTTTCTTCCTCAGTCCTCCAGGCCCCTCTAGGAGTTCCGATATGGTTCTCTATGGTTTCCGGCTGGTTTTTCACTTCCTACAGGAAGGCCTTTCAGTTAAATTAGGCTCCGAGCATGGAAAGGCCCTGATCTGACTGTGAGTAATGTCGTTTTGGAGGGATAATTTTCCTGTTAGGGGGGCTTACGAAATATTAACAATAATAACGATAATCTGGGCCCATGAGGTGCGGAAATCAAAGTCCACTTCCGGTTTGGCGGGAAGAGTGCGGAAAAGCTCAAAAGTAGCATTTCTTACAAATCTCTTTCGAAATAATTTCATTTCCGTTTCCCAGAGCCCATCCCTAGTAAGCAGGCAGTTCAGCCAATTCTGTGTGCAGTGGTCAGTGAGGCAGTTCTTCTGGGTCTCTGCATATCTCTTCTTAAAGTATTTTTAAAAGTTTCTGTATATTATAAGATATGGATGAACCAATACTGTAATTCATTATATCTTCTACATTTTGAATAGAAACATTTATGTACAGTACAGCTTGTTATTCAATTGCGTTTTAATCCCATTATTTGGTTATTTATTTACAGTTAAATGCTTACAATGAACTAATATGACTTTTAATAATAATAATAATAATAATAATATTTATTTATACCCTGCCACCATCTCCCCGATGGGGACTCGGGGTGGCTTACATGAGGCCAATCCCAAACAACAAATTACAATAAAATAAGAATCATAAACATCAACAACACAATAAAAATATAGACGTATAAATAAAAGAACAATATACAAATACAATATCTAAAATCACAAATGACAAGGCATGCACAAGATAAAATGTTAAAAACTCAGGGTGAGATAACAAAGGTGGATTCTTTGCGAAGGAGAGCTCATATAGACATGGTTGTGAGAGGCCTTCATATAAGGGAGGAGAGTGTACACCAAAACAGGGGAAGTGAAGAGGGCAATGGTACAAGGTTAAGTGACTACTCTCCAAAGGTGCAGAGGAAAAGCCAGGTTTTAAGGTGTTTTTAAAAGGTTTCCAAAGTGGGAGCTTTCCTAATCTCTCCGAGCAAGGAATTCCAGAGTCAGGGGGCCACAGAGGAGAACGCCCTCTCCATGGGGCCCACCAGATGATTCTGTGAGACTGGCAGGGGGGAAAGGAGGGCATCCCCCCGAAGATTGAAGAGTTTGAGTTGGTTTATGGAGAAAGATCCGGTCACAAAGGTAGACAGGTCCCAAACCGTTTAGGGCTTTGTAGGTGATCACCTGCACCTTGGATTGGGACCGGAAAATAAACAGCAGCCAGTGAAGCTCTTTAAACAGGGGGGTTGACCGCTCCCTGTAACTTGCCCCAGTTATTAATCTGGCTGCTGAGCGTTGGACAAGTTGAAGTTTCTGGGCCGTCTTCAAGGGTAGCCCCACGTAGAGTGCATTGCAGTAATCCAGTCTAGAGGTAAGTAAGCCATGGACATCCGAAATATTTACAAATCTAACGAAAATTTGGGCCCAGGAAGTGCGGAAAAGAAAGTCCACTTCCGGGTTCGCCACTGCGATGCGTATAAACTTGAAAGTCTCATTACATACGAATCCCTTCCGATTTCATTTAATTTTCATAACTTTTTGCTCATGCCTACTGAATATGAAAGAATTTGGGCAGTGGATCCCTTATTCACTCCATTCCTCTAAACCTGACAAATATTTTCTTAAACAATAAAGAGAGCTCTAGAATACTTTGTTATAAGAAACACAGTTACCTATAATAAATTTCAATTTTTAAATAAAAGTGTGTTTGTGTAACTAGGTTTCCTTTCAAATGTGAAAGGAATGTAAGCAAAGTTCCTTTTTAGATGTAACAGATAACGTCTTCTAGATGTCCTCCATATGAATTCCATATGAATTCTTCCAGAACATTTTAAAAGCTTTTTGAGTGGAATTTTCTGCACAAAGTCAGTATTTTTGGGCAAATATATTCCCCTCTGTGCAAAAATGCAACATATTTTGAAATTTTACAGTCAAAGATGTCCCAAACTGCAAACACATACACAAACTATTTTTTGTTACCTTTAGAGGAACACCTTTCTTTTTTTGGGACACCTTTTTTTGAGACACTGTTCTTTTTAAGCAATGTTCATGAACATTCTCCCTCATCCAAATAATAATGAAACATAACTGAAAAGTAAAAATTATGCAGCAAAAAAGCTTTTTCAAAGGCCTTAATGAGTAATGACTAGGCATGAGAAAAAAGTTATGAAAATGATTCGTTTCGTAAGAAATTCGTAAGAAATGCTACTTTCGAGTATTTCCGCACCTGGAACGCCAACCAGGAAGTGGACTTTCTTTTTCGAACTTCAGGGGCCAGGATTTTCTTAAGTGTCGTTATTGGGTCGTAAGGGGGGGGGGCACCCTCCTTCTCTCCAACCTAATGTATAATAGAATGAATGCTACTGTAAGTGCCTAATATTATAAGTAATCCAACTGGTCATATACCTACATTCCATGCACATGCAATAATACAGCAGTAATAACAATAACAAGAGGTAAAATTCAAACCGAAGTATTCTGACTGGTCTCTCCTCATGCGGTGCAAACGGGCTCTTCTCTTATTAGCCCGGAAAATTAGCCCGGGGAAAAGCCATCGTTTGCTGCTTGGGAGCACACACATACATATTCTTGGGGGGGGGGGGGGTATTTGCTGCATAATCCCGGGCTCATAGAGAAGATTCTGCAGCAAATCCCCCAAAGAATATGTATGTGTGTGCACCCAAGCAGAAAACGCTGGCTTTTCCCGGGCTCACAGAGAAGAGCCCGTTTGCACCGCATGAGGAGGGACAAGTCAGAATACTTCGGTTTGAATTTTACCTCTTCTTATACCCATTGTTATTACTGCTGTATTATTGCATGTGCATGGAATGTAGGTATATGACCAGCCTGGGCAAACTTGGGCCCTCGCTCCTCGGGATCGGGTGAGAGAGAGGCAGCGAGGGGGGGGCTCCTCCTCCTTTTTTTGCTGCTTCCAAGAATAGAATACCCCCTCCCTCCCTCCTTTGCTCCCTCCTTCCTATTTGGAGAGTCCCATCTAGAATTCAGTGTGATTTATTCAAGTTTTGGCCTACAACTCCCAGAAATCCCAGCCAATTTACCAGCTGTTAGGATTTCTGGGAGTTGTAGGCCAAACCATCTGGAATGCGCATGCGCTGGCATACGAAATACTAACGAATTTTGTTAGTAATTAAGTTACATTTTAGAAATTTTTAGAAATTTTTTTGTAAGTCTTCCTATTACTAATCAAAAAAATCCCCCCCCCCCCATTTGATTTTAGAATCGCCATTTTTGGGTTCTAAAACATGCCTAGTAATGACAATGAGTTACAGAAGGCTTGGCCTTGTGACCAAGACTTCGTAAACTAATACAGGGCAATAGATGACTTGGATTTATGTGTAACGATCATTGGAATGGCCCGAACTTGATTATGGATAATGTGATTTTATAGCTGTAAGTGGTATTGTTTATTTTTTAATTGCTTTTAACCTCATTTAGATTTTAAACTAAATGTTATTTAATTGTTGAATTATCTAAGGCAGTGTTTCCCAACCACAGTGCCCCGGCACACTAGTGTGCTGCAGCCGATCATCAGGTGTGCCTTGGGAGAAGGAGGCTGCTGCTATGGCTGCTGTTGTTGTTATTGTTGTCCCTCTCCCTGCTGTTGTTCCCATGCTTCCTCCCGTCTTCGCCTGAGCCATCTGCACCATCCTTCCTCCGAAGGAAAAGTAGCAGCGGCGGCCGAGGCCACTTCCTCCTTGCCCCGGCCCGCTCTTTCCCTCCCACTCGCTCAAGTGTGAGGTGAGGGGGTGGCTCCTCTGCGCAGCCATGCCTTCTCCTCGCTCACACACCCTCTCTCTCTACCCCGCTGGGAGTTGTAGGCCAAAACATCATGGAGGAGGGGAAAGGGCGGGGACTGTTTTGAGCACCGTTGGCCCTGCCCACTTTCCTCACGTGCGCTCTCTCCCTCCCTCTCTCTTAGGTAGCCATCCCCACCCCCCACCACTCCTAGAGGGCCAAAGGACGCTGCTTGTCACGTGGCCCGGCCCCTGATTCTACTCTTTCTTTCCCCTCCTGCGTAACTCCTGCTGCTGCTTGCAGGGGGAGGAGGAGGAGGAAGGGCCAGCTGAGAGAGAGAGGCTGAGATGAGCAGAGGGAGGATCGGAAAGGGGTGGGGTGTCCCCCTCCCCATGAGGCCCGCCCATCATTATTTGAGTCCACAGTGCTCTCTGGACGTAGGTGAAATACAACTCCCAAACGTCAATGTCTATTTCCCCCAAACTCCATGTGTGTTCATAGTTGGGCATATTGAGTATTCATGCCAAGTGTGGTCCAGATCCATCGTTATTTGAGTCCACAGTGCTCTCTGGGTGTAGGTGAACTATAACTCCAAAACTCAAGGTCAATTCCCAAGCAAACCCTTTCAGTACTTTCTGTTGATAATGAGAGTTCAATATGCCAAGTTTGGTTCAATTCCATTGTTGCAAGAGTTCGGGATGCTCTTTGATTGTGTGTTAACTATAAATCCCAGAAACTGTAACTCCCAAATGTCAAGGCCTATTTTCCCCAATCTCCAACTGTGTTCACATTTGGGCATATTGAGTATTCATGCCAAGTTTGGTCCTGATCCAACATTGTTTGAGTCCACAGTGTGATCTGGATGTAGGTGAACTACAACTCCAAAACACCAAACTCTTATAGTATTTTCTCTTGGTTATGGGAGTTCTGTGTGGGAAGTTTGATTCCATTCCATCTTTGGTGGAGTTCAGAATGCTCTTTGATTGCGGGTGAACTATAACTCCCAGCAACTACGACTCCCAAATGACAAAATCAATTTTTTGACTGATGGTCCCTCCTTGGGTTAGTATTAGCATGTTTTGTGGCCAAATTTGGCAGCAATTTGTCCAGTGGTTTTTGAGTTATGTTAATCCCACAAAGGAACATTACACACACACACACACATAGAAAGAGAGGGGGGAGAGACAGAGAGAGAGAGGGAGAGAGAGAGAGAGAGAGAGAGAGAGAGAGAGAGAGAGAGCACAACAACGCAGGCAGAAAAGCATGTCTGTGTAGATGGGTGAACATTAGGAAGAACTTCCTGACTGTGAGAGCTGTTCAGCAGTGGAATTCTCTGCCTCAGAGTGTGCTTCCACCTGGCTGCTCTCTTTCCAGATGGATTCCCTGAGTACTGGGTACGTTTTTCCTGAGGACCGGGTGACTGCGATAAAAACTAAACACAGAGAGAGACTGACAGCTGTTGAGCAAGACCTTCGGGTGTGTCTTTCTGCCATTCCTGCCAGGATATCTATGTTGTGTTCATCGAAACAGGCCCAGGTTTCACACTGAGTGTATAAATACATTTAAAATACATTAACTATATGTATTCCTGTGTTAGAGTGTCATTTTGTGTCATTTTGGTTGGTGGTGTGCCCCAGGATTTTGTAAATGTAAAAAATGTGCCGCGGCTAAAAAAAGGTTGAAAATCACTGATTTAAGGCATTGAATTTTGCCTCTGCTGTAAGCCGCATTGAGTCCACTTTGGGGTTGAGAAGGGCAGGATATAAATATAATAAACAATCAAACAAGTAAATAGAGTTTGGTTACAGGACCCACAAGAGGCACCAAAAACCAAGGATGCTCAAATCTGACTATAGGTGACCATTAGGCATGGTTTAGAACCCAAAAATAGGGAATCGAAAAATCTAATGGGGGATTTTTTTATTAGTAATAGGAAGACTTACAAAAAAATTTCCAAAAATTTCTAAAATGTAACTTAATTACTAACGAAATTCGTTAGTAGTTCGTATGCCAGCGCATGCGCATTGCAGATGGTTTTGGCCTACAACTCCCAGAAATCCTAACAGCTGGTAAATTGGCTGGGATTTCTGGGAGTTGTAGGCCAAAACTTGAATAAATCACACTGAATTCTAGATGGGACTCTCCAAATAGGAAGGAGGGAGGGAGGGAAGGAGGAAGGGAGGGGGTATTCTATTCTTGGAAGCAGCAAAAGAAAAGGAGGAGGAGCCCCCCCCCCCCCGGCTCCTCGCTGCCTCTCTCTCACCCCGATCCCGAGGGAGCGAGGGCCCAAGTTTGCCCAGGCTGGTCATATACCTACATTCCATGCACATGCAATAATACAGCAGTAATAACAATGGGTATAAGAAGAGGTAAAATTCAAACCGAAGTATTCTGACTGGTCCCTGCCTCATGCGGTGCAAACGGGCTCTTCTCTGTGAGCCAGGAAAAGCCAGCGTTTTCTGCTTGGGTGCACACACATACATATTCTTTGGGGGATTTGCTGCAGAATCTTCTCTATGAGCCCGGGATTCTGCAGCAAATCACCCCCCCCCCCCAAGAATATGTATGTGTGTGCTCCCAAGCAGCAAACGCTGGCTTTTCCCCGGGCTAATTTCCCGGGCTAATAAGAGAAGAGCCCGTTTGCACCGCATGAGGAGAGACCAGTCAGAATACTTCGGTTTGAATTTTACCTCTTGTTATTGTTATTACTGCTGTATTATTACATGTGCATGGAATGTAGTTATGACCAGTTGGATTACTTATAATATTAGGCACTTACAGTAGCATTCATTCTATTATACATTAGGTTGGTTTCTCACCCCAATACTCTTTGATGCTTTAGATCCTGGCAGGCAGGAGAGGCAGGAAGCCTGGAAAAAATGTCAACAGAGAGTTTACTCAGAAGTAAATCCACAAAGGAGGGCCCTTCATCCAAAGTGCCCTCCTTGCAGATTTACTTGAGTAATCCTCTCTGTTTACATTTTTCCAGGCTTCCTTCCAGCCGAAAGAAGGAGCGAGTTTAGGGCTTGCCTTGCTATAATACTTATTGGCAAGGGAGGCGGGAGGGTGGTGAGAGAGAAGGAGGGTGCCCCCCCCTTACGAACTAATAACGACACTTAAGAAAATCCTGGCCCCCGAAGTTCGAAAAAGAAAGTCCACTTCCTGGTTGGCGTTCCAGGTGCGGAAATACTCGAAAGTAGCATTTCTTACGAATTTCTTACGAAACGAATCATTTTCATAACTTTTTTCTCATGCCTAGTGACCATTGAAAGACTGAATGATATAAACCAAAAATAACTTTTACAAACATGTGGGGTTTTTTTAATGTTTGTAAAGCATTTAGAAATATCCAATAAATGCTCTATAATCTACAAAAAAAATTACATAAAATAAAAAAGATTGAAAATGAAAAAGCGGTCTTTCAGTGGCAACCCTGTACAATGGTGAAACAAAATAGCCTCTCATATAAAATGGCAAAAATAAAGTTCAATTTTTATAAATTTTGTCTGGAACGTTTTCAAGCTAGGGATGGTTAAAGTTGTGGATACAGATCTGTGGATAAGGATGGATGGCTGTATTTCCCAAACATTTTAATAAGTTAAGGGACTTTACAATTTACCTGGGCAGGTTAGGGATCACTCCATTAGATCTGTGGTAACCCCCACTACTCTTCTGAAGGGCTTTCTTTGGAAGACCGAGACTTCTGTTGGACAGATGCTTGGTCTACGCTGCTCACCTTCATCATGCACAACAGGATTGATACCTGCTGTCTAGGCATGGTTTCGAACCCAAAAATCGTGATTCTAAAATCAAATGGGGGGGATTTTTTTTGATTAGTAATAGAAAGACTTACAAAAAAATTTCCAAAAATTTCTAAAATGTAACTTAATTACTAATGAAATTCGTTAGTAGTTCGTATGCCAGCGCATGCGCATTCCAGATGGTTTTGGCCTACAACTCCCAGAAATCCTAACAGCTGGTAAATTGGCTGGGATTTCTGGGAGTTGTAGGCCAAAACTTGAATAAATCACACTGAATTCTAGATGGGGCTCTCCAAATAGGAAGGAGGGAGCGAGGGAGGGAGGGGGGTATTCTATTCTTGAAAGCAGCAAAATAAAGGAGGAGGAGCCCCCCCCCTCGCTCCTCGCTGCCTCTCTCTCACCCCGATCCTGAGGGAGCGAGGGCCCAAGTTTGCCCAGGCTGAGAGGAAAAGGAAGAGGCCTGAGGCTGTGAGGAATGGTGGGAGTTGAAGTCCAAAACACCTGGAGGGCTGAAGTTGGCCCCTCATGAAGCCTCTTCAAGGCTTTAGATCCTGTACTGAAAAGGACATTCAAGTGCCACCTCGGAGTTGGTTGAGGTAGGCAGGATTTCCCTGGGTACTGGTTGTGGGGGGTCGGGAGCAGGTCAGGGTTTTGCCCTCCCTTCTGCTCGAGATCCCCGTGTACAACTGGTGGGCCACTGTGTGATACAGAATGCTGGACTAGATGGGCTGAGGTCCGATTCAGCATGGCTCTTCTTATGTTCTTATGTTCTTATAGCCCATGGCCATATCGTAAGCCCTAGTATTGTTCCTGCCCAAATGCCTGTGTGAACAGGAAGGCTTTACAGGCCTTCCGAAAGGCCAGTACATTGGGCAACGCTCGGATTGCGGGGGGAGAGCATTCCATAGCTCGGGGGCGATGACGCTGAAGGCTGTCCTTTGCGTTTCAGTCAGGTGGAGGCCTGTGTGACTCGGTACCGTCAGAAGTTTAAAAGATTCTGATCTCAGTGGTCTTGAAGGGCTATATGGGGAGTTGCGGTCCCTTAGATACACCGGCCCCAGACCGTTCAAGGCCTTAAAGGTTAAAACCAGCACTTTGAAGGTGATCCAGTGCTCTATTGCAGTGTTTCCCAACCTTTTTTGAGCCACGGCACGTTTTTTACATTTACGAAATCCTGGGGCACACCACCAACCAAAATGACACAAAATGTCACTCTAACACAGTAATACATATAGTTAATATGTTTTTAAATGTATTTATACACTCAGTGTGAAACCTGGGCCTGTTTCGATGAACACAACATAGATATCCTGGCAGGAATGGCAGAAAGACACAAACTTCCCACACAGAACTCCCATAACCAAGAGAACATGCTATAAGAGTTTGGTGGGCATTGACCTTGAGTTTTGGAGTTGTAGTTCACCTATATCCAGAGAGCACTGTGGACTCAAACAATGTTGGATCAGGACCAAACTTGGCATGAATACTCAATATGCCCAAATATGAACGCAGATGGAGTTCAGGGGAAATAGACCTTGACATTTGAGAGTTGTAGTTGCTGGGATTTATAGTTCCCCTACAATCAAAGAGCATTCTGAACCCCACCAATGATAGAACCGGGCCAAACTTCCCACAGAGAACCCCCAGGAGGCAAGAGGAGGTCTCTACTTGGGGAAAGGGAGGTGGGCCTTCCCAATGCATGGAGAGGGAGAGACCAAGTAGACAGCGGGTGGGGAGAGGGGTGTTAGTAATTTTGTGCCTTTATCGAGGTAGGTTTCTTAGGGTTTTTATACTTCAACACACTAGACTCCCCCCCCCCCCTGGAGGTTCCAATTTCCCACGGCACATCTGGTGATCGCTCATGGCACACTAGTGTGCCCCGGCACACTGGTTGAGAAACACTGCTCTATTGGAAGCCAGTGCAGTTCCCGCAGGACCGGCATGATGTGGCAGTGAGATGGAAGACCTGCCACCAGCCGGGCTGCGGCATTCTGCGGCGTTCTGCACCACTTAGGGAACTAATTATTGACATTTATATTTCTAGAAGGTTCTGACATTGCTTTGCGTTGGCACACAATACCACATGTACGAATTCACAGGTGACCACTCAGGGAACTACGGTTACAGGTAAGCTAGGGATGGTTAAAGTTGTGGATACAGATCTGTGGATATGGATGGATGGCTGTATTTCCCAAATATTTTAATAAGTTAAGGGAACATATTAGCTTTCTTCAAAAGGAGTGTCCCAAGTGCTGGTAATAGATGACTCTACTTCCCAGAAAACCCTCTGGATGTTGTCACTATGTCAATTTCTAATCTTTTGAGGAAAGGGATTCCTGTTTACGCAGAAAAGCCTTAGCATCTAAAACAAAATTTCAACAAAGAGGGAGAGTTCACCCAGCCAATGATTTCCCAATCATATCTTTTGCACTGTTTCTTGATGATAATGCTTGCACCTGCCTCCTCTGGTACTTCACCCCGCAATCTCCCCCTGTGCCCCCTACATTCAATCCTTGATAACCAGGCTTTGTGTAATTAAGGGAGAGCCTGTGCCTGCTCTTATCGCCTCCACCCCCCCCCCCCCGCACCCTCCCGGCCTCCCATCTTTAGTCTTTCCCTGGTCGCACTCTGAAACCCAAGCCTTTAATGAGTTGCCGAAATCAGGCCTGTCTGAGCACACACAGTTTATCTGCCAGCATTCTTGCCCTTCCTGATTAAAGTCGTCCCCGAATGAAGGAAAAGCAGGGTCAGGCTGAAGTGGCAGGATTGACTTTGCATACTGACAGAGATAACAATTCAACTTCATGGGGGTTGCAGCGGACAAAAAGGGGGGAAAGGAGGCAGGAGAGGTCCATAAACCCAGACATTTCATCATGCACCTTTCTAGGGAATTGCTCTTACTTGGCCTGTTCCTATCATAATTTACTATTTGGATTGGGACTTCAAGAAATATTGCTGCTTCTCCTCCCCACCCCCCTCTCCATCCCAGTCAATTAGATAAATTAGATATCAAGATGACTTTTCTATGTGAGTTCATATTAAAAGCAGCTTTTAAAAGCTGCTTCTGACCTTAATTTCTCTTCCTTGAAAGCAGGGAAATGCAGAAATGCACAGAGAAACACAAAGAGAGGGAGAAATAGAGAGAGAGAGAGAGAGAGAGAGAGAGAGAGAGAGAGAGAGAGACAGAGCAGTTGGCCCAAAGAGCAGTTGGCCCAAAACCTGTATTTAATTCCACCATGACAGGGCTGTCCAACTCAAACAAGGTGGGGGTAGGGTGTTGCAAGCAACAATGTATACAAGGAACAGCAGAGTGTAGCTTATCAAAATGTATATTCACAATGGATTCAACAGTGCATGATCAATAACATATTACTATTACAAAATCATTCATCACAATGATCACAATATCATCACCCCGGAGGGTTCCTACCCTTCAGTGTCCCAAGTCCAACATGGGAATAAACAAGTCCGAAATCACAAATGGGCAAGAGGGGATGATAGGGTGGAAGTCCAGACTGCGGCCTGGAACTCTACCGGCTCTTCTCCTAACTCCGTCTCCCATCATCCCTGTCTCCTCTGGACGTTTTCGACCATACCTCCCCTGGACTTCCACCCTATCATCCCCTCTTGCCCATTTGTGATTTCGGACTTGTTTATTCCCATGTTGGACTTGGGACACTGAAGGGTAGGAACCCTCCGGGTGATGATATTGTGATCATTGTGATGAATGATTTTGTAATAGTAATTTGTTATTGATCATGCCCTGTTGAATCCATTGTGAATATACATTTTGATAAGCTACACTCTGCTGTTCCTTGTATACATTAGGGCTGTCCAACTGCCGGCCCTGCAGGTGTTTTGGACTTCAAATCCCAGAAATCCTAACAGCTGGTAAACTGGCTAGGATTTCTGGGAGTTGAAGTCCAAAACACCTGCAGGGCCGGCAGTTGGACAGCCCTGCACCATGACATAAGCCAGTGTTTCCCAACCGCTGTGGCGTGCCGTGAGCAATCCTCAGGTGTGCTGTGGAAGAACCTGATGATTGCTCACGACGCCTTTCCCTGTGAGGTCACTTCCGGAGGAGGCAGAGAGCTTCCGGAGAGGAACGTTGGGCTTTGTTTTCCTCTCAGCCGCCTGTTTTCCCCTTCTGGCTCAGGATTCCTTTGGGCTTTGGGCCCGAGGCGGCTCCAGGAGCCTCCTCCCTTCTTCCTCTCCTGGCCTGGGCTCTGCCTCGGCCTCTCCTGCTCTCAGGCCTTCTTCCTTCCTTCCTTCCTTCCTTCCTTCCTTCCTTCCTTCCTTCCTTCCTTCCTTCCTTCGTGGCCTGCCTCTCAGCTTCGGAAGGGAGCGGCCTGCCCCTGCGCCTCCCTCCCTCCCTGCCTGAGGGAAACCCAGGTGAGCAGTGGCCTTGAAGCACCAGGTGGTGATGATATGGCAGCGTCGGCCCAGGCAACCGAGTCCGAAGCACACAAGGCGGGAACAGGCCCAGGTTTCACACTGGGCCTGTTTCACACTGAGTGTATAAATACATTTAAAAACATATTAACTATATGTATTACTGTGATAGAGCGTCATTTTATGTCATTTTGATTGGTGGTGTGCCCCAGGATTTTGTAAATGTAAAAAATGTGCCACGGCTCAAAAAAGGTTGAAAAACACTGACAAAAGCACTTGCACACAGGTACTATAACGCAGCTTGAAGCTGGCTCAAGGCTGGGGTGTCCTTAAAACATACACTCCCAAATGCACACTGCAACATGAATCTGACGGAAACAGTGTGCAAAAAAACTCCCCTCACTGGAAATCCTTGTTCGAGTCATAAAATAAGCAGATTGGCTGCAGTTGCACACTTGTAAGGACATGGTCAGTGCTGAATCTTGTTTTCTCTTTCTTCATATGTCCTGCTTTTGTCTTGCACTGATCTTCACTGGAACATGATGCTTCTTATCAGCACATCCCGCCAGAGATGGTATGACATTTTTCCCGTGCATAGGGTTGATCCACAATCAGCGGATCTTTGTAGCTATTGTCTCAGTCTACAGAGAATTTGTTCTATTTAATCTGTATCGTGAGTTGGATTAAATGGTAGGCCTGGGCAATCCATGGTTCTAAATGGTTCTAAAGTACTTACAAAGTAACGTTGGTGGTGAAAACTAGGTGGCGCTGGTGCTTTGCTTCTATAGTGTTGCTAAAGTTCTGGTGGTGAACGTTTCAGAACTCTAACAAAACTTTCAAAATTTCGTTATAAATGGCAGTTCCTAATTGGTTATGTCTTTAAAATAACCAATAATGAAATAATAATGAAATTTTGAAAGTTTTGTTAGAGTTCTGAAATGTTCACCACCAGAACTTTAGCAACACTGTAGAAGCAAAGCACCAGCACCACCTAGTGTTCACCACCAGAACTTTAGCAACACTGTAGAAGCAAAGCACCAGCACCACCTAGCTTTCACCACCAGAACTTTACTTTTGTAAGTACTTGTTGCACTTCAGACAGAAGTATCCCCCTAGTTCACACACAAATCAGACAGTCTTTGAATAATAGTCTTTTATTGAAACAAAGTATAGTGACCAACAAAAGGTAAAAGAAGATAAAACATAGGATAAATCCAAGGTAAACACACAGTTCAAAATTCCAAGATCCAAAAGGTAAAGGTTGAAAGCTTGATACTAGATTCTAGGACAGTTCAATGAAGCAATAGAAACAATCCATAAAAACAAAGCCAAGGCAAACATGAACTACAGACAAGGAAATCTGACGTGATGCCTTTTCTCTAAACGAAGCCTGAAACTGAGGCATGAACCTTTCTTACAAACTTAAGTAAGGAAAAATTAGTTTCACTTTGTATCCCTTTGTTGAAACCTGCAGCTGCACCTAACATCCTGAGAAGCTTGTCTTCACTCCTAATGTTGGCCTTTGCGATCAAACGACATTTCAGCCTCCCTTCGGTCATTAAAATTTTCAGCTGCAGTGTTATCTCTATCAAGGCCTTCTGAATCCTTAACGAAGGAATCTTTATCTAACAGTGCCCTGGGAACTAAACTGTTCTCAGGAGCAGGAGCCTCATCTGAAACTTCACTTTGCACATCAGTATGCTCAATGTCAATCTCAGTATCCCCATCATGCACATGAACACCAATCCCATCATTCCCATCATGCACATGAACACCAGGCTGGAACACCACAGTCAAAAGTCGGGTTTTAGCTAGCAGTGAGGATACTTTTCTATACAGGCATTTTAAAACTGTCCACACCAAGGCCCAGAATTTAAGTTTGTAGGTTTACAGCATGTTTCCATACCGCCACACGCAGACATCCATACTGCGTTGTTAAATGCGAAAGGTCTTGGATAATCCGGACCAAATGTGAACAGCCAATAGGTTTGAATGAGACTCTAAGTTTGATGGATATTTTGCTTTAAGGTAACCTGTAAGTCTCTCCCTGATATGCATTCTAATTAACTTGCGCCGAATTAAGTACTTAAGCAGCTTCCCAGTGTGAGCTTTTACCGAATGTGCGGTCCTACACCATTGAGGTGGATTATTGCATGCTGTGATATCAGCATTGCTATTAAGCATTTTCATTTATTACAATTGGTAAGTGTATGTTTAATCTCCTACCCTATGTTACTTGCCTGCTATTTTTCAGGATACTATTAAGTATGCTTATATTACAGAAATATTATCGTTTGCATGTCAACCCATATGGGGCCACCCTGACGAAGAGAAATTCGAACGGGTCGGTTACCGGACACGGATATACCCGTAGGTGGACATCCCATTGATCTTTATACTACAGAGTTACTCTACATTGATTATTGGAACCGCGACACTGCATACCCCTGGATTTACCCTTTGCTAGATTTTCAACTCTACGTTTGGCCATCGGGCCCAGGATTATAATTTTCTTTGATGATTGACTTCACTACCGGGACACAAATATCATTGTGATATATATTTGACTTTGTGTTATATTATCCAGCCTACGGTACTGTGAGTAATGCGGATTTGATTGTTTATTGTACTGATACTCTGTTTCCATGCGCCTTTAGACGAACCATATGATTTTTACATTGTTGAATGAGTAGATGATATACTTATCTGAAAGTTACAATATACATATATGAAATTTATCCTTTCCTGATTCTTAAGTTATTAGTGTGTAAGTAGGCAGGAACTGTATTTTTGCTGGTATATATTGGAACACCACAGTACTTTAGAACCATTTAGAACCATGGATTGCCCAGGCCTATTAAATGGCTGTGTTGAAGTAGATGGAAAAACCTCCTCTCTAGTTCTTCCACTGATCCCAAGATATTCCACAGTATTCCAAGATACGTTGCACTGGATCACTGGGTGTGATCTGCCTAGCTATATATGGCTTCTGTGGAAAATCCGAAGGCTCCTAGAGAAGGACGTAAACATATGATAAGTAAAACACAATTTTAGCTTATGATCCCACTCAGGGGTGGTCCTACAGGTAGGCCAAGTAGGCGGCCGCCTAGGGCGCCATCTGGGAAGGGGCGCCATCCTGGCCCTGCCGATATTCCTCAGGCAGTGCCGCAGCTGCCTGCTTTTGGGCCCCGGCCTTGTGTGCTCCGACGCCGTTTCTGGGCATGCGTGGAGGTTTTCGCGCAGGCGAAGTTGCTCTGGAGCTGAAGTTGAGCGCAGGAGCAACGGCACATGCGCGAAAACCTCCGCGCATGCCCAGTAGCTCCCTTGCGCAGAAGCCTGTAAGCAAAGCACTCCCTATCAGGTAGGCAGGGAGTGCTTCCCCTCTCCCTTTGTCTCCGCCACGCACGCGTTTGCAGGGAAGGAGAAAAGAATCAGTGAAGGAAGTGTAAGTGAAGGAATGAATGAAGAGCTTTCCTCCTCCTCCTCCTCCTCCTCTTCTCTCCCTCCTTCCTTTCTTCGGCTCTATTTCTGTCTAGACCTGAGGGGCCTGAGGCTATGAGGAATTGTGGGAGTTGGAGTCCAAAACACCTAGAGGGAGGGAGGGCCCAAGTTTGCCCAGGCCGCGCTGCCTGTATTCAACCTCATTTGAACATTTTGGCTGTTTTTCTATTTACATTTACATTGGGATCCTAATTTTGGACTTATGGGAGACTCCTATGAATTATGAGATGGGTGGTAAGTAATATATTCTGATTTTGATGCATTTACATTGCATTTCTTGTTGATTATTATACAGTTCTGCTTAATATTGTCATACAATATAATAAAAATACAATATAACAATAGAATAATGATATATTTTATATTACATGTAATATTACAAACAATATTGCAGTAGAGTGGTATTTTACAAAATAGTAATATATAATATTTTATTTTACTTTATTTTGGGTTGTTTGAGTTTTATAGGAGTAATGAAAATATTTAGTAGATGATAATTTTATTTAAATAAATAAGTGTATTTATTAATTTACAATAATAATAGAATGTTATATTATATTATAATGTCAATATATAATATAATTATATTGTAATGTAGTATAATATAATTATGATATAATATAGTATGAGTATGGTATAATATATTGTATATACAGTTATAAATTATATTACTAGTAATGGTAGTGTGAGATTATAATTGTATATTTGTTTTACATGGGGGGCAAAATAATGTTTTTTTGGGAGCGCCAAAAGAATGTTCGCCTACCATTTAAAATTACCTTAGACCGCCCTTGATCCTACTTCTTTACATCTTGATTCAAACATGGCAAGGCTGAACAACATCCTAGGTAAAAACAGAGGTACCATTTCGAGAATTAGAAACAAAGATAACTCCTTTCTCCTTCTATATATGAACATGCCAAAGAAGTGACCCAAGCATCTCTTGGGTAAGAATGAATGGTAGATCTGAGTCCCAGCCAGAGGTTGACTCAAGTTCTATTCCCTTCAGCAAACAATTCAAGAACATTCCTTCTTTCCCCAGTGACTTTTGCAGGAGCACCAACCCTACTAAAACGGATGTGTTAATAGTTAGCCAACAGCACTATGGTTTGTGACGTGTTTTGCACCTATCCTACATGGAGGTATTGCCATGATATAGAACAGGGCTGTCCAAATGCCGGCCCAGGGGCCGCATACGGCCCCCTAAGCTTTTTTTTAAAAAAAATTAAAATAGAAAAATAAAATAAATAATATTTTTTTTAAAAAAATACCTACTTCCGGGTTCGGAGCAAGTATCACGAGAATACGCAATCCGCACGGGAATTCGCTGTCAACGCAAGATCACGCCGGCGTTGACAGCGAAATCCCGTGTGGATTGCGTATTCTCGCGATACTCCTCGGCTACTCTACTACTGGATCGCTGAGGCCCACAGACGTGATTAGGACCTTCTTCGACTCAGTCGGTCGTCACCTCTCTCGTCGTCCGGGTACTCCTGGATCCTGCACGTTTGGAAAAGGTAGGCCGAAGCAGGGGGCTCCTCAGGGGGCTCCTCATTCCCTCCCCCCATCTCCCCTCATGTATTAAATATAAAATTAAATATATTTAAAGATGAAATAAGGGGAGATTTATTTATTTATTTATTATTCGGGCTTCTATGCCGCCGACTCCCTGAGGCTCGCGGCGGCTTACAGGAGCCGAAGGGCACAGTAAAATACAGGCAATAAGCAGTTAAAAACAATTAAAAACAACAGCAGTACAGTAATTAATAACACAGTTAAAACAATGAACAGCACATCATCCTCAGAAGAATGAATAGATGGCGGGGCATGGGCAGGACTTACTCACCAAAGGCCTGCTTAAACAGGTATGTTTTACAGGCCCGTCTAAACGGGAGCAAGTCCTTCATAGCCCGAGTTCCGGCCGGGAGGCGTTCCACAGCGTAGGTGCTATGACAGAGAACGCCCTCCGGCGGGTAGCAATCAGCCTTGCGAGTTTAGCTGAAGGTATCTCAGGGAGATTGGAGTCCTCAGACCGAAGTGATCTCGGAGGGCAATATGGGGTGAGACGGTCCCTCAAATACGCTGGCCCCAGGCCGTGTAAGGCCTTAAAGGTGAGGACCAACACTTTGAAGGTGATCCGGTGCTCAATTGGCAGCCAGTGCAGATCCTGCAAAACAGGTGTTATGTGGGCGCCAGCTGGCGTGCCAGACAGGAGCCGGGCGGCAGTGTTCTGCACTAGCCTGAGCTTCCGGGTCACCGACAGAGGAAGGCCAACGTAGAGCGCGTTGCAGTAATCCAGCCTTGAGATGACCGTGGCTTGGATCACCGTGGCCAGATCGTTGCGGGAGAGATAGGGGGCCAGCCTCCTTGCCTGTCGCAGATGAAAAAAAGCGATCTTGCTGACCGCAGAGACCTGGGCCTCCATGGTCAGCTGGGAGTCAAATGGACCCCAGGCTCTTTACGGAAGGCGATGGGCATAACACCGCACCGTCCAGGCTCGGAAGCTGGACATTAACATCACCGGGCGATCCAGCCACAAGATCTCCGTCTTCGCCGGATTCACCCTCAACCTACTGGCTCGCAGCCATCCAGTAACGGCTTCGAGGCAGTGTTGGAAATTATCGGGGACAGAACCCGGCCTGCCCCCCCATCCTCAGAATGAGCTGGGTGTCGTCAGCGTACTGGTGACACTCCAGCCCATAACTCCCGCACCAGCTGTGCAAGCGGCTGCATGTAGATGTTAAATAACAGAGGGGAGAGAGTGGCCCCTGGGGGCCCCACAGAGTAGTGGGGAGCCCTCGGGAGACCACCTCGCCCCTCCTCACACGCTGAGACCGCGGGTGGAGGAAGGAGGTCAGCCATTTAAGGGCTGTCTCCCTCACTCCAGCCACGGCCAGGCGGTGGATCAATAGATTGTGGTCGACCGTGTCAAACGCTGCCGTGAGGTCAATAACACGAGCAGCGCAGACCCGCTGCTGGTCGAGCTGGCAGCGGAGTTGGTCTGTGATGGAGACCAGAACCGTCTCCGTCCGTGCCCCGAACGGAAGCCGGACTGGAAGGGGTCTAGCCATGTTGCATCATCTAAGAAGGACTGCAACTGCTCCGTTAGATGGGATACATTAAAATAAGGGGAGGGGAGGATGGAATTAAATATATTTAATATTAAATAAAAATAAGGGGAGGGGTGCCGGGAGGGCGGGCTGGGGGTGGGGGCAGACCCTATTTTACCCCAGGTCATCAGTGACCGGAATTCAGGCCCCTGGGCTGGTAGAAGTTGGACAGCTCTGATATAGAATATATATCTAGAGACCTTCTTGGCTGGTTACCTATGTGCATTCCAAAACAGAAGTAGGAAAATTTCAGAAACTGTTCTTAAAATAATTCTCTATTCCCACCTGTTGTGCTGGTGTGCCGTCAAGTCATTTCTGATTTATGCCAAACATAAGAAAAGGCTGTTATGGGAATTCTTTGCAGGATTTGTTCAGGGAGGAGTTGCCACAGCTTTGCTCTGAGACTAAGAATATGTGACTTGCCCAAGGTCACCAACTAGGTTTCTACTGCTCAGCAAGTATTCAAGTACAGTTCTCTTGGAGTCCTATTCAAGCATTCAAACAACCACATCATGCTAATATTTATATACATATATAATAATAGTAACCCACAGCTTTATCTAAAAATGCAGAAAAAGACTCACTTTGTAAAAATATCAATTATGACTGAATGCAAAATTCCAACACTGAATACATAAACTTGGCAGCATGTTAAATTTATGATGTCTGAAGATGTTTGGTGAATGTTTGCTAAGAAACTGGAAGAGCAACTTCATTTCTTGGAGAAATGTGTGGCCCTCCAAATACTATTGGACTATTGCCCCATTAATAATAGCCTGCATAGTCAATAGTGGGGGGTTATGGGAGTTGTAATCCCGCAAGAGTTGGAATGGTCCATTTGCATATACATGCAGAATGAGGTAATTTGGAGATGGGACATAAGTTTAAAAACAAAATTCATTTATGTTTCACATAAACATTACAATACACACATAGCCTGAAGGTAATTTTATACAATACTAGCTGTACCCGGCACGCGTTGCTGTGCCCTTTTTAGGAGATGCGAGAAAGTCCAATCATCCACGGTGTGCCCTCCTCTAAACTGCAGTTGGATGGAGTGTGGGTCATGGGGGCATGGTGTGCCAAGTTGGGTCTTTATTGGTGTTGGTTCATGGCCACAGTGTTATGTGTAGTATGATGGGTTTTGTTGTACTGCATATACTATTTTCCATGGTTGTAATTCAAGTCCCATCATGCATGGTCGGGCTCTGTGTGCCAAGGTAGGTTACTGTAAATTCAGGCCATACACAATGTCCCATGAGTTGAGGCCTAGTTAGGAACAGCAAGTTAATGAAGCCTTACTGTCAATTCAGGCCATACACAATGTCAATGAGCTGAGGCCTAGTCGGGAGAATCAAGTTAATGAAGCCTTACTGTCAATTCAGAGCGTAAACAGCTTCTCAGTAAGTGAGGGCTAGTTAGGGAAATCAAGTTAATGAAGCCTTACTGTCAATTCAGGCCAAACACAATGTCCAATGAGCTGAGGCTTAGTCGGGAGAATCAAGTTAATGAAGCCTTACTGTCAATTCAGAGCGTAAACAGCTTCTCAGTAAGTGAGGGCTAGTTAGGGAAATCAAGTTAATGAAGCCTTACTGTCAGTTTTGGGCGGGTCTGTCTGTGTTTTTTTTGGGGTGTAAATTTTCGGTTGGAAGTGATTTGGGTGTTTGTGTTGGGGATTGGCTCAGGCCTTTTCCTTATTCTCTTTTGGCAGTTTATTATGGATCGGAATTTTCATGTTGGCTGGCCAGTGCAGCAGTTTATGCAAATCCGCCCTTATTGGCAGCCAATCATGTTGTTCAGAATGTAGAGGCTGGGTGAGGCGTTGGCTGCCCCGGAGGATGCTGGTAAATGTAGTTTTATTTTTTCTTGTTGTTTTGGGGGCCTTTTAGGTTTTGGGGGGGGACGTTTCTTTGCTACAAACGTACCTTGCTTGAGGCCTATTTCTGTTGGCAAGTATTGTGTTTCTGCGTTGTATGGTTTCTTTGTTTGAGGTATACATCCCATGACGTGAACCCATTTATATAATAGATTTTAATAACTTTGTGCAAGAACAAAGTTTGTGTGTGATTGAACCACCAGAAGGCAAAAGTGTGGACAATCCAGATTTTGGATTTCAAAATTTCAAATGAGTACTTCCCAATTTTTAGTTATTTTTAATCTCTGTTTTGAACAAACAGCCAAAGAATAGGATAATGTAGACTAGTGGTTCCCAAACCTTTTTGGCCTACTGCCCCCTTTCCTGAAAATTTTTTTGCCCCCTAGAAATTATTTTTTTTAAAATAGCAATTAAACAGAAAGAGATATGTATTAATGTTTCTACCTTTTTCGTAAAATTAAATGTTTTAATGTGTTTTAATTTAAATTTAAATGTCATTTTAATTGCATGTTGTTTTATGGCATTGAAAGAGAAGGGGCCGGCACTGGACAAGCGAGGCCCACCTTGAAAAGCGCCTCCCGCTCGCCCCGCCATGCGCTGGGCCCAGCAAGGCGCGCTTGCGAGGATGTCCCCATTGGAAGAAAGAGGCAATGCACAGGACTGCGCCGTGGGCGGGGTTGACGAGAAGAAGGAGGCATGCACTGCGGTTTGCATGGCAACACCTGCCTGGGGATTGCGCTGCTTGCGACTGTGTCCCTGCGAGTTGGAATCCCCAGGCAGGTGTTGCCGTGAAACACGCAGCATGCGCTCCTTCCTCTCGTCAACCCCGCCCACGGCGCAGTCCTGTATATCGCCTCTTTCTTCCAACGGGACATCCTCGCAAGCGTGTGACCCTGCAAATGGCAAACAAGCCTGGCTCACACCACCACCCCCTTACAGGGGTTCAGCATCCCCCAAATTCTCCTGAGCCTCTCAGCACCCCCTTGGATCACCCCACCACCCACCAGGGGGCGGTACCACCCACTTTGGGAACCGCTGATGTAGACTGATGCCTATGGTAAGAATTTTAGCCTTTTTTTTTTCTTCCTACAAGTGAGAACAAAACACTTCAAAAATCACTCCCCTTTTAGTGCAAAAATCTTGACGGATTGCACAAAATATGTTTTTAGCTGTTGCTAAAAAAAGTACTGAGGCAGAAACAGAAAACCACACAGTTAGAGTATCTCGATTTGTCTGGCTGTTTTTCTCTCTCATCTCAATGAGAAAGAATGTCTTGACATTCTCAGATACCTTTGCTGTCATGAACAGACTGTCTACAACAGTGTTTCCCAACCTTTTTTGAGCCGCGGCACACTTTTTACATTTGCAAAATCCTGGGGCACACTACCAACCAAAATGACACAAAATGACACAAAATGACACTCTAACACAGTAATACATATAGTTAATATGTTTTTTAAAATGTATTTATACACTCAGTGTGAAACCTGGGCCTGTTTCAATGAACTCAACATAGATATCCTGGCAGGAATGGCAGAAAGACACAAACTTCCCACACAGAACTCCCATAACCAAGAGAAAATGCTATAAGAGTTTGGTGGGCATTGACCTTGAGTTTTGGAGTTGTAGTTCACCTATATCCAGAGAGCACTGTGGACTCAAACAATGTTGGATCAGGACCAAACTTGGCATGAATACCCAATATGCCCAAATATGAACGCAGATGGAGTTCAAGGGAAATAGATCTTGACATTTGGGAGTTGTAGTTGCTGGGATTTATAGTTCCCCTACAATCAAAGAGCATTCTGAACCTCACCAATGATAGAACTGGGCCAAACTTCCCACACAGAACCCCCAGGAGGCAAGAGGAGGTCTCTACTTGGGGAAAGGGAGGCAGGCCTTCCCAATGCATGGAGAGGGAGAGACCAAGTAGACAACGGGTGGGAGGGTGTGTTTGTAATTTTGTGCCTTTATCGAGGTAGGTTTCTTAGGGTTTTTATACTTCAACACACTAGACTCCCCGCCCCCCCTCCCTGGAGGTTCCAATTTCCCATGGCACACCTGATGATCGCTCACGGCACACTAGTGTGCCCCGGCATACTGGTTGAGAAACACTGGTCTACAAGAAGCCAAGCCCAATGTAGTTAGTAGTAAACGTTTATTAGCAGCGTCACAAACTCAAGAACTGCAAACTTGACCAAACACACATTGAACTAGTGTGAAAATGCAGTAAACTCAAAAACCGCAATCAGTTTAAGCAAAAAAGAGTCAAATGCACAAAATGTGGATTAAATCTCGGAAAATCTGCAGCAACACACAAAACCACACAGGAACACCACGAAAAGGAAGCTATGTGTCATCAGCCAGTCTGTTGTCGTCACAATCGAAGAGAGCAAGCAGTAAAAGGTAGTCACATTAATGGAGAAGGCAGCAGCGAATCATGGAAGCAGTCCCAGGTCAAACCGAAAGTGCCGTCAGCGTCAGGGTGAAGCCAGGAGAGGTCCGGAGTCTAAACGATAAACCAGAAGCATCTAGCACACAGGGAATTAACTCGGCGTAGCTGGTGAAAGAGTACAAGCTGCGGACCACACGCGATACGATACCAGAATCAGGAGGAGGTCCAAGGTCCAGAATCACAGCAACGCAGCAACACAGAGCAGAGCACGGACAGCCGGAATGACTCCTTGCCAGCTGCAAAGAATTGTTCCCAACCCCCCCTTTATTCAAAGTTCTTCCTCAGAACTAGATTGAGCCAACGCCCCATCATCATTCCTCTCAGCCGCCATAACTTCTTCACGTGCTGCCTTTTGCCTTTCACGCCAAGCCATTTGTCTCCTGCGATGACTTAGATCAGGCCTGTCCAACAGGCGGCCCGGGGGGGACGGGGACACACGGCCCGCCAGCCCCTTGGATCCGGCCCCCCTACCCTCCTGAAAGAAAAATTGTAGCGGCGGCACAGCTGTCTGCCATTACCTGTTCTGGCTCTTCAGCAGACAGGAAATGAGCCAGGACAGGAATGACGCGCTGAGCCAAAGGACTACAAGTCTCAGCTTCCCTCGGCGGCGCCATTTCCTTTGAGACTAGAAGAGTAAAGGAAGTACTCTTCTGCTGTGTCTTCGGCTCCTGCCTCTGTGTCTTTGCCTCTCTCATGCTCCGGCTCCTGGATCCTCGTTGGGAGAAAGCCGAACCGAGCAAGGCTGTCAATGGAGCTCCGTTTGGGCAGTGGTCGTTTGAGAAGGATACCGAACTAAGGTAGGCTGAAGCAGAGGGCTGTTTTGCTGGGGTGGGCTCCTTCCTTCGTTCCTTCGTTCCTTCGTTCCTTCGTTCCTTCGTTCCTTCGTTCCTTCGTTCCTTCGTTCCTTCGTTCCTTCGTTCGCTTCGTTCCTTCGTTCCTTCGTTCCTTCCTTCCTTCCTTCCTTCCTTCCTTCCTTCCTTCCTTCCTTCCTTCCTTCCTTCCTTCCTTCCTTCCTTTTATTCCTGCTTTGATTTTACTTTATCTATTTTTATTTATTTTTATTTTATTTATTTCCTTTTATTCTTGCATTTATTCCTCCCTCATTTCTTCCCTCTATCCATCTTCCTTCCTTCCTCTTCCTTTCTTTTATTCTTTTATTTTATTTTTATTTTATTTTATTTTATTTTATTTATTTTTAAAATTTATTATAGTAGGCCTGGGCAAACTTGGGCCCTCGGGGTGCTTTTTTGCTTCAACTCTCACAATTCTAATAAGTATAAGTATAACTGTCAACTATTAATTGTAACAATAGTCGTATAAGAGGTAAGAGGTTTTTTTCAACTTTTTCACACTGCGGCCCCCAGGTGATCAGTGACCGAATTCCGGCTCTTGGGCCGTAAGTTAGATCACCCCAAGATTTATTATTTATTTATTTATTTATTCGATTTCTTGGCTGCCGCTCCCAGGTGGCTCGGGGCGGCTCACAAATCACAAAAAGTACAGCGACATAAAACATTAAAATACAACAACCACAAAAGGTGTTACATTAAAACCAATGGAACTAAAACCAACTAGGTTACAAAGGCCTGTCGGAATAACCAGGTTTTACAGGCCTTCCGGAATGCCATAAGGTCTCGGAGAGATCTGGTCTCTGGCGGTAGAGAGTTCCAGAGCGTGGGGGCGATGATAGAGAATGCCCTTCTCCTAGTTGAGGTAAGATGGTATGCTTTAACACTTGGGATGGAAAGAAGATCCTGATCTTCCGATCTCAGTGATCTCATGGGACAATATGGGGTAAGGCGGTCCCTCAGGTACACTGGCCCCAGACCATATAAGGCCTTGAAAGTCAAGACTAACACTTTGAAGGTAATCCGGAATTCAACAGGTAGCCAGTGCAGTTCCTGCAGGATAGGTGTAATGTGATAGCTCGCAGGAACGCCTGCGAGCAATCTAGCTGCCGTGTTCTGTACCAGCTTCAGTTTCCGGATCACCGACAAAGGTAGGCCAATGTAAAGAGCGTTACAGTAGTCTAGCCTTGAGATGACCGTAGCTTGGATCACCAAGGCCAGTTAGGGGGCCAGCTTCCGAACCTGGTGAAGATGAAAAAATGCAACTCGGCTAACCATGGAGATATGGATTTCCATTGAAAACTGAGTGTCCAGATGGACTCCGAGGCTCTTTACTGATGACGACGGGTGTAAGGACTCACCCATTCTAGGTAGGCCGGGGCCTGTTTTGCAGTTTGGCTCCCTGGTGGAAATGGCTGGCATCCATCTTGGGAAGGGAGTTCAGCAGAGCAGACATGAGAATGAGGGAGTTGCCAGAGATAGGGGTGGGTTTAGCTGCTGTTCTGTATAGCTACAGACACTCTAAGTAATTGGCTGAGAGCCATGGGGAGGAGTCTAGCTTTCGAGGAGGGAGGATTCCTGACCGGAATAGTGTAGTCTTGGGAGAGGCTTCAGATGAGAAGCATCTGAGCCTCGTGTGTCTTGTGCTTGGTTGTGATTGAGAAACATCTCAGCCTTAGCCGTCTTGAAGAGGCTTTTGGATAAGCAACATCCTAGCCTCTGAGGTGAATCTGAAACAGCCTATTCTTTAGTGGCTGACAGGTCTTAGGGACAGCATAAGAATCAGGGGCCCCTTAGAAGGGTAGAGCCGGTATACACCTTGGAGTCTCTTGTTACAGAGAACAGGTGGGCTCTTAGGCTGGGGGAAGCTAGCACGAGTCTGTTAGCCCCATTCAGAAGCAAGACTCAGGGAACTGTCATTGTAGGAAGTTCCTGGTGGAAACAAACTGTTCGCACTAGTTGCATTTAGTGGAACAGGGCTATTTCAGTCACGACTCAGCACTGACTGGAATTGCTGGTTTTAAGATCTAAGATAAAGAAACCTGTTTGTAACCGTACGCTCCAGCACACTTAGATCTTTTAGAAACCATACGCTTTTGCCATTAATTGTTTAACCATACGCTCATTACCTCAAAGTGAATAACCGTACGCTCGTTGCCTTGTTAGTAGTTAACCATCAAGCTTGTGCCTTATTTGTTTGTAAAAGTTAATAAACACTTTTTAGTTTAACTTTTACCACAGTCTCCATTGTGTTTCCTCACAGTTTAATTAAGAACCTAACTGAACATCTTAATTAATTTTTAAAATCCTAATTAAGTTAATTAGGTTGGTGGCAGTGATTTGAATATTGGGTGCATCCGAAGTCGTCACAACGGGCATAAGGCCACGCTGTCCAGGGTTGGAAGCTGGAGTTCCCCACCACTCGGGCGACCCAGCCAGAGGATCTCCGTCTTTGATGAAGCCTGCTCTTTGGTACTCAATTCCCATCCCCAGCAAACCCCACAAATGAATCAGTACTAGTAGGCTCTTCACAAACATCGTGTATCTGCTGTACTTTAGTCCAATCCATATCACTAGACACTTCTTCAGAATCCCCATCTCCATCTCCCATAGGTTGCTCCCCATCATCACACCCATCATCCCCTGAAAAGCCCAGAAACGTATCATTATCAGAGGACTCATCAAGTATTTGACTTATCCTTTTCCTCTCCTGTTCTTCGTCTGACTCAGACTCACGAGTTACCCATTTTGCATTCCTGGCCCCAATCCCCCCCCCTTTCTCAGACTCTTGCTCAACTACAACATTTGAGAAAATTTGCAAGCATTCTTTACATCTCTAATCCATACTTGATGTCTGTCCAGAGTGGGTCCACAGTCAATTGTATGAAAAACAATTGACCGTGCCCCAAAGTCTTTTTTGAATTATGTAGAAAGGGGAGAAAGCACAATGAACAGACACCAATGAGAAAAGAAACAAGACAGCCTTTTCCCCTCCAAGAAGGAGCCATTAGAGATAATACAAAAACACTAGAAGATTAAGTACAGAGGGCAGAGCTGGATCATTTGGCTTCTGCAACTAAGTGCCACTTATTTATGGGATTGTAATTATTACCAGGGCAGGGTGGACTGTTAGCATCTGCTTCCTATGGAGCAAATCAGGACGAGTAGGCATTTGTGGGCCTCTCTAATTCTAATAGGGTTTGGAGTAGTATTGATCACGTTTCCACAGCCAGGTTTGTTACAGCACCTAAACAGAGCTGTAAACAAGGCTTAGCAGCTGTATTCTACCCAGGTTTTTATTTGTAAAGATTTATTTTTACATTTCTCCTATTTCTGTGGCTTCCCTTGACAGCGCAGTGAATTAGAGCTACAGAGAGGAAGAAATTTCTCACATGCACTCATTGTCTCCGGTCTGGGCCTGTTACCCTGCCAAAAAAAAGAACATTTCTAATTTTGCTGTATACCAGTCTCTGGAAGAGAATGATATTGGAGGTGACCCCCTTTTTCTTAGACTCTGTAGAAGACAGTTTAAAACAGGGCTGCCCAACTGGCGGCCCGGGGGCCGTATACGGCCCCCCAGTCCCTTCCCTGCGCCCCCCTAAGCTTTTAAATAAAAATAAAAATAAAAAATAAATTTAATAAGAATATTTTTTAAAAAATACCCACTTCCGGGTTCCAGAGCCAAGTATCGCGAGACTACGGAGCCACACGGGATTCGCTCTCAACGCGAGATCACGCCTGCGTTAAGAGCGAAATCCCATGTGGCTTCCGTAGTCTCGCGATACTCCTGTTGCCGAAATCCCGGCTACTTAATCCCTGCAGCCCACGCAGACGCAATTTGGACCTTCTTGGCTGCTGCCTCGATCTGTCGTTGCCTTTGCTCGAGATCCGGCTACTCCTGAATCCTGCGCGTTTGGGAAGGTAGGCTAACCTTTATGTTATTATTATGTAATTGTGTATGGATGCCCCTTATGTATTCCCTCCTGTAGCACCCATGGGTTCGTTCGTGCCACTGGGAGGGGGTGAGGCGCCGGGGGTCCCGATGCCATTGGGACCCGCACAGGCTGAAGGGGACTCGGAGGACGAGTTGGAAGGCCCAGAGCAAGATTGGTCAGCAGTGCCTTTGCCCAGTTCACCTGCAAAGAGTTTAGCCTGGGATTTCGAGTGGGAGCATTCTCCGGGAAGGAGCCGACCAGGTGGAGATGGGAGGCAGCGAAACAGATAGCGGAGATAGTTATGAATTCCCAAACGGCCGAGGTTCCCAGGACCTGGCCGAGCAGCAGATGGAGGCCAGCGGCTGGGAAAGTTCGGGGGAGGCTGCTTCTCAAGGAGATAGCGAGACTGAACTGGAAGAGCGGGCCGTTCCCATAACAGACAGGGACATAGAGCAGGGCAGGAGGAGCTGGCATCTGTCCCTAGACCGTCACCGCCGTTCGGAAAGTAGAGACTGAGACGCCGGGCCCTAGATCGTCGAGGGGCCCGGCCGAAGGATTAAGAACGGCCCCGTGGGAACTGATCCTCAGTTCTCCGGCCACGCCTGATCTGAAGGGCGTGAAAGCCGAGGAATCACGGAGCCTAGTCTGGCTCGTTTTGGACCAAGACCTTGCCTTGTTATTGATTCGCATTGCTGCGGATACCCCTGCTTTGTTCCGAGGCAATCCGGGAACTTGCCAAGTTTTTGCCTCGTGTGCGTTTGGACTTTTCTATTGGAACTTTGCTTTCGTACTTGGACTACAGCTTTGTTGGTTGCGTTATTCTTTGATCTCGTCAAGAGAATTGCCTATTTG